>JAMPIV010017471.1:600000-1012500 GCA_024509875.1 Oreohelix idahoensis
TCTCAAAAGATGCAAATAGCACATAAAAATTAAAGAAAAGCTGAAAGAGCTCACAAGAAAACTGTACGTTACCATCACTGAATGTGTTGTTGATTGGTGTTGTAGATCATGTCTCTCCGCTTCCTACAGTCTCTGGTGTTTTGAATTAGCTGTCTTTGATCCCTTCCATGCCACGTGATCAGTTCATTGAGGTATTTCTCTTCACGTCTTCCTTTTCTTCTTAGATGGTTGAATTTACATGTTGTTACCAAACTTTCAAATGTTTCTCTTTTCTTGACATATCCAACCAAAATGTGACTGTCAGCACCTTAAAATGCTGATTAACTGATAACTTTCTTCTGCTTTTCTGTTGTCTTCCTCATGCAGAATTTCTGGCTGTTCCATGTGTCCAGTGCATCCATCTTGGAAATGACATCTAAGATGCCTGATATTTTCTTTCCATCTATTTGTTTATTGTTTGAGTTCATGTGTATTAAGTAATATAAGAGCTATACAGAAGACTGTTTACAGAAAAATGCAAATCAGCTTAGCAAATGCCTTATGATACACATAATTAATAAGCCTTGCATGTAACAAAACTAGGCCGTACCCAAATAAATCAGTCGATGGCTCGTCAAGTCTTTCCACATAGGCTTTAGGAAACCAGCCAACCTTTCCATCTTGCTCTCCTTTATACCAGTCTTCCATTCCTGGCACTGGGGTGAAACTGCTCCACACCTACAGGATAAATGTAACATTTATTATCATACTTCTGTGATTTATTATAAAAGTCAACCAACTCATGCTGAAATCAGTCAGCACCCACAAGATATTGTTAATAAGTGCTGGTTAACCACACCACTCAGTACTTCCACAGTAACATGCAACTGTATAGCTTTCTGTGCAAGAATGTGGTTATTCCTCTTCAGAAATAGTCATTACCTTCAAGACTGAATTTACGTTACATTGTTTCATCATTATGATTTTCCCTTTACTCCATGTACAGCATGAAACCTCCATGGTAGCTGGCCTCCTGCAGGAAGCCTGCCCAAAAACATTCATGTGCTCTAGCAGCAGCGGTTTCTGTAACAACGCATTTTACGTGATAAGGTTGCCAGTCTCATGCACAACCTCATATTAGTTGCTTTTTACGACAAGGCAGGGAGCAATGATCCTATTCTCTATTTGTCTCCACAGACACCCCCAGGAACTACACAGGGGGTGTAATTCTGTTTGCTAAATCCTAACAGTTGGTTTTTTCTTTGGGAGCTGACAATTCTTTTTAAAGTGGGGCAGAAACTCAATCTTTCACAGAGTCCTCTCCTCTTGTGCCAGTTACCAGGTTCCAGGATCGAAACCTTGCAGAGTCACACATTCTAGTATACTCGGCTGTAAATGGGTACTTGAGTTAATTAAGGCAAAGGCAGCAAGGAAGGGATCTGGTCACTCAATCTCTTAAAAAAGCTGGACCTAGTATGGTAGTTTCAGCTAAAGGGACTACTTTTACCGTTACCAAGCATCTTGTTATTATATGTATTATACACATAAAGGTATGTTTCAGACGCTCGTGAAAAATAAAGCAGAAATCTATGTGTATAATACTTATTTATTTACTGTTTACAGGCCTCGGGTTTCCCCTCTTTATTTGTTTAAATGTTTATAAAATACCAAACCTACCCACTGTGTTGTACTGTTCTGATTCTTCTATCATTTACTAGACACAGTACAGTACTAAGGTCTTTGTCCTGTGTAATCTGACCTATACTGTATAATAGGGGGACAACAGAAGTGACTGCGTCATTAATAAGGCTGGATCGCCCTAGGTACATATCCGGTGTTACATGCTGCGAATCGCGCTGATGACCCGTCTTCTAAGCACTATTTTTTGTGCCTAGCTGGCAGGAAGAATAGTGTGATTCACTTCTGTAGCTAGTTGGAGGTGCCGTTTGGAAGGTCCTGGGTTCGATTCTCCAGTAAGCCACTCACTTCTGTTGTTTTTCTGTTGTCTAGTTTTCTGCTTCTTTATTTCTCATGAGCGCCTGAAATATACCTTTATGTGTATAATACTTATTTATTTACTGTTTACAGGTCTCGTGTTCCCCTCTTTACTTGTTATTAGGAAATGGGGTGTGACGGTGTGGCCAGAAAGGTGTAATTTTAGACTGAGTAATTAGTTGTCGATCTAGTCTACGGTGTGAATTTGTGCTCATGTTGGCATTCTCACCCGGTAATGGGCGATTTAAACGAAACACACCTTTGCCATCGTGAAGAAGACAGACGTGTGAGACGTGGGAGACAGCACTCGGTTGTTAGACATCCTGGCGCTGTCTGATAATATAACACACCTTGTTGAGCACGAAATCGTGAGGTGTGACTCCACGCAAGAGATATCGTGGGAATGTAACGACCGGTGGGCGGAACTTGAATTGTGGACATCTTTACTAAGATGTGATCTCGTGTCATCCAAACTGAGCATAGGACTCCTGATTTGCTCCCTAGAGGGATGGGAGGAGCTTTGCCTGACATTTTACGCATAAGTTGGTCTAGAGGAATTCTAGTGCCACGTTAACGCTGCAATAGTATTACCATTATTATTATATTGTTAAGCGTTCTTGTGAGCCGTAAGTGTGGTTAATTTTATATCAGTGATTATTGTGAGAGAAAGATTAGGGTACCTTCTAGCTCCGTGAGTAGTCTATGCCTATTACATTTAGTATAGAGCTGTAAGAATAGAGTATATATATCTGCTTGTTCTTTAGAGCAGCTAGGCCTCAAAGATACTGATAAATTGATGTCATTTAGACCAGTGCACTGTGTGGAATATTTCATCATAGATAGAAGTACTTCAATTAAGTTTTCTCTCGAGTGATGATGTAGTTACTATTTAGTATGAGTATGAAGGCATTACTGTTGACTGAGATATGTTTATTGTATGATTACACATATACGCAGATCTGCATAAAAAAATTTAAAAAACCACACGCACACATGCACGCACGCACACACACACAGACAGAGTCATGTAAGTGCATGTACTTGCATTTTTTCACACATATGTATGTATTATGACGTAGATGATGATTGTCCATTAGTACAATTTATTTTGTTTCATTTTATTTCAGAGAGTCCAGCAGTCTGTGCTGGGTTATTATATGGTGTTACGCAGTGAATACATAAATAGCTTGGTTATATGGTGTTGCTTAGGAATTGCCTTCAAAGTAAAATTGTGGACAACATTGTATGATTCATATACTACCTGATAGGGTTTCATTAATAAAAGTGGGACCCCTGTCATCAAGAGAGTTTTTCTGTGACTGCGGAACGTGTGTGAAAGTAGGCCAGAGAGAGTGACGACAACATTACCCGTGAATTCTTATTCTTCTTCCAACATCGTCTTCGCACCGTCACAAGGGGTAACAGAAATGCTGGATAATGCCACTTGTTTCTTGTTCCTTTAAACTTTCAAAGCATTTCAGATAAAAGACACAGTTAACATGGCCTGAAAATAATCAGAGCTTAATTTCTGTGCTCCACATTAGTCCCTCTTTCTCTGTGTAGCCTTGTTTGTAGGTAATTTAGGGCAGGGGTCAGCAACCAGTCAATCCCGATCTACTGATAGATCCCAATGGATAATGTAGTAGATCTTTAGGAAATAAGAAAGACTTTTTAAACTAGGAAAATTTTGGACTAGACCTCTTCCGCCAGCATTTAAAATTGTGGTGTCCCTAGGATCACAGATACTTTTTCTGCATTCCCAATGAAAACTCTAAACCTTGCTACTAAATTATATTCGTGAACTGCATGAGATAGAGTCACGTTCTTTTCTTTGCAAGGTCCATCATCCCCACCCTGCATAAAATTACTTACACACACCCAATTAATTATTTCATCTGAAAATCAGTCACATGAAACCTTAGTCCCACGTGTATGGGGCAAGGGACAAAACTTGAAAAACCACACTTTTTGGACAGGTCATTTTTCCACTAGTGTTGTGGTGTGTTAGTGTGTGCACACACACATGTGCATGCCCACACACACATATACTTATGAATTTTAGACAACTAATGACTTACCAAAACTTCCTTTCCAGCTATCAATGTTAGCTCATCCTCTGCTGCAGCAGGGAAATCATAAAGAGCTCGATACTTCAGTTTGTCCTGGGAGCCTAATTAAAGATAATAATCGTCAGTTACACCTGTCTTATCTTTAAAGATAATGAAAAACTTTATTTATCTCAGAATGCTGTTTAATTTTCATTTCATTTTCAGGAGCAACAATTTTTTTTTACTTAGTCCTGTGAAAGGATGGAAACTAGATGAAGAACAAGTTTTGATGCTGTTGATGAGAAGTAACATCATTGCACTCTGGGCAAACTCATAGGTGCTGAGTCTCTCTCAGTAACTCTCAAAGGGTGTAACTACTAATTGTGCCTATAGCGCGCAGGTTGTATACTGCATGGATGAATCCTCTTACATGTCCATCCCTGCTAGTCTTACGTTTGATGCGAAACTCCAACAATCTTAGCCTTGTTGACTCATCTATTGCAGTGTCGTTCTTTAACAGGTGATCATTAATTGTCCTTAGTATCTTTCCCTTATCCATATCTAGTGTCCCCACTATAGGTGCTCTCGCAGCTAGTCTGTCAGCTCTCTCAATGCCACATCCTCCTGCATGACCAGGGTAGTAGATCCACACAAGTTACTGAAGATTCAAGAATCTTATGGATGTTTTCCACTCAAGCCGTAGTAAGCATTCTTGGACCTACCGAAGCATGGACTGATAGTCTGACACAATAACTGCTCTGGCCAATGGAGTTTCAGACAGCCACCTCAGGGCTGCAGTAGCTGCATCTATCTTCATTATCATGCTGGAGGTTGTTGTCATGTAAGCTCCACTCTGTTCTGTGACAACCCAGCCCTTCAGAAGAACAATTGAAGTACAGCAGACCCTAGATTAAGTGAATGCAATGAAATAGACACAATTCTGATGGAAAGTGTAATTACGTTATTACAAATACTCAGGTTATTTGAAGTAATTCAATATGCAGTGAATGCACAGCACAGGATGGCTTCTGTGTGTGTGTCTCTTCAGTTCAATAATTATCTTTAACTTTCCTGGACAATATTATGTATTTGTGAAGCTTTTATTTCATTAAATTTAATCCAATTTATGACCTCGAAAAAAAGTAATACACCTGCCAAACACAGGAACAGCATCTAAGGCAAGCATCTCAAACAGCCTCAGAAATTAATGAAAAGCAACAAAACTGAGTACTTAAAGAAATAATGAAAAATTTAGATAAACATAATATTAACATTTAAAGATAAATAATGTACACAATTACAAATTATTTCTCACCTGCAGATGTTGTTGTACCATTTGAACTCCATGCTACAGGTATGTTGCTGTAGGTAGCTGAAATGGAAGTTTCAGAAAATGCTGTGTCCCAGCTAACAGAAGAATTAGTGCCACCACTTGCCGCTGAGCTGATGGCTTCTGAGCTATCGAAATCAAACCAGCTGGACTGAGCTGAAAGGGACACAAAGGCAGAAGTTTAAAACTTATATAACATTTATCTTTAACTAACAATATTACTGCAACAGATACCGCAGTCTTTAGAAAAATTGTGCAGTATTTAATTTACCAGAATCAACTATAAACCAAACCACAATTTAAAGTCTGATCATCTGTTTAATACATTTATATGAGAAATGCTTTGTAATGACAAAAGTGAGAAAAATCACATTCTGTTTACTAATTTAGTTGTGTTACTAACTATACAAATAGTATATTTTGTATATTTTGGAAATAGCTGGAAATCAAAAGAAATTAAGTCAAACACAAGAATTAGAATCTTCAGCTCAAATGTCAATATGAAGAACAACATAAACAACATCCAAGAAGTTACAGATTCTCATAAATGGGTGCTTTCATAGAACAGGACTGAAATGGCAGGATAAGGCCCACAGTGTATAACTGATGACAAGAACCAGACAAGCGCCAGTGGAACACGAGATGAGAAGAAGATGCTGCCACTGGATAAGACACACACTGAAGAAATCTGATGATAGCAGTCCTTGTTCAGGGTAAGAGGGGCAGAGTTAGATCGATACACACACAGAAGAGAACTGGAGACATAAATGAAAATGATGAGGACAACATGGAAAGACTTTGAGCTGATGGCATGTAACAGGAGGATCACATGCATCTGCTGAAGGCCAATGGTCCTTGGACTTCTGAAGGGTAATGAATTAACTAATAAACAAGACAAATAGGAAGGCAATAATATTAAAGGAAACAAATGCAACACATAAGTAATATACATGAGGACAAAATAAAGAGCCACCTGATGAGGATTTGAGCTTAGGACCCTCTATTTCAGATAGAAAGATCATTATAGCAGCACACAGCATTTCTTGAATTTAGAAAAGAATCAGGAAAGAGAACTGTTTAACTCAGGGGTCGGGAACCTTTCCATGACAAAGAGCCAAATACTTAGTTTTGTCTCCATATTAAAAATTGAAGAGCTGCTTGAAAAAAAAATCACTTGGTAACCCTCATTCAGTAATATATATATTATATATAATTGAAATAATAAACAATTTTTTAAATGCTATTTTAATACAAAATAAGTAATACATTTTTTTCAGTAATAAAATTCAGATAAGATGTAACATAATAATAAAATAAAATATACAAATGAAATGTAAGGAAATTTAATGAGACTTTTGCTGTTGGATTTTCTTGCAAAGTTGGTCAATATTTGGTGAATTATAATCTGTTGTTTTCATTTTCAAGCAAAGGAGGTGCCATTGTGGTATGGCGCAAGGACCTTTACCTCCAAGAAGGTAATAAGCAGCTCACCAACAGCTCCTTCTACCAGCGCCGTGACAATGATGCGACAGTCCTCAATAATCGTCTGGTCCATGACACCATCAAAAGCCTTATCGCTCACAAGTCCTTACCTTCTAGCGCTTCTCATCTCCGTATTGACAATAGGTGTCTGGGCAAGCCTGTGTTTTATATGCTTCCCAAAATTCATAAACCCTCTAACCCTGGGAGACCCATTGTCTCTGCCTGTGCCTGCCCTACCGAACATATATCAGACTTCCTCGACGGCATCTTCCAGCCTATTGTAGAGCAGCTTCCTTCCTTCTTAAAGGACACAAACCATGCTCTTACTACTTTTTCCTCTATCCAGCTTTCCCCAGACTGTACCTACCGTTTATTTCTGTAAGATGTTTGCTCGCTTTACACTTCCATTACTCACTCTGATGGTCTCCGAGCTCTCCAGTTTTTCCTGGACCAGCACACGCACCCCTCTATCACTACAGAGACTCTCCTGTGCCTTGCAGAACTTGTCCTTCGACTCAATTCCTTTGAGTTCAATGGACAGTTCTTTGACCAAATTAGTGGAGTTGCCATGGGCACCAAGATGGGTCCCAGTTATGCCTGCCTCTTCATGGGCTACCTGGAGTATCAGGTGTGGCAGCAGTATCCTGGACCTTTTCCATTGATGTATCTTAGATACATAGATGATGGCATAGGTCTCACTGATATACCAGAGGTTGACCTATCTAGGTTCATTAACTTCATTAATAACTTCCACCCTGCGATCCAATTCACCTCTTACATCTCCACTGTCTCTGTTGATTTCCTCGACATTGTTGTCACCATCACTCCATCCCCACCTCACCACTTCGGTGTACTACAAACCCACCGATGCACACAGTTACCTCCTTTATACTTCCTCTCATCCTCCGGCTTGTCGTGACTCCTTGCCTTTCTCACAACTTCTCCGTCTCCGTCGGTTATGCTAAGATGATGACAACTTTCTATGCCGAGCACAAGAAATGTTGGACTTCTTTCGTAACAGACAGTATCCAGAGGATGTTCTTATCTCTGCCTTAGAGCGTGTTCTCCCTATCTCACATCTAGAGGCCCTCAAACCCCGCCAAAACACCTCCTCTGATAGAGTCAAGTTAATAATGACCTATCACCCTCACAACACTGCTGTCAAAAGGATTAATATTAGACAAACATAAAGGTATGTTTTCAGGCACTCGTAAGAAATAAAGAAGTAGAACACTTGGACAACAGAAAAACAACAGACGTGAGTGGCTCACCCAGGGTTTGAACCCTGTACCTTCCGTACGACAACTCCGCCTAGCTATACAAGCGAATCACACTGACCCCACGGCCAGCCAGGCATCCCCAAAAAAGGATGCTTTACTGACTAGTCATCAGTGCGAAACACAAGATAACACCAGAAGTATACAGTGGGCAACTCAGCCCATTAATGACGCAATCACTTCTGTTGTTCCTCTATACAGCAGTATATGTCAGTCCAAACAAGACAAAGACCTTGATACTGTGTCCAGTAAATGATAGAAGACTTAAGGACAGTAGTATAGAACAGAGGGTAGGTTTCTGGTATTGTATAAACATTAATAACACATAAGGAAGGGAAACCCGAGGCCTGTAAACAGTAAATTGATATTAGACAAACATAAAGGTATGTTTTCAGGCACTCGTAAGAAATAAAGAAGTAGAACACTTGGACAACAGAAAAACAACAGACGTGAGTGGCTTACCCAGGGTTCGAACCCCGTACCTTCCGTACGACAACTCCGCCTAGCTATACAAGCGAATCGCACTGACCCCACGGCCAGCCAGGCATCCCCAAAAAGAGGATGCTTTACTGACTAGTAATCAGTGTGAAACACAAGATAACACCGGAAGTATACAGTGGGCAACTCAGCCCATTAATGACGCAATCACTTCTGTTGTTCCTCTATACAGCAGTATATGTCAGTCCAAACAAGACAAAGACCTTGATACTGTGTCCAGTAAATGATAGAAGACTTAAGGACAGTAGTATAGAACAGAGGGTAGGTTTCTGGTATTGTATAAACATTAATAACACATAAGGAAGGGAAACCCGAGGCCTGTAAACAGTAAATTAATATTAGACAAACATAAAGGTATGTTTTCAGGCACTCGTAAGAAATAAAGAAGTAGAGCACTTGGACAACAGAAAAACAACAGACGGGTTTCCCTTCCTTATGTGTTATTAATGTTTATACAATACCAGAAACCTACCCTCTGTTCTATACTACTGTCCTTAAGTCTTCTATCATTTACTGGACACAGTATCAAGGTCTTTGTCTTGTTTGGACTGACATATACTGCTGTATAGAGGAACAACAAGTGACTGCGTCATTAATGGGCTGAGTTGCCCACTGTATACTTCCGGTGTTATCTTGTGTTTTGCACTGATGACTAGTCAGTAAAGCATCCTTTTTTGGGGATGCCTGGCTGGCCGTGGGGTCAGTGTGATTCGCTTGTATAGCTAGGCGGAGTTGTCGTACGGAAGGTACGGGGTTCGAACCCTGGGTGAGCCACTCACGTCTGTTGTTTTTCTGTTGTCCAAGTGTTCTACTTCTTTATTTCTTACGAGTGCCTGAAAACATACCTTTATGTTTGTCTAATATCAATTTACTGTTTACAGGCCTCGGGTTTCCCTTCCTTATGTGTTATTACTGTCAAAAGGATCCTGTATCGTCACCTACCTCTCCTCCAAGCTGACCCAGCGGCGCGGGAAGTGTTTAGTGAGCCACCCTTGCTGGCATATAGACGGGATAAAAATTTGAGGGATCTCCTAGTCCACAGCCGTCTGAAAACTGTCAACGATGGCCACTTTGGGACCAAGCCATGTAACCGAACTCGATGTAAGACATGTCAGTATGTAATCGAAACACGTTCAGTCTTGTTCCCTAACACCAAGTTCACCATCACCCATGGCTTCACATGTGAGTCACGCAACGTCATTTATGCTATTATATGCAAACGTTGCACCATTACTTACATCGGCCAAACGGGCACACGACTGGGCGACCGATTCTGCAGACACCTCTACGACATCTCTCAGTTTAAATCCACACCTGTGGCCATCCACTTCAATGGCCCTGACCACCACGGTGCCACTGACATCCAGGTGACAGCCATCAGGTCCTGTTCCTCGGACGCCAACAGTCGGTTTCGCCAGGAACAACGCCTCATCCATCTTATGGGTTGCCTTAAACCACACGGTTTGAATACCCAACATTCTTTTGTCTGAGACGCCTTTCTCTATCTAGTCCCTATTGTATTATGACAGACTACTTAGATGCGATCACCCATAATTTTTATTTTTTTTTATTTTTTGTTTTATTTATTTTTTTATTTTATTTACTTTTATTTATTTATTTTTCTTTAAATCGCTTTTACCTCACTTTATATATTTTAATTTTAATATTATTTTTTTTAAATTTATTTATTTAAAATATTTTTTTTTAATATTTTTTTTTTATCTCTCACTCTTTACCGGTCCTTGTTTTCATTATTTCTTATTTTTTGTTTTTTAATGTACTATTGACTTCCGCTTTCCGGTTTAGTGGCAGCCATCACGGTGAAGCAAGATGGCTGCCACTAAACCGGAAAGCAGAAGTCAATAGGACCGGAAAAGATTGAGAGTTAAAAAAAAATATTAAAAAAACCTCCCGTGTGACTGGACATAAGGGAAGTTTTTTTCTCTTACTTTTATAGTTTCATGTTCTCTACTTAATTCTCATTTTCTTTCCCTCCTGTCTCTTGTTTGTCTGTCCCTGACGAAGGCCTTGTGGCCGCAACATAGGTTTTTCTTGTCCTTTCTCCTTGTAAGACGTATTACTATTTGTGTGTGTGTGTGTGTGTTTTTTTTTCCCATTCAAATGTTTTAATATAGTTAATGTTGGAAAATAATTGTTCACAAATTTCCAAAATATTTGCATGATTATTATTTCAGCCGTAATATTTTAATATAAATTGTTTCTTTTTCTTTGAACTATATATTGTTTTTAAAGTTCTGTCACAGATCCCTTACAATTCTGCACATTAGGATGTATAAAACATTTCTCGTCTTTAAAATAATAAAAATGACAAAATCTTTAAAGGCCAACCCCCCCCCCCCCCCATCCTAAAAGTTTAGTTCACGAAAAGTGTGTGTCAAAAGGTGGTTTTATTGCACGGATGGAAGTAGCCGAGAGCCATGAGCTGTACGAGATGGCACTAAGAGCCGCATGCGGCTCGTAAGCCGTGGGTTCACGACCCTTGGTTTAACCAATATGTATTTTCAGCTGTACTGTCTATGTCCTTCATGTGTGATGTGTAACTTGAGGCCAGTTCTGATCAGTGCAAATGTTAAAGGTTACTATTTGATGTTTACAAAGAATGGATAAAGAGAACGTTGAACTCACTGCTAATAGAAGAAAATCTTGTAACCAATCACATGCTTTTTTAAAAGTCTCTTGAAAATAATTAATTGTTTAGAAAAATTCAACTCTCTTCCAAACCTCTACACCTCACGGTAGAAGGGGAACGACTAAGTAGTAAGTAGAAAAATTCAAAATATAACTCACTTGTTGATACAGGTTTCGATTCAGGGATGGCAGGTTTCGATTCAGGGATGGCAGGTTTCGATTCAGGGATGGCTGGCTTCGATCCAGGGATGGCTGGCACTCTGAGGAATTGTAAGGAATAAAAAAACAAAAGTTGAATTCTAGAATTTAGCACCAACATGCTTTCTTTTTACATCCAAACCCCAACCCCTCTTCTCTCTTCCTCCCCTTAAAAATAAATAATTTTGTTTCTTCTTACGTCATAATCCCAATAGATAATGCTCCATGCTTTTTATTTCTAGAGCATTTAAAAAGATCTGTAATACCTACAGAAGAAATACATAAAAATATTTGGTATTCACGCTGTCCGGACGCTAACAATACTCTGCTTTATGCCTGCATAGTGACCTGATCTTATTTTCCAGGCATTTGTGCAACATTATGTATACATATTTATATTTTAATTCTCACTTATACATTATATTTAGATAGAAAACCTGACTTCAGCTCCTCACTTTTTCTGTGACTGCTTGAGCTTATCCTGGTATTCCTTATTAGTCTTTTGCTTCTGCTGCATCTCCTCCGTAATCTTCTTCTGCAGTGATATCTTTTCTTCATGTTGCTTTTTAAACTGAGGCAGGTCTTGCTCCAATTTTGCTAGCTGATCTTTCAGATTCTGGATAAAAAATTTAAAATATGCTTTGAGATGACATCTTTAGTGGCATGTTTATAATAAAGAAGGTAACAGAAAACTCTAACAGTTATGAAATATACATATGACAAACAGTTTCATGGAAACAGTCTAAAAAGCCAATGCACTTTCTCATCAGACCTTCCTGAGCACAAAAGACAGCAGTTAATCAACGAATACAATATGACCTGGTATCTTACCACTTACCAACGGGCTGATCACCCGTTTGCCAGTCACTTCGATTATGGAAACAACAGCAAATGGATTGATTTGCCGTTGCCCTAAAGACGCCAATAGGCGTGATGGGAAACAATGGCAAAGAAAACCTATCTGCTGTTGCCCTAAGATGCCATTAGGCGTAATGGCCACTGACTGCTTTGACGGTCGGTGGCTAAGGACGGAAGAAGAAGATCTTACCACTTATACACAAGACAAAACTATTTGTCTGTTCAATTTCTAAACAGCTTGGTTGCTTTCTGATGACACTAAAATGAGGCTGCTTTCAGCTTGTATCCGTACAATGGATGTTCTTCACATTTTCCTTTTGTATTTATAGGTGCCTATTATGTTTAGTGTCAATAAACACTTCTATTGTTTTGTTAAACCATCCAGGTCAAACTACATCTCGTCCCCATAATTATTCAAATACAGTAACAACTAGTAAGCTTTCACTATCTTTGATGCTGCGGACATTGAAGGCATTTCAAAACACAAGATGTCATGTGCCAACAACTGAACCATTCTTGTTCCACAAAGGAAAAATGGGGGGGAGGGGAAGAAGAGAGAAGGGGCTACCATCCCAATCTTGCACCACCTTGAAAAATCTCAAGGTTCGACTCTGTCTGCAGCAGTGCAATTTGTGTCACTTAAACTACTTACTGAATACTATGAATTATTTATTCTTGATAATCTGAACATTTAGTGAGATATGTCTAAGCTGTAGTTTTGTACATTATGGCCAAGCTATAACTCTGATTTACCTTCAATTCTGCATTGTTGCAGTCGATTTCACCAAGCCGAGCTTCAGTGTCACTTTCAAGCTGCTCCACACCCTTCTTCAGCTTTTGAATGCTGGCTTTCTTTGCCTCTACACTGCTTACTACATTACGATGAGTGTCCGCTGTTTGATGGAGAACACCAAGGAGACAGAGAATTAAATATTGTTATACTAGTGAAAACCTGTCAAACAAGTGATGAAAGAATAAGTGAAGCTATGTTTCTGCATCTGCAGCATCAACACACACAGACACTGGAAACTTTTAAAAACAAACAATACACACTTATGAAAGGATAAATAAACTAAAACTGAGAGTTTGTTTAACAGCCACCAAATGACTATCATTTCCAGCAATTTAGCAGGGCAGCCTATTCTCAGGAGAGTTTTGAAGAGTCCATCCCTGCTAACCAGGTCAAATGCCTTTGCGAGATCTGCTCTCTTGATTTTTCCTGAAGCTGGCGGAGAGAAAAGCAATTTAGTGGGGCAGCCTATTTTCAGGAGGATTAAGACAGACAAGATAATGGATAGTTTAACACTGTGGCAAGGAAAGAAGCCAACAACAAAACTGGGAACAGGAAGCTGCAAAGAAACATAATCACCTACACTAGTGTGCATCATACAAATAGTACAAAGATATGCTGTTCTGATACTTTCCATGTTTTGGAGCGCTGTCTATGGTTAAACATTCTTTAGATTCACATTTTAGCTGTGAGACTAATATGCAACCATGGAACAAAAACAGATGCTTGTCAATGAGTGTGAAATGAGCTAGCTGTGAGGGAAACTACTTCCATCAAATACCTTTAAAGTCTGACATCATGACTATAGACAAAATACAGGTACCTTCTTGTATGGTAAGACTCTTTAATCAAAAGCTAGTGAAGCATAATGAACACAAATTGATGAACAGTAAGAAGCTACTGTCATGGCATCATCCGTTATACAGCATGGGAATGAAGCCACTTGTTTAGAAACATGAACAATGTTAATGAGGGTTGTGAAAAAAATGCGACCTGGTGAGGATATCTGAACATCAATAAAGTTTTGTTCAGAAAGCTATAAACTACTGCAGGGTGCATAAAACTAACAAAATACTTTAAAGCTAATGCATTCAGAAAATTAAACTTACAAAATGGAGTTGCCTGTGCTGTCTGTACTTGAACATTCAGCATATCTTTCTCACTGCCAAGAGAGGCAAGCTTTCTATTCAGCTCCTGTAATAACAGACATTTCTTTAAATGATACAGAAATCACAGTAACACATGAAAACAAGTTACTTATATTTTATTCATTTTCATGTCTGGTTTATACTTGTTTGTTTGTTTTTCTTTTTTTTCCATTCAACCGTTATACTAATCACTAGTTGTTAGTCTAAAACTGTGTTTCTTCTGTTAAGTTTTATACAAATGTTGGCAACAGCGCTTTTCCATATCTGTGCTATGTATATCTTCTTTGGATCAGTCAGAGCTTCTCTGACATTCAGGTTTTTGTAAAGTACAGGCCTTCAGCCAGGTTTCTCCAAGCCCTCTTGTCTTGGGTAATCTGTTCTTTTAATATTTTCTTCATCTTTCTTATGTCTACCTCCAGTTTTCTTCTCCAGGTGTTCAAGTGGTCTCCCAATTTCTTCTACGTATCAACCATTATTTTCTTTTAAACTGCCACTTCATGCTGTATATCACAGCTAATCCAGAAACATTTTCAGAGAGACTCAAAGATTCTTCTACAAAACATCAGTAGCTCATCTAGTTATTATTATTATTTTTCAGCTTATAAAATTGCCACACAGGAACTGCTAACAAAATAGAGAATGAAAAGCATGCTTTCAGTTAATGATTATTCCCCAAGTTGCACAAATATGTTCTTCTTCTTAGATCCTTAACCACTGACCGTCAAAGCAGTTAGTGGCCATCACGCCTAGTAGCGTCTTGTTGGGCAACAACAAATTGATTCCACTTTGCTCGATCGGTGGCCATCCTTCGTACAGTGCCCCAACTCTGGTCCATTCTTTGCATCTCAGCCTCCACAGTCCTCCACCAGGTTGTTTTTGGTCGGCCTCTCTTTCGTTTTCCTTCAGGGGTCCAAAGCATAGCTGTTCTTGTGATGGCATCAGGGTCTCTTCTGAGGACATGGCCAACCCAGCTCCAGCGTCTGCCAGCTATGATGGGCATTAATATGTGTTAAACATCAAATAGTTGCACATCAGTGGACAATATCGATAGTTTTACAACAGTGGACTACACTGACAGTTTCACATCAGTGGACTACACTGATAGTTTCACAACAAGGGACTACACTGATAGTTTTACATCAGTGGACTACATTGATAGTTTCACATCAGTGGTCTAACAACTTCTTTGTCTTTCAGGTTCCTGTGGTACACAGGCCGTCAATTTATTCATGCCAAAACTTCCTCTCAAGCACTATCCATGTGTTCTTTCCGTGCTTTCTTCATCCCTCTTCTGTTTGTTTCCAGTTCTACTGTACATGTTCTTTTTTTGGGTCTACCTCTTTTTCTCTAACTCTGGAGATTCCAGAATACTAACAACCTTGTGATGCTGCTTGCTACCTTCTCAGTGTATATGCCACCAATTGCCAGCATCTTTTCCCACACCTCTGATATTTCAGTGTTACTTTTATTTTAAAAAAAATAAAATTCCATATAAGTGACAGTAACATACTATTTTAATCGTCCTATTCTGTATGAACTCTGTATGTCATACGAGGTGACTAATACAAGGTTGTGCATGGTGCAGGCAACCTTATAGTGTAAAACAAATAGCTACAGAAACAACTGCTATATGAGCATGTGAATGCTTCTGTAAATCTTCTTTTTTGTTTCTTCCATCCTTTTAACAGCTTATGTTGTTTAAGTTCTCTTGTTTTATGACATGCTTAAAGTCTTAGTAGCTAGTTATGTTTTATTTTTTTCCATAAAATGGTAGCCGGCACCAGGCCTAACCCTCCTTAGTTGATTTTTCAACATGCCCAGTAGGTCAGATGTTCTAGTCTGTGCTGTCTAAAATCAGGCACATTAAATAAGTTTCATAACACATGGAAGAGAATGAGAAGAATTAGAATTTCATAATATTAATTTTAAGACAATACCTGTTAAATAACCTATATTGCTTGATGAATGAAAATATTTATCATTAACAATTAAAATATGACCATATAATGAACATCAAGCATATAGAACCAGCATGTGAACTGTTTTAATTCTGAAAGCACATACCACTGTTTGTCTCTCAAACAGATCAATATCTGCCAAGGTTCTATCCCTAGACACCCTCATAGCATCAATGCTGATTGTGAACTCTGTTACACCTTTCTGAACCTGGGTGATTTTCTGTGCCAGCTCTGCTTTCTTGGCATCCTGAATAAAAATTTAAAAAGGGGACCAATTAGGAAATGAACTACTGATATTGAATTACAAAAGTGTGGAATTTTACAGCAAGAGCAGAATTGGCATGAAAATACAAAAATGTGTCACAGAAACAAAAATATGTAACATTTTGAACAAGAGCAAAACTTTCACTGCAGTAAAGTATATGGAACTACCAAGACAAGAAACTGGAAGACAAAATGTTTAGCCTTTCTTTCACTGTAGTATTCCTCTCAGTGTCATCACTGTTGCTGTTGAACGTGGGCTGCGGAGCTTGTCACTCTTTTGCAGCCAATGGCAAGTTGAAGAATCCTTGGCAATATCTATATTGCAGATCTAGGCTTGTCCTGTAGCTTTTCTGCCATTGTGAAACTTGCTGACTTGGTGTCATGAGCTTCAGTTTCCTTCCCTGAGAGTGAACCAGGTAGCTTTAGAAATAGAAACAGACCCCATAACTCTTAGCCACTTCAACCCCACAATGTCTTCAATAATAACTACTCTCCTTCTTTGGTACACTTCTTTTACATAGCTAACTGGAAAAAAAGCTTTGAATGTTCACTTGCAGGCATTCTTCTATTGTTCTCACCAAAAATGACACATGATTTTCTTGTAGCTCTGAAATCTCTTTGTCAGCTATTTTTTTCACTTAAACCTCTTTGTTTCTTTCCACACAGGTCCTTGTCAAAACCTTCAGCAGTATAGGCAATGGTTTCCAAAAATATGACTAGCTAATCTAGCATTTCCACAAGTGTCTAGCAATAACAACTCATAACGCATCGTGCTGGCTGTGGAACAACTGCAAATAGGGCTATGGAATTCAGAACAGTAAATTACAACAAAATTTTGACTGTCACGGCTGCGTCAAGTTGGCAGAACTGATAAAACCAGGTGTGAATTTTCGAGGTGTAATCAGGGTGGAGTGAATTAAAATCCCAGTGCAGGTAGAAAAATCAACAGGGGCCAGTCATGACCCAAGTGCCTTCACCCTCTTAAAGTATGAAGGAGATAAAAGGGTCAAAACACTTGTCTGATGGGAGACTCTTCTGATGACCACTAGCTCTTAGAATAGTGATCTGCAAATGATTTGAGCATTCATAAATGTGACCTACCAATGATTCTAGCTCATTTCGTAGATTAGCCATTTGTGATTTCATCATTCCAAGCTGTTCATACTCCCTCTGCTTCTCAACCATCAGCTGCTCCTTTCTTTGTTTTTCCCACTCCATTTGCCGCTGTCGCTCCAACTCTCTACGAGCAGCCTGAAAAAAGTACATAAAAATGTACATATTTCAAGTTTTCAGAATTCTCAGATTAACTAAATAATTTAACATTAACTCAGGTAACATTAATGAAGGATAAGAAAAAAGACAATACAGTTTTATTTCTTCACACAAAACTAAGGAAAATAATTATCAATTACGAAATCGGCGAGTATCTCTGCATTTATGGAAAGGGGGACACTGTCTCTGTACAAGAAAAAAGGGATACTCACGTAAAATCAATGTCAGGTTAGACATTAATAATAACCTGAGATTTCGCCTTGAGTATTAGCGGGCGTACGAAAAAAAAAAAAAAAAAAAAAAAAGGCAAGATCAGCAAAAGCAAAGTCAGTTTTCTGCAGTATGAAAAGTATACTTACCAAGAAAAAAAAACTATCACTGGCTGTTAAAAAAGACAGTATTATGAAGCTACATACACAATGTACCACTTTAAGAAAAGCATCTTAACCTTTAGCACGCTGCCGGCGAGATATCTCTACGAACGCAACCTATGTTCTGCCAGCTGGAGGCGATATGTTACGCCTTGCGGCTGTCATCGTTCCTAATACATGACTTGTGTACACGTCATTTTCAGCACAGGATGTCAAGTTGTAATTTTATTTGCAAGAGAGTTAGCTTCCGTTTCCGATCTTAAAAAAGTGATGGGTGTATCGCGCGTTTTATTTTTTGTAAATTTTTTAAAATCGAAATGAATCGGCATCAGACGCTCACCCGCGGGCCATTTCGCTCTAATTTTTATTGCATTCTGACGCCATGCGGTGGGGATGAAATTTTTGTCTTTATAAGCGCTGAAATCGGTTCTCAAGAATATGTTTGATGGCTGAGATGGAAACGAAAGTAAAATGGCCTTTCAAGTATGTATAATTTTCGGGGTTAGGATTAGGAATATCGGAAAAATATAGGATTACGGTCCGAATGTCACGGCTGAGCTTAGGGGAGTTTGTTGCTTTGCTACTGATGATGGGTGTGTAACGAAAAGATCGTCATTTGATTTGTATTGCTCTATTGGTCAAATGACTTTCATTGAGATGCAAGGGATATGGACGCTTCGTTCGTTGGTCATTTTTTAAATTTTTTTTTTAAATTTTAAAATTTAAAAAAAAAAAATTTTTTAATTTTTTTTTAATTTTTTTCGTTTTTTTCATCTTTCCTTTCCTCTCTGTCTCATCACATTCAAACATGTACTTAACAAACTCATAGCAGATTCCAGATTTATTTTACTTTTTTACAGTAAATTCCAAAAAATGATAGCAAATTGGACCTTAGAAACACAAAATTTAAAAGACTATAGACATTACAAAGTCCGGCGTGACTATAAAAACGGGTGCGGTTGTGAAAAAGTATATGCACAGTCTGGTTTTTAGTTAGGGCATATGTTTTGCATTGGAAATTTGTTTATGATCACCGTGCTAAGGTTTGTTAACACATCATCATTTGAACATTTAAACTCCAACAGCAGTGCTGCCCCTCTTGCAGGAAGCCTTCACAATGTGTTCACATGCTTTTGCAGCAGTAGTTTATATTGCAATATGTGATTTTAACGAGTGAGGATGGTTTTATGAAAAGTTACACGTAAGATACAAAATATCACTGGTTTGATAGAAGACAGTCTGATTCTACATATGTCTAAAAGATATAATACATACTTATTACTTTATGTAATTGTTAAGAACCAGGAAAATTGAAAAAACAGATGGAAAGAACATTGAGAAGACAGCAGTGATATACCCTCAATAAAGATGAACACACTGGGACATAGCAGAAAGTCAAATTAGAAAAGTCACTAGAGAACAGAAGACAATAGATAATCAATTTCTAAGCCATGAAATAAGTGTTGCACGTCTAAGGGAGAGAAGGGGATAAGACGACTAGAAAGGGCCTTCATGCATCCTCAACAAAACTCGAACAAACGGGCGCCTTCATAGCAGGAGATGTAAGATACATCGGATCGAGTTCAGAAACACCGGCTCTTGTGGAAATGAATGCGAGGACACTCTTTTGATTGAAGAAAAAATGTGGTGGGGGGGAAAAATAATTAAGCCCTCTTGCTGTTTCTATTTATGCATCTGGTGTATGTGAATTCGGGGAGAATATGAGAATGCTTTTGACCTGTTCATCCTTGATATTGGTGTAGAGCAACTCTTTGTTTAGCCCAGGAATAGAGTCTCTATGGCCACAATGGTGCAATAAGGCAGCTTCATCCTCCCAGGTTGCTGGATATATGTCCAGGGCCTTCATGTCCCTCTTGCACACATCTCTGAACCTCAGCAGGTCAAGTCGCCGCTGCGAGACTTAGTGTGTTCTGTATTGCCAATCCTGGCGCTATAGAAAAATATCGCTTGGATGGTATGCGGACCAGACTTCCCATCGCTCACTGTGGATATGGCCAAGGGAGCGTAGTGATCTGCACTGTACTACTAAAGCAGTGTATACATAGGTTTGAAGGCTCCGTTCAGCGCAGTCTCCAATGACATACTCGTCAACTTTGTCCTTCCATATAAATACCAAGATGTAGTCTAATTGGACACTGTAGATGGAAGGTACTGAGCCTTCTTTTTTACTTAGTACAGGTTGTCTGTGTCTCGCTGCCACATAGAAGCGTGCTGGTGAAGCAGACATTATGTACCACAGCTTTGGTCTTCATTGTGAATGTGGAGCTTCCCCAAACACGCATTGTGAGGCAGGCAAAGATGGCTGCAGCTTTGCCAAAAAATGGCTGCAGCTTTATCAAAAGGTAAATAAGCAATACGTAAATAGATGAAAAAGAGCTAGGAAAATACAGAAAACTAAAAAAATCAAGGATAAACCGTTTCTGCAGGAAAGGACTTTCCAGGCTCAAAACACAGTAGATTAATGAAAAACTGACCTCCCTCTGCTCAATCATCTTTCTTCTTTGTTCTTCAATCTCTCGTTCCTTCACTCTCTGTTTCTCGAGCTGTCTCTGTAGCTCGGCCTGACGTCTGTTCTCTGCTTCTTGTCTGGTTAAGATTTGTAGCATTGAGAGTGAATTATTATTACTGTATTAAAACTATTTTTCTTTAAAAAAAAATAAATAATAATCTGATATCATCTACAATATTACAGTACAGAAAACATTTATGACTGCTCACAAAAATAATCCATATTACAGTACAAAAACACATTTACAATTGTTCACTAACAGGTGCTTGTACAGAATAGAAGGACTAATATGATATGCAAAAAAATCACCAACATGGAGCTGCAAAATAAGGGAATCAAGAGGTTAATCAAAGATGCTGAAGATGAACAAGAGTTAAAGTGAGAAAGACATCTGCTCACATCAAGATGGCAGTCCTTGCTCTAAAACCTAGAACCTTCAATTCTGAAAAATAGAGAGGAAGACCCAAAAACACAAAATAGACTGGCTAAGAAATAAAACAGACATAGACAACATAGTAATAATGTGATAAGACGGCCCAGGACAGTATAGTTGGGAGCGATGTAGTCAAAATCTATACACCACAGGGAGATTACTGGCAAGAAAAGAAAATTAGCAAATTTCTGAGACAGGAAACTGTAAAATACCTTTGTCTCTCTCTCTTTTCAGCTTCCTGTCTTTCTTTTTCTATTCTCTCATGTTCCTCCTTCTGCTGCTGCTCCCTGAGTATAGCTCTCCTTCTTTCAAGTTCTGCTTGTCCTTTGTCAAAGTTTTCTTTACGTTTATCCTCAAATGACACTGAAAGACATTTTTTTTAAAATAAATACCACTCATTCATCATTATTTCCCTATTATCTCTCCATGGAGCATGGAACCACTAATGCAGCTGGTCCCCCTCCAGGCAACATGCACCAAAGTACATTGGCAGCAGTGGGTTCTGAAGCAATTTGTTTTACATGATGAGATTTGCCAGCCCCTTATACACCTTCATATTAGTTGCCTGATGGAGCCGTAGTATTATTTTGTTTCCACAGAGACCCCCAGGTAAGTGCTGATAATAAGAAATATTTGTTTGTTTTTATTTAAACTAATGTGTTCTTGATAAATAAAGGCAGTATGACATCTGTTAAATTTTAGCTGTAGTATATTTTGTTCATAAATGCACAAGATTTTACATATTTCTATTCCCTGTAGATCATTACAAAAATGAAAAACGACGGGAAAAAGAACTTTAAATTAACATGTTTATGTGTGTTTTAGCAAATTACAAATATTCTGTTTTTAATCTGGCTATTTATTAATCATTCGTGTCACGATGGTGGTTCTTCTCTCTTATGTATATATTCTATTAATGGCCTGTTCGATCGACAGTGTAATTTTAGTCATTTGTCATCTAAGACCTCCGACTAACCTCGGATCGTAGAAGTGGTTAGTACTTCCTTTACATAGACCTAGCGGCGATAAGTTTTATTTTTTGACTCCTGGGTGCGTAATTATATATTTATCCGTTATTAAAAAAACAATATGCCTGTTGAAACAGTGAACTTTCAACAGATTTCAAAGGGGAGGTCAACCTTTACATTTTTTATAACGAAAATTCTGTAGTAGAAATTATATATATATGCTGGCTCCCCGTTGATTAGCTTTCAATTGCTAGGAATTCACTCCTCCGAATCCAGGTGTTGCCTTAGCAGTAGAACCATAGATTTAATATGGAAATTTGATAATTTCCTGAATTTATAGGTCTGCCTACTCGTTGATGTTAAGCTCTATTCGCTCCTCAGCTTGACCGTGTCAGTGTTCATCTTCCATCTATGTCTTGTTTTAAAAAGCTCATCGACATAACTTAGTCACATTATCTCTATTTACGTATGAACTTCTTATACACTATCCTCTACTACGGCAATGATTAAGAGCTGAGAGTATTTTTTCTTTCCGACAGCCGAATTAACCCTTTTTTATGTCATAATTAAACGATTTGTCACTTTTCCTGTGACACGTGTTTTGTCCCATATAGTTCCCTGGTGGCTCTACTGATGAATTCCCAAGATAATATATAAAAGCGTGTACTGTTCCCTCCTCAGTGCGATATACTATGAGGTTGTTGTATTGGGGCTGGCAAATGTCATCATGGTAAATATCATAAAAATCACATAGTAAGTGACAAGCAAGGTGCTTTTTAGCAAATAACAAATAAGGATAAGAAGTTATACGCACTTTAAGTATATAGCTCATGAAGATTTTAACATAAGAGATTTACATTACCACAACGACAATGGCTATAAATTATCAAATCCACAAAAAACTAATACACCTGGTCATCTTCTTTTGGGCTCATACAGAATAAGGTATTAAATGTCTCGAAGAAGAAGACAGGAGTGATTCTGGATCGTAACTGTGTCATTATCTGGTGAATTAAGATTTCCTAAATATCACTGGGATATTAATTACCATCACCATCATTTCACTTATTGCTGCTAGTGGGGTTTGCCAACGCACATTCATGCTAGCTGGTTCTCCCATTATAGGAGATCTGTACACAAAAGCATTTATGTGATTCTTACAGTAGTGGTTTCTTGTAACAATGTCTGTTACAGGACTGAGGCTGGCCAAACCTCCATGCACACATTGCATATTCAGTCCCTTCTTCTTCTTTCCGTCCTTAGCACAGACGACCTCATGGGCACAACAGTAAGCCATTACGCCTAGTGGCTTTGTCTCCTCACAGGCAACAGCGAATACTATTTCTCTGCCGGATGATGCCCATCACGTCCTAAAATAATCGTCTTTAGGTGTACAGACGTTCACAAATCAATCCGATTACGCCGTTGTTTCAACGTAATCAAGTGACTTAAAGTGCAACGTGGATCAGCCCGTTGAGAGATTGCCGATGATTTTAGATCAGCCCTTACAACACACAGAGGCAACAGTAAGCCTATTCTTTCTTTGTCTCCTCACAGACGCTGGATACTATTACAGGAAGATATAAAGTTTAACTAATCACTACGGTACAGAGTCACAAATGTGGAATTGATGACAAGAACCAGACAAGTGCCAGTGGAACAAGAGTTGGAGAAATGAATTCGTACGTATCTGACGATTGGATAGGACCCATTGAGGTGAACTAGATTGATGAGCATTATCAAGGCAGGGGCCCTGAGTCAGAAATGGCACAGGATAAGAGAGGCATGAGGTAACAAAAAAACTACATGGAGAAGAGAACTGGATGACAGAGGTGATAGGCTTATGCTCATCGAGGAAAACATGTTAAAGAACTTGAGCGGTGGCACAGACATCAAGACTTGGACATGTTTTTGTTTTGAAGGCCTAGCTCATTCGTGGACGCTACAGGGTAATTGGCACGGGTTGAATCACTATGGCACCATCTACAGTTTCATAAGAATACAGACAATATGTAGTTATACTCAAAAATAAAGCTGAATACACTTCATCTAGTAGAATCGAATGACGGCTTGGCAACCTCATTCATGTATCCTAGAATGTCACCTATCTAGTTTAATGCTTCCTGCAAAGGATGTGGGAGACCAGCCTATGAGTTGTGGATCACATACTTCCATACGAGGGAGCATGAAAGGAACATGACAGGTATATGTTTTCCCTTAGAGTTACTCTGACATAAAACTGAGGCTTAGAAGGATCAATGTAAGATTTGTAGTGCGCTCCTGAATCGCAGACATCCTTTGCTTCTGTACCGCTGTCTCACCAACACAATAACATTGTAAACCCATGCATGTACTATACAACAAATATAAAGAAAAAAAAACCTTTGGAGTTGCCCAGGTGGAGGAGGTCGACATCAGCCTAGATATGAATTGATGTGTATGTGAAAGAGTAAATACACAGGGAAAAAATAATAAAGATATATGAAAATAGAAAAATGCTCTAGATACGATAACAAGATTGTTCCAGGTTTGAAGAAAAAACGATTTGCCGTGCATGTAGCTCATGTGTATCATTCTTTTTGATCACTCATCGCGTTGTTGCTCTTACTATATTATCCATCTGCCATCTCTTGTGTTCACTACATTGGGTGTGATTCAACTGTATCGTTTTTATTGTAGTAAAACTTTATATGCCAATCTCCTTAGTGCTCGCTCGCGGACAGCTCACGCTTGTTATGTGATACTGTTGGCTGACGACGAGGGGTTTGTATAATAAACCGCAGCGAAAAAAAGTCGCCTGCGTTGGTTTTCCCTCGCTTGCTACGCATATTTAACTGTATGTAAACATACCTGATTTCTACATAGACCATTCTATCGTGTTTATTAATGTTGTTATACTTGTTTCCCTGTACCATTTTAACGTTACAGCCAGCCTCATTATTTATTGTCATGTTACACATTATTACTCGAGAGTAGTATGTTTTGTTGACTTCATTCATTTCACTGGAATTGTGAGTAATTTGTTTATATACATCCTGACTTTATGGCTGATCAAGTTTATTATTAAAGGAAATAAATTGTAATGCTATAATTTTGAAAAGACATGTTAATTTCTCAGAACTACAGAAAGGATAAAGGAGACCCGATCAATAGAAGCAAATCCCTGAAGAATAACATGTCATCCCTAGGGTGACACGCCAGCAGATAAGCTGATTCACATGTAATTCACCACTTCGCGTAAGCACATTGAGGAAGCTTTTATATCTACAAACTCTAATCCTAAACAAGGCATCGTCACTTGTTTTCAGAGGATAACCCCACATTATAAATAATGGATACAGAGGCATGAAGAATTGATAATAAAAGATTTAAGTTTATTTGAATAGAGAATGTTGAGACAGTAATCAGTTGGACCTACTAGACAGAGTAAGAATGGAATGGACAGTCAGGACAACCGAAGGCATGGACCAAGTGCCTATGTGCTGTAAGCCTACACCTTCAATACAAGCTTGAAGAAAAGCAAAGATAGAGGAGTGGAAAATAACGAACTAATTGGTGTAGTAGGCTGTACCTAAACACCTTACCTTTTGATTTCTTACAATCTGGTCGCGTCCTCAGTACAGGATGGGCTAGCAGGGCTCTCCAGCATGCACAGAAGGGGCGGTATCGTAAACTCCGATAGTACTCAGATACTACCCAAAACAAATCACTCCGGAAGAGGCAACCTTATCTCGAGGACTCTGGAATTATGGATAAAATAATTAGTAGTTTGTAAAGTAAGGACATCTAGTGGTTACTGAAAACAAGGCAACCAATATGAGGTTATGCTTAGGACTGGCATTCGCATCATGTAAAACACACTGCTGCAGAAACCCCCACTGCAAGTGCACGTGAATGCTTTGGTGCAATCTTCCTGCAAGTGCACGTGAATGCTTTGGTGCAATCTTCCTGCAAGTGCACGTGAATGCTTTGGTGCAATCTTTCTGCAAGTGCACGTGAATGCTTTGGTGCAATCTTCCTGCAAGGGGACCTGCTGCAGTGGTGGCTCTATAAGGCGTGAATGTTTGACGGGCCTGCACGCCAAAATCTCAACCCTATGAAAATAAAGTTTGTCCGTTCATACTACTGTAAAAAATTAACCTACCTGGTACAACAGTTAATGGTGGTGCTGATGAACTATTACATCAGAAAAATTTACCTACCAGGCATGGTGGCAGACAGTGGTGGTGATGTAATACTTCCAGACCTAGCCTTGGCTGGCATTAACTCTGGTGGTAAGACAGCTGGAAGAACATGACCAATGCGAGCCAGTTCAGACAGATGCATTGCAATGCAAAATTCATCACAAGTTAGTTTTCCATCTCGATCAATGTCAGACAGAGCCCTGAAATGATAAAAACCATCCATTAGTTGATTTCATTTATAACACTGTCTATGAGGTTAATATGTTTTATAACACTGTCTTTGAGGACTAAATGACTTATAACCTAACACTGTGTGGTTAAATTCACAGCAATTTCAAAGCGGTCAGTTTGAATTATAACAGAGTTCATCTCCTTACTCTGAATTATATCATGCTTATGTGCTTAATCTGAATTATAACATTGTCACTTATCTGAATTATAACACTGTACTCATTCATTCATGGCATTTCAACTCCCCAAGAGGCATAGGTCTTCAACAAACTTATGTCAAGTCTTCATGCACTGTACTTATGTCAAGTCTTCATGCACTGTACTTATGTCAAGTCTTCATGCACTGTACTTATGTCAAGTCTTCATGCACTGTACTTATGTCAAGTCTTCATGCACTGTACTTATGTCAAGTCTTCATGCACTGTACTTATGTCAAGTCTTCATGCACTGTACTTATGTCAAGTCTTTGTACACTGTACTTATGTCAAGTCTTCATGCACTGTACTTATGTAAAGTCTTCGTGCACTGTACTTATGTCAAGTCTTCATGCACTGTACTTATGTCAAGTCTTCATGCACTGTACTTATGTCAAGTCTTTGTGCACTGTACTTATGTCAAGTCTTCGTGCACTGTACTTATGTCAAGTCTTCGTGCACTGTCAAGTCTTCATGCACTGTACTTATGTCAAGTCTTTGTGCACTGTACTTATGTCAAGTCTTCGTGCACTGTAGTGATATCAAGTCTTCATGCACTGTACTTATGTCAAGTCTTCATGCACTGTACCACCATCAGCTCAAGATCTTTCCATCTTCTCTTCATCAACTTTCACATCTGACTCCAGCTCTCTTCTTCATGTGTCTTCATCTACCTCTTTTAACCTGAGGACTCCAGAACACAAATTAATAAGCTTCTGCAGTATTAACAACCTGGTCATCGGAGGAACACTTTTTCAACACAAAGAAGTGCACAAGTTAACATGGGAATCACCAAACGGACGAGACAAAAACCAGATAGATCACATAACGATCAATGGCAGATGGAGACATGCACTACAAGACGTGAAAGTAAGAAGAGGCGCAGATGTGGGAAGTGATCATCACCTAGTAGTAGCAAGACTGAAGGTGAAACTCAGAGCTGCTGGACCAGTTGCAGTCAAACAGAAAAGATACAACATCACGAAACTTAAGGACCCCCTCACCAGAAAAGCGTTTGTGGTCGACGTAAAGAGACGATATCTGATTACCAAAAGCCAGGAAAGAACAGAGACCGACGATGTGGACCAGAAATTCAACACCATCTCAACAATATATAAAGAAAGCAGCAAGTCATGCTTGGGATTCCAGGAAAGAAAGAGCCAAGACTGGATAACACCAGAAACGCTAAACACCATAGCGAAGAGAAAGGAAATGAAAAGGAAGAAAACAGAAGCTAAGTCTCCCAGGTTAAAGGCAATATATAGTGAAACAGTACAGTCAGCTGGACAAGGAAGTAAAACGTCAAACCCGTGCTAACAAAAGGACATTTCTGGATGACCTTGCAAGACAGGCAGAAGAGGCAGCACTGAGAAATGAACAAAGCACAGTTTATAAAATAACTAAAGCTATCAGTGGAAAACGAGGTGCAAACAACATAACGTTAGTAAGAGACAAGCAAGGAAATCTCATCACCACAGCACAGGGGCAGGAAACAAGGTGGGCAGAGCACTTCAGAGAAACACTGAATAAGGAACCACCAGAGACTCAGCTGAATGTTCCTGAGGCTGAAAGTGACTTAGACGTAAATACAGACATTCCACGAAAAGAAGAAATTATCACAGCTATCAAAGGGCTAAAAAATGGAAAAGCGCCTGGTCACGACAATCTGAATGCTGAGCTATTCAAGACAGACCCTGAACTAGCAGCAGAACTATTAGAACCACTATTTGCACAAGTCTGGGAAACTGAGACAACACCAACAGAGTGGAGTAAAGGAACAATTGTCAAATTGCCCAAGAAGGGCGACCTTGCAGACTGCAACAACTGGAGAGGAATTACCCTCCTCTCAGTTCCCAGCAAAATACTAGGCAGGATAATCATCCAGAGAATTTCAAAAGCAGTTGACCATAAACTGAGGAAAGAACAAGCGGGTTTCAGAAAGAACAGAAGATGTGCAGATCATATATTTGCCCTCAGGAACATTATAGAGCAGTGCTCAGAATGGCAGAGACAGCTGTACATTAACTTTGTTGATTTTGAAAAGGCTTTCGACAGCATACACAGGGACAGCCTATGGAAAATTCTGAGGGCTTATGGAATTCCCAGCCGCATTGTTTCCATTATAAAAAGCCTCTATTCTAACTTTACGTGCAGTGTTGGATCGAGTAATGTAACTTTCGAAGTGAAAACAGGAGTACGACAGGGATGCCCCTTATCAACAACATTATTTTTGACAGTCATAGATTGGGTGATGCGCCAGACAACAGAGGGCAGTCCAAGAGGAATTAGATGGACAATGTTTTCTACAATGGAAGATTTGGAATATGCAGATGACATTGCACTGCTCGCGCATTCACACCAACACATTCAAGACAAAACTGATAGACTGAATAAGTATGGCCAGCAGGTTGGCCTGAACATCAATCTGAAGAAGACGGAGGTCATGACACTAAATGTGGGCAATCCTGAGCCAATAACAGTAAGGAACCAGAAGTTAGAACAGACAGACACATTTACTTACCTAGGAAGCATAGTAACACCTGACGGCGGAACAAGCAAGGACATTAACAACAGAATGAATAAAGCGAGAACAGCCTTTGCTATTCTCAACAACATTTGGAAGTCTTCCCAGTACAGCACAAACACCAAATTAAGACTGTATGAGAGCTGCGTACTTTCTGTGCTTCTCTATGGTGCGGAATGTTGGAGAGTAACAGAGAAGGAAATGTCGAAACTGTCCTCCTTCCACACAATCTGCCTAAGGAAAATTCTCCGAATCTTTTGGCCAAACACCATCAGCAACCAAGAACTACTTATTCGGAGTAACCAGGAGGACATGCACACCATCATAGCTGGCAGACGCTGGAGTTGGGTTGGCCATGTCCTCAGAAGGGATCCTGATACCATCGCAAGAACAGCTATGCTATGGACCCCCGAGGGAAAGCGAAAGAGAGGCCGACCAAAAACAACTTGGCGGAGAACTGTGGAAGCTGAGATGCAAAGAATGAACCACAGTTGGGGCACTGTACGAAGGATGGCCGCCGACCGAGCAAAGTGGAATCAATTTGTTGCTGCCCTACAAGACGCCACCAGGCGTGATGGCCGCTGACTGCTTTGACGGTTGGCGGTTATGGATCAAAGAAGAAGAGGACCCCAGAACAAGGACTGCCTGGCAATGAAATCAACATGTTTCCTCAATATGTGTCCTATCCATTTCCAGCATCTTCTCATCTTTTGGTTCACTGGCTCCTGTCTGGTTCTTGTCATCAGTTCCACATCAGTGATCTTGTCATATCACTTCAATCCTTCAATTCTTTGCAGGCATCCATTTATGAAAGTCTGTAGCCACCAAAAAGCCACAACAACAGTCTATGTTGTAATATAAAATATTCTTGTACTGTTTGAGGTTTATTTTACTTAAACACTGTAACTTTTCTAATGAAAACTGCAAAACAAACAAAAATTACAGAAATATACTTACCATATCTGAGCCAGGATCGGCTGGGGTAAACCAGATTGCATTAGGATGGCTCTTGCTTCCACTCCTAACAAAAGAAATATAGTAGCAAGTTTAAACAATGGATTGTTATAATAATAAGAAATAAATAATACTGTTTACTACTCAGAATACTGTTAAACAAGACACAATTTAATGGATACTTTAATTAGAAGTTATTTGTTCTTTTTTTAAATCTTACCCCACTCTGTTTCTTACAAAGAATAAACATGTAATGAGAAATGAAAGTCCAAACAGAAATGAGTATATCTTCAGCAGTGTTCAATCTCCAGATTTTAAATTTATGAGAGGTAATGATTTAAGGAGCTACAAACTGTAATTAAAACAATGACACAATACATATTTATTTAGAAGGTATATCTAAAAATCCAGCTTTTTTATACGGTAGCTGAAAAGCCATATATAAAAAAAACTGTTGATGAAAGATTTTGAAAAAAAACCAATAACAGAAAAAAGGGGAAAAAGGTTACAGCAAGCAGACCTAGTAAATACCCTCTCTTGTTTCTGTCATTCATATTGAAAGACTGGGTGTGCTTTAACTTTGTGCTATGAGGCATCGACCATATACTACCACTGTTGAAGAAAAAAAGAAAAAATTTATTAGGAAGCACTAGCAATGTAAGATATTTCATTCAGTATAACTGGTAATTCAATATTAAACCCTTAAAACAGTTGGTCATATATTTAGGTCACTGACAAAACTTACAAGAAAAAGTGCAATGCAGATGGTCTGGACATTTAGTAGGACAACCAGATTGTATAATCAAATGCAAGCAGGAAAGGTATAATCATAACTCCACAGAACAGAGCACTGAAAGGAGAAATGATGAGAAATGGCAAAACTGAAGGATGGAGAACACCTCTCAAGAAACTTGCTGAGAGACTAGATGAATGGAAACATGTCATCCTTGGCATATGCATGCAAGAGGGTTAAGAGAACTGATGAGAATATTGCTTAAAAAACTGGAAAAATGACAGTGTTCTTTATTTTCATTCTGCATTCAAAGTCAATAAGGACAGCTACAAAAGCAATTTTCTTTCATTCTTTACGACTAACTCCTCCACAATTTTAAAAACATTTGAATCATCAATACTTTGTCAATCCATGTTCTTCATGGTCAGAAAACATCTGGTTCTATTTTTTAGCGTACATAGGTAAGCCCTCTGTAGTTCCCAGGGCTCCTTTATGAGTCAAAGTAGAACAGGCCCCAGGTATTTTGTACAAGGTGACTAATATGAGGTTGTGGATAGGGCTAGCAATCTCACCATGTAAAACACATTGCTACAGAAACCACAGCTGCGAGATAATGTGAATGCTTTGTGCAGATGTTCTACAAGGCAGCCAGCTGAAGTGGTGGCTCAATGCTCTATACTGAACTAAAAAGAAAATGACGATTTACAGGTAACTCTTGGTTTGCACAAGGGTTGCAAAGGAACTGGTACAAGTGGAACTAGTGTGAATGGAAACCATTTTATAATGCAAGTCAATGGGAAGTCAATGAATTATGTTCCAGGCACTCACAGTTATGGTCAATCTCACAGAGCTCTTCTGTGAGGTGCTCCATTACTGAAAGGATGTGAGGCACATCTTATGTCTTCATTTCTCTCATAGACCTACATCACCTGCTAGCAAAAGTTTGTTTTCCACTTGAGTTCACAGTGATTCTCGTACAAAACATGGTGGCTCTTATTTTATTAATTCAATCCACAATTTATAATTAAAACTTTAGAACTGCTACTGTACAATAGTGGCCTGGCAAAAAAAAAACTTACTTGTGTTAGATTATAACAAACTATGGCATGAAACAAGTATCCTTACCTGGATGGCGCAGCAGAGCTCGCAGGAACAGCTGAAAACAAACAGTAAACATAATCACATTCAACACAGTCATTTCATAGATCTGGTAACAATCAGGTTATTGCTGGTTCTATTAAAAGTGATACAGAGTATCCGTTTTTTGTAATTTAAAAAAAAAATGTTACAACGGTCATGACTTACTGTATATACTCGAGTATAGGTCCATCCAACTATAGGTCGATCACTAGACCTTTTGACTTAAAAAGCTTCCAAAATGAATGACCTGATAATAAGTTGAAAAAAATTTTCGTTGGTTCCGAATTCTTGCATTGGAATTTCCGTGGCTTTCTGCAAATTCTATCACTTTCAGCTTAACCCTTTCTCATTTAAAACACTTGAAATCACCCGCCCAGAAAGTGTGAATGCTGTTGTTGGTCGTTGCCATGTAGCAAAGAGGTCTCGGTATTTTGCGAGACTTGAGTTATAAATAGATTTCCGGTACGTTTGAAGCTTCAGTTTTCTGAATTTTTTTTAAAGAATAAGCAGATGTGATTTTTCATGATTGTTTAAAGCCACGGCTTTCTGGTAGTCAAATATTTGCTTTTGGATCTGAGAAGTGACTTGCTATTTGATCAGGACGCTAATGCGAAAATCAAATGTGGACATTTAATATGGACATGATTTAGACTCTGACAATGGCACTGACGAAAGTGAATATACTGAAAGAACTAATGGTATTGCTGATAGGGAAGGCAGGGGACAACACTAACCGGTTTCATGGATCTATTTTCTTGTGTGTGGCCGGGCATGCTGATAATGATGATGTATAGTGGGTTTGTATCACTGCCCTAAACAGCAGGCAGCTTTTTGGTTGATGGTATTAGGATGACTTCTTTCTCTTCAACACAACGACAACAGATCACAACAAACAAGTGGTGGATGATCTCAATATCGATGAGTGACTCCACTCAGACAGCGGTGGAAATTAACGTTGAAACTTTTATTTACAGGATCAAAACAAATGTTGAAAATGGGATATGCCCAACCTTCCTCATGAAGCTGACATACCTTATACAGCAAAAACTCTTGTAGGTAATGATTCTGTCATTCTTACTTTCTCTCTATGTTCACAGTCGCTGCTTCTGTATTCAATACTGTCTCTAGTATCTATGGTGGTTATGACTTGAGAACCACTGCTGTCGATATTTTATGCTGTCATCAAAATTCTTCATTTGTGTGAAATCGTTTGTCTCTCTAACCTTTGACATAATTCTTCTGACTCTGTCTCTTATTTCTTCTGTGCTCTACTAGGCGTAACTTGGTGAGACTGGCCTAACCGCCAGGGATGATAATTTTTAGCCAAAATCTATTATTTCCTACTTCTCATGGCTAGCTGCTGTCTATCGTTCTTGTCTTATACTAAACAGTTTATCAATGTTGATAACACTCAACATACCTGATGGTCTTGTAAATTCACACATTCTTGAAATGGCAACACTGTCACTCTTGTCCATTGAATAAATATAATAATTGTCATAGTGGCGTACCAAGCGATTGATCGGCTAGGCAATATTTTCGTATTTCTGTCACCACAGAAGCAAACCAAACTTTTAGTATTATCGTCTGATGATACCTATCAATTGCCCTTGCCACTTCTAAAATATTACACACTTGGGAGACAGCCCATTCTAGCTCTTAACGCAAACGAGTTCAAAATCTGACTGATCATAGTTTGTACAACGATTTACGATAACTTTCCCCGAACTTTCTAGATCAAGTTTGCCTCAAAACAGCTCATTCAAAAATATAAATTTCCTGTGCGTGTAATTTACTAATGCGTAGCTGAACTCACTTAAAAAAACAAAACTACAAACTTGTCAGTACTTTATCCCTCAAGGGGCGTAAAAACACTACTGTTAATGCCTATTTTAGATTATCACCCTTTTCTTATAACTCATCAAGTCAATAGATTTTCGCTCTTTAAGTTAAACTTAATAGTCTGTTACTTGGCCTTATGCAAATATTTAAAACCGGATTCCTGACACACGCATTTCCTATTACATTTTTACTCAACTATAAGTTGGGGAAAACATTTTTGAAGGTCCAAATGGGAATAAATTTCTTGACTTACATTCGAGTATATATGGTACTTTCATATTAAATCTGCTAAAATAAATTACGTTGTGTTGAATTTAGAAACAAAAGCAAAAGAAAGAAATAAATAAAGAGTAAAGACCTGCAAGAGGAACGGCTCCTGTCAAAGGAATATTAGCTAGCCCCCCATGGGTGAAGCTTCCAGCTGCACCATTAGCCATGCGAGGTCCCAAGCCTAATGACCTTGTTGTCATGGTCGCTGTTCCTAGAGAGGCCTGAGGCTGTATCAGAGGTCCCATTGGCATTCCCATCCCCAGTGAGGTTTGCATACCTTAATGAAGCAAAAGGAGGAATGGCTTACATAATATCACTTAGGCTTTAATGTACAAAAGCTAGTCACAAGAGGCACACTTGATTGAGCAGATTAGAACACTACTGTTTTGTATGTTAAGCAATGCTCAGAGTCTAAACTATAAATATATACCACTTGACTTCTGAGAGCCAGCCAACACAGTTCTTACCCTCTTAACATTTGTGTGTTCTGGCAGTGTACACGGGAATAACCTGAAGACAACTGCACACTAAGAAAACAATCAGATGTATTTTGGAACATTCTCAAGACTACACAGTGAAGTTATGCAGACTGTGTCTCCAGCTTAAATGCATATAAATGTATACATAGTTGTATATACATTACATAACTGTACAAGAAAAATTATAGCAAATCACTTAAATAAATCTCACTGATTCATATCTTTTTTTTTCTTTTACGCACTTAGTTTAGTCTTCACTTATTTTTCTATGCCGTTTTAGTGCACTTCGTTCTTGTTGAAGACTCGTGACCACAACATAGGCATTTTTTTTTACCTGTATCTTAGTAAGGCTTTCACTATTACCTATTTTCATTCACCCAAACATTTTGAACCAGCACTATGCCACCACTGCCACACACAGCGATAAAACGGGTGATAGAAGAATGAGGGGAAAAAATTATGCACACAAAATGAAATGTTTAGGAAAAGCATTTGCCGAAGACTTAGAGAAAGCAGATAAGGAATGATGACATTAAAAAAAAAGTGTTGGGACAGTGTCCATATGTTGAGATGAAAAGATGATCAAGATATAAACTGAGAATGTTTAAGTCTGAACAAAACAGTTGAATGACCCCGCCCCGTATAGCCCCTGGGGATCTCTGAGGAAACAGACTTAATAGGACTACTACTCACTTAGGCATGACATAAGAGGGGACTAGTATGAGGTGTCGCATGGGGGGGCGCTAGCATCCTCATCATGTAAAACAAATAACCACAGAAACCACTGCTGCAGGTGCATGTGCTTTGATGCAGGCTTAATGCAAAGGGACTAGCTGCAGTGGTGGCTCCATGCTTTATAAAGAGCGAAAAAGGGTGATGATGAAGCAGCAGTGAGAGCATGTGACTTCAGTACTTACAAGCGAAAGATACATCAATGATGCAGTAGAAAGTTCAAGCAAGCTACAGCTGGTACCTGGCGTGTTGAAATGAAAGCTAACAACCCTCCTTGAAACACTTCCATGTACAAGCAGTGCAAGAAAAGACAATGATATGATCACTCCAAATACTAAATTAATAAAAGGAATCAAAGTCTACATTGCAGAAACCATTTCATGAAAAGGATATCATTTTGCTGCTGTGTGTTTTTGGATTAAGCCAGGAAGAAAACCGCTTATTTTATACACATTTTTAAGTGCCTCAAAAGAATATTTTCTAAACAAAATGTTACCATAACATGAACAGTCATAATGCAGACAGTCACATAAAACACTACAATCATGCAGAACGCCATCAATACTACATTTGCATCTGTTTTTAAGATAAACCATGTAAAAAATTGATTATAATATTCACAGTTCCAGAGGTCATCCCTTATTTTAATTACAGATACATGCAAGCATTTAACTGTGCTATGATATACCAAATGGGGCTTACCTCCCATTGAGAAACCCATTCCCATTGGTGGAACCAATGGAGCACCCAACGGTGGCTGAGCAAATGAGCCAATTACAGGAGTTGGGTCTGCCTTTAGGGATGCAGGTAACACTTTGGGTAACTCATAACCCTGTAGTTTCTTCTTGATAAGGTGCATAGCTATAGAAAACTCTTTCTTGTCCATTTTGCCATCTCCATTCATGTCTGCTAACATCCTGCATGAGATAATAAACCGCTTTAGAAAGTTTTATTTTTCAATTCCTATTAAAATGTTAAAGTGTTAAGCTTAACTAAATACAGTAAAATCTGAGACGAAACTAACCATTCTTGGTGTAACTGGTGTCGCAGTGAAAGGGACATGACTGCATTAATCACTGAAACAGAAGAAGAGCATCAAGGGTATCGGTAGTTCAATGAAGTGACTTTTGTGCAGCCTTGGATTGCCACAAGCGAAACATTTTTTTTTCCCTGAATGGTGGCTAAACCAGTTTCTATAACCAAGCAGATACAGTAACAACACATCAGAGAGCTTGATGACAGAGGCATTATGCATATAGTGATGGATTTCAACACCAGTATACTGAGAGAGCAGTTGCATTTTGCTAGGGAACATGGACATCAAAACCAATGCACATTTGCCCAGGATTACACCAGGGTTCTCCATCATCACCGGTGCTGTTTAACATCTATACAGCAAAAATAGCTGCAATCCAACCAACAGGTTTGGGACAAACATTAACTTTTGCCGATGACTTTGTCATTTACAGGACTGGTTCAGATAAACATAAAATGGTTAAAAGTATACATGAGACACTTCAGGCAGTTTCTAAATGGTGCGACGAAACCAGTTCCAAGGTCAATCCCAACAAAGCCTGTGTGCTTTGGTGCTCCATGAACAACTCCATATTGAAAGTAGATCTTCCAGACATTAGTCTCAGTGGACAGAAAATTGAAAGGCAGAACAAGTTGAAATACCTTGGAGTAACATTCGATTGTGGGCTATCATAAAAGCACCACGTTGATCACATCATACAGAAGTGCAAGAGAGGTCTGGCAGCCTTAAAAACAATGGCTGCAGCGCACCTGGAGCAGAGACTACTGTTTCTCTGCTGTATCATCAGCTGGTCTTGTCTGTAATCGAGTATGCGAGTAACCATAGACAAAAGCATCCCCTGCATGGAAACATAGCTGACATCAAAGGAGCAAGAATAAAGAGGGAGATGTCATGGATGGCGCAGGCTGAGGAGACTATTAGGCAGGTGACCACAGTTTAAAATATATTCAAGGGAGACGAGTGGAGTAAGTCAGATGAGAGTCATTTGAGAGTGCAGAACTTGGACCAATGGGAGAGCAGAGCTGCAAATTGATCAGCTTATAAATGTTTATGCTGGTGATGATGATGCCATTGTGTACACTGATAGGTCTGTAAACCGTGGTAATAAATCAGGGTGGGGCTTCTCTGCTAGAGTAGAGGGCAGAGCTGTCGCTGAACATAGCGGGGCTTACATGATAACAACCTCCAGCATGAGAATGGAGGTAGAGGCAGTTACTGCTGTCTTAAGATGGATGTCTGAGACTTTATTAACAAAGGCAGTTATTGTATCAGACTCACAATCCATGCTTCGAAAGGTCCAAAATGGATGGCTCCGACATGAATGGAAAACCTCCATAGAAGCATCGAATCTTCAAGAACTGATATGGATCTACTGTCCTGGTCATGCATGGGGTATGCAGCAATGAAAGAGCTGACAGACTAGCTTCAAGAGCACCCATAGAAGGTGAATTGAACATGGATAAGAGAGAAATACTGAAGGCAATTAATGATTGCCTATTAGAGAATCACACTGCAATCAATGAATCATCAAGGCTAAGACTGCTGGAATTTGGCATCAAATGTAAGACCAGCAGGGATGGGCGTGTGAGAGGGAACATCCGGCGCATATACAACCAGTGCGCAACAATTAGCATTCATACTCTTTGACATTTGCTGAGGGAGACTGAGCACCTACGGGTTTGCCCGGAGTGCAATGACATTGAATCTGATTAACATTAACATTAAAAGGATTAAAGACCTAGGGTCCACTATGATCATGGGACAGCCTGAGTGTCATATGTGACCACCTGGTCACACTGGGTAATTTGCAAATGAAGAAACTGGCAAAACCATTAAATGGGTACTGTGCTTGTGGGTGGAAAATTAGGCACAATTTTGAACATTTAGGAAACTGCTTGTTTATAAGCAAATTTTGTAATCAAGGACTATTTGGGTCATCTACGGGGTTTAGGTATATGTATTTACCACCCCTCTTATATTCTTCCCCCACCCCTCTTACTTATGCCTATGAGAACAATTCACTCCTCAAATACCCAAATTGTCAAATACGTATGGCTGTCTGTTAATAAATAGCTGTATAAAACTTCTTATGACCAAGCCTGAAATATTTAAATGTTAGAGGTGCCAAGATATTGCATCACATAAAAAACGAAAGAAAACAAAGAAACAAGTTTTTTAAATCACCAATATCTAAAACAGTGGTTCCCAAAGTGAGCGCGTGCCCCCCACCCCCCGGGCATTGGGAGGATCCAAGGGGGCGATAAGAGAAGATAAATGGGGGGGGGGCCCTCGGTATTAAGTTGGTGGTTTAAGGATTTGACAGGCTAAATGCAATAATATTACTAAGTGTAACACTTATGTGTAAAAGCGTTTTGATTATACAAGGCCCTGACGTAAGAGCTCAAAAGGAGAACGTAGCATAACCAAACCCGAACCCAATGCTTCTCCCTAACTTAGCCTGTCTCAGTTTCTCTTACACCTTATAGCAGAGGTTCCAAACATCAGTGAGGCGAGAATGAGATAGGAAAGATAGATAGCTGAGTAGTTGTATTACTAGGATCACTAAGCAAGGCATAGTTTTGTCTATATTTGCGATTCTGAGACAGGTAACTATCACTGATCATAAATTCTAACCGTAATCATCTACCCTCTTTGGGATCTTCTTTGCCTTACTCTTGAAACATGCATTCAGAGATGCAACTGAAAGAATATGCCTTCACACTAGGTCAGATGGCCGTCTGTTTAATCTCGCAAGGCTGAAGGCAAAAACAAAAATCAGAAGGGTCACTATAAGAGACTTGTTGTTCGCTGATGATGCTGCAGTCGTCACTCAAAGCCAACAGGAGCTTCAGAGCTTGATGAATCGCTTCACTAAAGCATGCAAGGACTTTGGCCTCACAATAAGTCTAAAGAAAACGAATGTGCTGAGTCAGGATGTGGGTGCTGCACCAGTTATCACTATCAATAACTATGAATTGGCAGTTGTGCACCACTTCACATACCTGGGGTCTACAATCATGACAAACTTTCTCTGGACACAGAAATTGACAGCCACATTGGCATTGGTATATAATGCCTGCATCACCAGCACACTTCCATATGGCAGCGAGACATGGACAACATTTGCTAAGCAAAAAAGAAAGCTCAATACCTTCCATCTATGGTGTCTACACCATGTCCTCTGCATTTTGTGGAAAGATAAAGTAACAAATGTCGAGGTGTTGTCACATGCTGGCCTTCAAAGCATGTATATACTACTTACACAGCACAGACTACGCCGGCTTGGCCATGTCTGCCGCATGGAAGATGGTCGCATCCTGAAAGATGTGTGCAAGAGAGACATGAGGGCACTGGACATAAATCCAGCAGCCTGGGAGGATGAAGCTGCTGTTCGCACTAAGTGACGATGCTATCTACAGCGCCACCTCAGACTCTGCAAAAAGAAGCTCACATAACAAACAGGAGAGAGGAGAAAATGTCGAAAGGAATACCAGGAAAATAAACAGCTGAGGGCTATCACTAGTCAGCTATGACTTAAGGGGCTATTATTATTATAATCGTCTGCTAAAAAGCGGATGTGAAGGATAACGAAGTCCCAGTTGTCCACTCAGTCAATGATGAAGAAAGATAAACTAACAACAAGAAGGATGTAGTCGGTTCACTAAGATTTAATCAGCATCTTTTGACAACCAGTGCTAAACTGTTTTTACCAGTTTAATACCGGTCAGTGTCCACTGGGAAGGTGTGTCCTAATGTACTTTTCGCGGGAAGCTGACAAAATCAGATATCTGCAGGTGTTCAAAAGGGACCAACATTACTTTGTTGCAGATTTGATCGTCTCAGTATTTAGAAGGGCCCATGATAATGTCATATGTTAATAAACAAGAGGAAAGTTTCAATAGAGCCAAGTGTGTAACCAACGCTGATATTTATAGTTTTTCAATGTTTCAATGTAATGCAGGGAAATTGAGGGGGTGCTGGGAATGTGCTCTGGAAGCCAAAAAAGGGAAACACTGATCTAAAAGAACATTAAATTTCTTTTTACTGATCTCAATCATTTGAACAAATCATTACCAAATAGCTTAGAACTGTAAACTAAAACTATGCCAGATAATAGAGGTGAAAAGAGATGTTTATGAGAGGTACTGAAAGGATATTTTCCAAAAAGACTCTTTCTTTCAGTTCTGTGGTTCTTGATAAGAAAATGAATGTTATTTTGAGTTACAACCTGTAAAAAACTTACCATATTTGTCCTAATACTTGTGTTGGTAATCCTGACTGCATAAAGAAATCTCTAGCCTGTGTACCTGTTGGGATGGTTATAAATTATGGCTACTGATATTTAGATGCAACTACATGTGAACAAAAAAAAATTTCTTTTTTAAATGTATGTTAGTTTGTAACTAGCATATGTAACACTCTTATCAAATAATGAGACTGCAGACAACAAATGATCATGAAAATAACCAAATACAAAAAGTATACAAATCAACTTCCCAACTAGATAATTAAACCTGGGAAACAAATGTGGTAAGTAAAACCACATAATCATTCAACTACAGTTTATTATCTACCAGAGATCAGCATCATCATCACCGTTATTCTTCAACTCTCTGGAGAACAGGCCTTCAAGTTCATACTAAACCCTCCTATATTGTGCCATCTGTTCAAGATCTTTCTGTGCTTTATTTATCCCTCTGTAGTCTATCTCCCATTCTCTACCCCATATGTTTACTGGTCTCCATTTTTTTTGTCTTCTTACCCTGGGGATTCCAGAACAAGGACTACCCTGTTATGCTATCAACTGGTTTCCTCAATGTATGCCATATCTAGCATTTTTTCCACACCTATTGTTGCACTGCTCTTTGGTTCTTTCCGTCACGTCCATACTTCTGTCATACCATTTTAATCCTTCTAATCTGTGCAAGCATCCATTTATGAAATTCTGTAATTTCTTGGATGGCGTTTTTCTTGTTCTCAATGTTTCAGTCATATAATAGGACTGGATGAATCTTATTTTTGTGTTGGTGCTTATTTATTTTGATTTTCATAAATTTCACAATGCAATGAAATCCCCTCTTGCCTTCCTTATTCTTATTTTCATATCACCGTCTGTTCCTCCAACTTTGTCTATATTGCTGCCAAGATGTTTGTATAAATCCACATGGGTAGCAGAGTCCTAAATGAGATTATGCTTGTTTGAGTTCACATTAAGGGGAGGAGCTACATTGAAATATTTTTGTTATTAATCACAGGATTTCAATGAAAATGCACATACTTAACCTACATCAATCGTAGATACGCATAATAAAGAGTTTGATGGTATTACATCATCAGTTGTCATGGAAACGACCGCCATATTGGATTTTATTGTTCTATTTTAATTTCCTAAGGTTTTTTTATTTATTAATCTATCATTACCAAATTTAAACAAAATGCTTATCATTATATTTTAAAACTTTTATCAGATTGGATTTTTGATACCATAAGTAGATTTTGAGATATATAATTTTAAAGTTTGTATCTATAAATAATGACATCATATATTTTTGCAGTAATTCTTGTTGTCACATGTTCAAAAATCCGGCCATCGAAGGGTAAAACCCGGTTCCTTGTTTCCTGTGCGTTATGGATTTCATACCATTTTATTTTTTAATCACCATTTTTTCAAAATAATACATTATTTGCAATAAATCAAAATGTTGATAAGATAACAAAAATTGGATCTGACAAACATTTTATTATTCTTTGGAAAGTATTTGTGCCAAATCTGATATTGATTTACAAAAAAATGCGGAAGTTATAAGAACATTAGTAGTGTAAAAGAAGGTTCTCAGAAAATCTAGATTTTCTTCATAGGAAAAGCACCATTTCTAAAGTAAATACTATTTACAAAATCAAAATATACCTAACTTAGAATGTGTTCTGACAAATAATTTTCACAGATTTAGATTCAGAGAAATATAAATTATACGAGTATAGACTAATCCCAATTTTCATGGAAATGTTGTGGCCGTGCCTGTTTTTTCCTTAGAATCCGGCCACTCCCCTTTAGGTGTGTTGCCGAGTAGGGGAAATATAAATTATACGGATTTTTAAATGTCTGCTGTTGTGGCCGTGCCTGTGTTCCTTAGGACTGGAACGGCACCATATATCTTTATGTGTGGCCGGGGTAGAGGAATGTCTCTTATGTATTACTGAGAGTTTTCCTTTTTATATAACAGAGAGTAGATGTTTAACTGGCTTAATCGCCAGAGATCTGGATTTCTCTCCTAAATTAGGGTTACCAGGTTCGATATTCTTCTCTCATTGATATAGTATAGCGAACGTTGTTAAATTGGGTTTAGTGCTCAACATAATTTTCCAACTGAATGATTCTTAACAGCCTTGGTGTTCAATGAAAAGACTTTTTAATAACTTTCAACAGGAACTGGTTTTAAAACAATTTGTAAAAAGTTCTTGCAAAACATGGCATGTTGACAGCAATAAACATAGGTATACACAGGTTAATATATTCTCATTGATGCCTATTCCTATTTGCATCTTTGGATCTTTTCAATTTGCAAAGCATAGCATGGCTCCTCTATCCTTCTAGTTTCCTTCATTTTATTATATTTTCTAGGCTCAACGACATCATTCCATCTCTTCAATTTTGTCATATATTGAGCCACTCAGCCTTCGTAGGTATTCCTAAATGTTCTCTCAACTTAAGGACTTTCCTCTGTAAGCATTTCATTCAAATATACGCTTGGGTTTTCATTGTTGCACATCTTCGAACGTAGCTCTGCTTGGGTTAGGACCGTGAGCTCTAACAGTTTAAGCATTTAGTTTGACAGTACTTACTGAATTAAGGAATTCACAAACACTTCCCACTAATAATTGAATATACACAACTGCATATTATATGTGAAGTTGATCTCCTCAACTGGAATTTACACTGAGCAGGAAAAACATGTCTTCACTAGACCGCTCCAAATTCAATACTGCTAATGGCGTCGCTTCTGATTCCTCCCGGGGAAAGAACTGAGCCTTCCCATTGGTTCGGGATCACATGACTAATGCTTGGCATCTACACGGGAAGCTAGCCTAATTAAAAATCTGTGTCAAACTTTTTTTTATATCTTCTGTTTCTCATAAGAATTTATTTTATGTTAATCTGTGCCTCTTTCTGTTTTTGTAGTAGTGGGATATAGTCTGTATCTGATGAAAATTACGGTATACGCGGCTACACTGTTTTGACTGAAAATTGCCTCCCGCTCCTCCCCATAACTGCAATATATTTGATACTATTACTTACCTGTCACAGAACTAGGAAAATACCAATACCAGTGGAACAAGTTGTGAGGAAACAACACTGGTGCCGGATAGGACACACCCTGAGGAAACCTGCTGATAGCATTACAGGGCAGCCATTATTCTTGAATCTCAAGTATAAGAGAAATGGAGGGAGACACTGATAAACATGAAGAGAGAAATTGGACGCAAGACATGAAAGTGATGAAGAAGACATGGCAGGACCCCCGAGCGGATGAAATAGAAGAGGAAGGCTTGGCATGAATTTGCTAAAGGCCAATATTCTTCACAGGGAGCCAAAGGGTAATAAATAATGAACTTACCTGTTACAAATCCATTTACTGGTTTTAACTGGAAAAATTGGGCATCATGTTTCGACCTGTCTTCTCCGCTAATGCGCCATGCATCTGAAATAAACAGTCAAGGATCTATGATAAGCTGTAATGCATTTAAAATATGTAGTCACATTTTAAAAATAATAACATATACCTAACCGCCCTTCTAAGGTTTCAACACTGATTAAATATACTTCTGCTGAGGGAAGCATACATAGATTAAGGAAATGTACTATAGCTACTGTATTGAAAATGGTAAATTCATGGCATTATGAATGAGACATAGCCATTCAGTCAATTTCACATGTGCTAAAGATAGCCAATCAGTCACATTTCACATGTGCTAAAGATATCCAATCAGTCACATTTCACATGTGCTAAAGTAAAGAGAGACCTGAAGAATAAAATATCCTGCCATAGCTATTCTCCTATTCTTCTATCTGGGCTATTTGAGGAATTTGAGTAATGTTAATCCACATCTCTTATATGCTTCAGTCATCCAATGATCCATTTTCCATGGTCTAAATCCTGCTGTTCTGGTGCCCTTAGCACATGATACCAGCTGATATGTTTGCACTCTGACCATTTGTCTGAACCGTTGTATTTTCTGTGTTCCTGCATATTTGAAACATGACAGTCTTGAATTATTTTCATAACTAGCAATAACCTGTCAATAATGACGGAAGTAAATCAAAAACTGTAATATATTTTTTAAATATTTTTAAATTCAATATGAAAGTTATTTGATGACAACATTTTTTGTGAAAGTGCGTGGATTTGTTTCAAAGAATGTTCCCTGATAAAAAGTGTTTTCAACAAAAACTTTCAAGTTTTCATGATTTGTTCCTCGGGTGAGGGCGACATAGAGCTGGCCGTGTCCGAAAACAGGTTCAGGAAGGACAACTCCTAAGTGATCAAAAGATTGTCCTTGCGCCTTATTGATCGTCATTACAAATGCTAAAATCACTGGGAATTGATGACGTCACATCCTAAATGGCAAACTGCGCTCGCTCGGTTCTAAGTCAATGCGAGGAATTAAAACTCATTCTCCCTTATTACTGCCAGTGATAATTTCTGTATCAATGGAATTCCAATGCAAGACTTTTATGACCAAACGCGTGCCATTCGATAGTCCGTTTTTTGCGTTCAGATTTCGCAATAGCATGATACATGCAGCAACCTTTAATTTCAGCTAATGCGATGGCATTCCTGATGGGCACTGCTCGTTAAGGAACTTGGTTGGGAAATCAACTGCATCGTTGGGATCATCAGAAATCATGGTATCTATGCTATGTTTCATTTCCAGTGAGTAGCTCCAACAATAAGTCTGCAATACTTTAAATTAAAATTTTGTCTCGAAGAAACAATCAAAAACTTACATTTTAAGGTTATTTTTAACAAAATGATGTTAAATCCGATTCTGGAATGAAACTGGGTTCTACAATCAAAAACTTACATTTTATTCATATATCACTGTCACTCACTTTGTGTTGCACAATTCACCGACTTTTCTTCATTGAGTGTTACTATTTTCGGGAGAGTACATATAAGGGAAACAATACAATTAATGTCTAACTTTCAACCAGTTGCATCCCTTAGATGTGACCGACATACAAACGGCGAGAATTATGGAGTTTGATGATGTAGTGTTTCTGACCTTATCTCCTCTTGTGATGTTAGTCATTCTTCTCAAGTAAAAGTATAGAATACTTTAAAGAACATGGGACCATCAAGTGGTGAAGTGCTGCTCTACTAATGCAGGTGAAAAGGATTCCCCCCTCAAAGCAGTATTACTGCTAACATTGGACACCCCTTCAGAATTTTTTTTAATGGGGTGAAGAGAGAAGAGAGAGGGTGAGGTAAAATGGGATAATGGAAACAACAAGATAAGAGTGTTACTAACTCAATTAACAATGTGAAATAAAATAAGTGGGTCCTATAAAGACACAGCTCCTGAGACCAAATATTTAGGAGCAAAGAATAGAATTATGGTGCCATACCAAGAATTTTGTAAAATGAATGAGACTAAAGAGAGTTCTGCAACCTCATCATATAAAACAAACTGTTTCAGAAACAGCCACAGTAATATCATATGAAATTTTTGGCACAGCCTTCCTACAACAGGGCCAGCCACAGCAGTGGGTCCATGCCCTGACAGAAGTAAAAAAAGTCATGATGCACAATAATTCTGTTTGAAAACAGAATAATGTTTACAAAATTACTTGCCTTGGGACCCAGCCATTTCTGTTCTATGCTACACACTTATTTGACAGTCAATATTCTGAAAGTAAAAAAAAAAAGGCAAAAAAAAATTTATGAATGAAAACCATGCAAGATATTTACATACTCTTATTTTTAAACTATTATACGTTATATCAAATCTACTTTTGACAAAGTAACTAAAACTAGTAACTTTTCCCAAAGTAAAAGAATGCAAATGTGCTGATTTGTAGAAGGTAAAGGCACAAACAAGATCATTATGAACCAGTGTAACAAAAGCTGAGAAGCAGATACATTAAGAAAACCTGTTAGCATTACCAGGCAGTTTTTGGTCTGGAATCCCATGGGTAAGAGAAGCAGAAGTAGCCCATAAAACACACGGGGAAGAGAACTGGAGACAGAAATGAAAATGATGAGAAAGCCATGGACAGATCTTGAGCTGATGGCATGCAGAAGAAGAACTTGGCATACATTTGTTGAAGGCCTATGCTCCTTGGGGAGCTGAAGGGCACTGACTGAATGAAAATAACATAATAGAAAGATGGAAGAAATACATGAAGGAGCTCTATGATGAGAAAATTCAGAATTAAATATTCCAGACAAATGTGAAATGACCAATAACACTCTTGGCCTCTAGAGGTTGAGAACATAATGTGCACATAAAGAAAGGCAAAGCACATGGACCAGACAATATAACAGTACAGGAAATAGAGGTTGTGGAAGAATTAGGAGTAGACACGATAAAAGCGCTGAATATCTACATCAGTCAATATATACCTGACAGTCTACTAAAATCCACATTTTACAGTTTTGCCATAGAAAGTTGGAGCCATTTAATGTGACAACCACTGCATAAAGTCTTATGAGTCATGAGGCCAAAATATACAGTAAATCCTCGCTATTCGCGTGTTCCATATTCGCTAATTCCCGCTTGTGACAAAGTGTAGCCCATTTTCAGCCATTCACGGACACCTCGCTGGTATTTGCTGCCATGTGCAGTAGGCAAAACATTTTGAGACACTACCGCACAGCTAGAAGAGCCTGGCTTCTTGTTCTCGAGGCTTTCGTTGTGTTTACACGTGTCTTTGTCGAGCATCTTTTCATCCATTGTTTTTAGTTTCATATTAATTATGGAATTAATAATGGCATCCAAGATTAGTGCAAGTGTGTTGGCGAGTGTGCTTAAGCGCAAGAAGGCTGTGATGAGCCTCAGTGATAAGTACATGTGTTAGATAAACTTCTTTCTAGGATGTCTGTATGAAATTTTCTTTATTTATTAATTTTAAATGTTCTGCGTAAATGTTTTCAATGTTTGTTTTCCACAGATTTTGTAATAATGTGTTTTTGTGTATGTGTTTGCGTGTGGATGTGTGAATCAGTAGTGACAGTGTGAGTGAATGGGTGAGTGAGTGAGAACTGTCACACTAAAAGATTGTACATACTGTACTATTACAAAGAAACCAGTGTATAAAATACATTTATAAACTGCACAGTATGATGAATAAGCTGTTTTTTACAAGAAGGGTACACGAAATGATGAGTTTATGATGATTAGTAGCAAAAGTGTATGGTGATTAGGGTCCTGCAGGAACCTAACCTCTTTTCCCCATAGGATCAATGGTTTCACATTCACGGACTTCCATATTCATGGGGTTTTCAAGGAACGCAACCTCCGTGAATAGTGAGGATTGATTGTACCTAAGAATTATTAAGAAGAGAGTAAGAATTTTTTTTTAAAAGCCATAACTTGGTGATGAGCAGTACTGATTTGTAGAAGGTAAAGGAACAAAGAAGACTATTTAATCAAACACTTAATAGCACTTTTAATTTACTACACCTCCACTGATTGTAACCCCAACCCAAATCCTGTGTGCAACAAGATTACGACAACATGGCCAACCAACCAATGGACCTGTGCTGGAGAAACATGAAACTAGACCATAAGAATATGTCTGAAAATTCCTCATGACAATTTAGCAGTGTTGTCAATTCTAGTCAATTGACTCAGCTCAAGTCGGACTAAACATTCGCATCGGCATGTCCAGGAGGGAACGGATAGACTTGATGGGTTTGGCCGGCGGGTGGGCTTGGGCATCAGTTTAGGGAAGTCTGGGGTTATGGCGCTCGGTGTGAGCGGCCCTGGGCCCATGTCGGTAGGGGGTCGGCGGCTGGTGCAGACAGATACCTTCACGTGCCTAGGGGGCATGGTGGCGCCAGATGGCGGGGCGGGCGGGGACATCAGCGTCGGGGTGAATGGGGCAGGGGCAGCCTTCTTTGGCCTGGATGGCATCTGGGGGTCCTCCCGGTGCAGCACGGGCACAAAATTAAGATTATGTCAGAGCTGTGTGCTTTCTGTGCTTCTCTGTGGTGCGGAGTGCTGGAGGGTTGCAGAGAGGGAGACGTCGAGATTGTCCTCTTTTCGCACGGCATGCCTAGGAGAAATTCGCAGTCTTTTGGCCGGGTGCCATCGCTAACCAAGATCTGCTTACTCGTAGCAAGCAAGAGGACATGCACACCATCGTGGCTGGCGGACGCTAGAGCTGGGTTGGCCGTGTCCTCAGGGTGGACCCCGATGCCATCGCGGGACCAGCTGTGCTTTGGGCCCCTGAAGGAAAACGAAAGAGAGGCCGACCAAAAACAACCTGGCGGAGGACTGTGGAGGCTGAGATGCAGAGAGTGAACCAGAGTTGGGGCACTGTACGAAGGATGGCCACCGACCGAGCAAAGTGGAATCAATTTGTTGTTGCCCTACAAGACACCAGTAGGCGTGATGGCCACTGACTGCTTTGACGGTCGGCGGCTAAGGATCAAAGAAGAAAAAGAAGAAGTCGGACTAAAGTCACCACAGTGATTTGTGTCAGACTTTAGTCACAACAGTGACTCAATTCATGACTTGCCAATTTTGGTGAACTGACATGCCATCCTCACTCATAATGCACTCTTAAGGAGAAACAAAAAATGCTAATCTTTTTTTTTTATAATTGTCTCTGCGTTTTGCACCTCAAATAGTGACAGTTCCTAATTACAGTCGATACTTGCACACTACGACAGATGTCAACGAAAACACTGCTAAAGGGAAATAACTCCAAATGAATATTCTGTGCGGAACGATTCGCAATGTTCTTTTGGAGATTACCTATTATTATTTGTTACTAGAGTAACTTCTGGAAAGACAGATGACACTGGGAAAGACTAGAAACCGGCTGACCGGGTTGGCACCCCGTAAGCTGTATACAGTTGCTACAGGACCCAAAAATGATAAATGCCCCCAGGATTCACCGTTCCACACCAGACGTTGTGGCAGGCCCTAGAAATGTATCATGTTCCACAAGAGATTGCAGCAATGCTGAAACTGTATTTCGCAGGGTTCTCTGTCAGATTTTCAACCAGAGAGTACACCATGAAGTGGATTGGCCTTGAAGTTGGAATTGCGATGGGATGTACCATCTCTCCGATACTATTCGTGATGGCTATGCAGGTAATCACCCGTGTGTTACTGGGGCCCGAAAGGGGAGCAAAGAATAGTAACACTGTTCCCTGCCATGCATGGGGGGAGGGAGATAATGATGAATCCACAGGCGCCTCATTGGAATCGACCAGACCTGTTACACAGACTTCGAGCTCTGAACAACGGCTGGAATTTCCATGTGCCTGTGGTAGGAAATTCTCTACTCAGAGAGGAATGAAAATCCACAGAACGAAAAAGGGGTATGGAAGTTCATCAGGGGGAGATCAACATCGCTCTGTCTCGACGGGTAAGACGTTAGAAGAACGCAGCCAGGAGTCAATCCACAGTGCTGAGTACATTCAAGTTGATCTGCCTGATGATGATCTCACACATTTCTTGGACGGGAAGAGAGATGCAATCAAGTTTCCACCTGCCAGTGCAAAAGGGCTTCTGCGACATAATATATCTTCACTTTTTTTTTTTTTTTTTTCGTACGCCCGCTAATACTCGAGGCGAAATCTCAGGTTATTTTTAAATGTCTAAACAGCTGGACGAAGCCTTGGCAACAGAGTTGAATAACAACATGAAGCAGATAACTTTGGAGAAGAAGCTGAAAATCTTCTGCGACATAATATATCTTCACTGTCGCAAAGTGTTTGGAGTCACAAAGACAAAGGAAGTAACCCACCGCGAAAAAGTAGAAGACAAATTAAAATAGAAGAAATCAGGAAACAGAAGAAGCATGCCCGAAAACTGTTCAAGAACGCAGTTGCCACAGAGAAGGAAGGGTTATGACAGGTTTGGGAGCACCTGAAAGGCCAACATTATGTAGAGCAGAAAGGTTGTACAGGAAGAAGGAAGACTCAAAGGGATAGGGAAAGATTCTTCAGGGAGCCCTTCAAGTTTGCCAAAGAACGCTAAACATCAGGAAAGAAGACCTGGAAGAACACCTTAGAATGACCTATTTAGATGGTCGCAAAGATGAGCCGCTCAGCAGCATGGCAGGACTTAAATGGCCTAGTAAGCCAGGAGCTGAATTTAACACCAAGCCCCCAACGACGCAAGAGGTAGAAAGCATTGTCCAGAAAGCTCGGTGCAAGTCAGCTCCAGGTCCTAATGGTGTTCCATATGTTGTGTATAAGAGATGCCCTGAGGTGCTCAAACGACTGCTCTGTTTACTGAAGAATGCGTGGAAAACCCAGCTTGTAAGCAAGGAATGGAGAAAGGCAAACGGTCTACATACCGAAGGAACAAAATTCAATAGACATCAGTCAGTTCAGGCCAATCTCACTACTTAATGTGGAAGGGAAGATATTCTTCTCAGTGATGGCAAAAAGGCTCACTACATACCTCCTGGCAAATGGATACATTGATACTACCATTCAGAAAGGAGGTATCCCAGGTACACCAGGATGTCTAGAGCATGCCACAATGATCTGGGAAGCAATTCAAAAGGCAAAGTCTGACAGAACAAACCTCCATGTAATCTGGTTGGATCTAGCAAATGCTTATGGATCCGTTCCACACCAGATGTTGTGGCAGGCCCTAGAAATGTATCATGTTCCACAAGAGATTGCAGCAATGCTGAAACTGTATTTCGCAGGGTTCTCTGTCAGATTTTCAACCAGAGAGTACACCATGAAGTGGATTGGCCTTGAAGTTGGAATTGCGATGGGATGTACCATCTCTCCGATACTATTCGTGATGGCTATGCAGGTAATCACCCGTGTGTTACCGGGGCCCGAAAGGGGAGCAAAGAATAGTAACACTGTTCCCTGCCATGCATGTCGTAGAAAGCGACTAAGGAGGGTTGGGCATGGGGCTGGTTACCCCATCCTGTAAAAAATTTAAACCACAAAAAACTTCAACAAACATGGACAAGTCAATTAAGGAAAATAAAACACAGCCATCCAAGACAGGGGAAGGTCCTCTCACAGGGAGGCGTATGATGCAACACAGAGAAAGCCGAAAGGAGTCTGTGTTACTGACTAACCTTCTTTCTTCTAGGAGAACTTCCAGATTTAGCACCTGGAATGTTTGGACATTAAACGAACAAGGGAAAGTGGCACAAGTAGCAGCAGAAATGAGGGAATATAAAATCGAGGTTCTGGGACTGTGTGAAACAAAGTGGAAGGGGGTAGACAAGAAGAAACTCATCACAGGTGAATTGGTGCTGTCCTCAGGACATGAAGACGAAAGTTCACACCACAGTGAAGGGGTAGCTCTTATGTTATCTAAAGAAGCACAGAAAGCACTCATTGAATGGGAAGCCGTTGGACCCAGAATAATAACAGCTACTTTTAAAACAGCTAAAAAGAAAATAAATGTAAATGTCATCCAATGTTAAGCACCAACTAATGACAAAGAAGAGTCTGTGAAAGAAGCATTTTATACTAGACTACAGAAAATTATGGAAAAAGTAAAAAGAAGAGACATCATAATTTTGATGGGTGACATGAATGCAAAGATAGGTACAGTCAACACCGGCTTTGAAGAAGTCATGGGAAAACATGGGCTAGGAATAATGAATGAAAATGGGGAACTATTCTCAAACTTCTGTACTTCAAATTAACTGGCTATAGGAGGAAGCATGTTTCCATATAAGAGAATATACAAGGCAACATGGATATCACCAGACCATAGAACAGAAAATCAGATTGATCATATATGCATAAACAAGAAGTTTAGATCATCATTGCAGGATGTAAAGGTTTATAGAAGAGCAGATGTGGCATCAGATCACCACCTTCTGATAGCCAAAGTAAAAATGAAACTCAAGAGATATGCAACAATGCAAAATTATAGACAACAATTTAATGTAGGACATCTAAGAAATCAAGAAACAAGAGACAAATTTGCGGTCACAATATCAAACAAATTCCAAGTGCTCCAACAGCTGGAAAATGTAGAGAATACAGAAGACTATTGGCAGCAAATCAAAACGGTATGGCATGAGACTTGTGAAGAAATACTGGGGAAAAGTGAACAACAACAAAAAGCATGGATAACAACATCAATAAGATAAAAGACAGGAAAAACAAGAAAGCAGATTTAAACACAAGCAAAACCAGAAGTCCCAAAGCCAAGGCTCAAGAAGTGTACACAGAAGCAAACAAAGAAGTAAAAAGAAGTATCAAAAGAGACAAGAGGAAGTATATTAAGGAGTTGGCAAGAGAGGCAGAAGATGCTGCAGCCAAAGGAAATATGAGAGAATTGTATAACAGCACAAAGAAGCTAACGGGGAAATACAAGCAAACAAGTTGCCTCATAAAAGACAAGAATGGAAAACTGCTCAGCAATATGAAGAGGTGGACAGAATATTTTGAGGACCTTCTCAATAGACCAGCTCCACAAAACCCACCCGGACATCCAGCCAGCAGAAGAAGAGCTATAAATTAACGGTGAAAGACCAACGAAGGAAGAAATAAAGAAAGCCATAAAGCTTCTAAGAGGATTAAAAGAGTCCATAGACAAGAAATTGAGAGATGAACAAGCAGGTTTTTGGCAAAACAGATCCTGTACAGACCAGATAGTCACTTTGAGAATAATAGTTGAACAAAGTCTGGAATAGAATTCACCACTATACATTGGATTTGTGGACTACGAAAAGGCATTTGACAGTGTAGACAGAGAATCACTTTGGAAATCGATGAGGCATTATGGAGTTCCCCTGAAGATCATTAATTTAATAAAGAAAACATATGAAGACATGACATGCAGAGTTCTTCATGAAGGACAGCTTACAGAACCGTTTGGGATAAGAACAGGAGTGCGACAGGGATGCCTCTTGTCTCCATTTCTTTTCTTACTAGCAATAGACTGGGTTATGAGAACATCGACAACACACAACAGAAATGGAATCCAGTGGACTCTGACTAAGCAGTTGGATGATCTGGATTTTGCTGATGACTTGGCTCTTCTGTCCCATAACCGTAATCAGATGCCGGACAAAATGAAAACACTCGATGAGAGGTCACAGCAATTGGGTCTGAAAATACACAGGGAAAAGACAAAGATAATGAGAATAAATGCAAGTAATGATAACAGGGTTGAACTTGAAGAAGCACCAATACAAGATGTAGAATTGTACACATATCTTGGCAGCAATATAGACAAAGTTGGAGGGACAGACAGTGATATCAAAATAAGATTACAAAAAGCAAGAGTAGCTTTCATTGCATTGGGAAATATATGGAGATCAAGAGAAATCGGATCCAACACGAAAATAAGAATCTTCAACTCAAATGTGGTCAGTCCTATTGTATGGCTCTGAGACGTGGAGAACAACAAAGACAACAACTAAAAAGCTACAGACTTTCATAAATGGGTGCTTGCGTAGAATAGAGGGATTAAAATGGCATGACAAGGTTACCAACGTGGAACTGATGACAAGAACTAGACAAGTGCCAGTGGAACAAGAGATGAGAAGAAGACAATGGCGATGGATAGGACACACACTGAGGAAACCTGCTGATAGCATTATAAGGCAGTCCTGGAAACCCCAGGGCAAGAGAGGCAGAGGTAGACCAAGAAGCACATGGAGAAGAGAGCTGAAAACAGAGGTGAAAATTATAAGGAGAACGTGGAAAGAACTTGAGATGATGGCACGTGACAGGAGGACTTGGCATGTGTTTGTTGAAGGCCTATGCTCCTTTGGGAGTGGAGGGTTATGAATGAATGCAGGTAATCCTCAATGCAGCTGAAGGAATGGCTATAGGTCCAAAGCTCAGTGGAATGTGTCACATGACACCGCTCAAAGCATTCATGGATGACACAACAATTCTGACATTAGATGAACATCTGGCCCGGAGGATGTTAGCACGCCTGGATGAACTAGTCAGCTGGTGCAGAATGAGCTTCAAACCCGAAAAGTCAAGAAGCCTATCAGTCAGGAAAGGGAAGATAGCAGAGGTCATATTCATGGTTTCCAACCAAAGAATCCCTACTGTCAATGAGGAACCTGTTAAAAGTCTTGGCAGGGTGTATGATGCCTCATTAAAAGACTTGAAGGCAGTGCAACAGACAATAGAAATGGCAGACAGAGGGCTACAGATCATAGACCAAAGCAGACTCCTAGGAAAATTAAAACTGTGGTGCCTCCAGTTCATGTTGATACCTAAGTTGTTGTAGCCACTGCTTATATATGAAATAAGCACAAGTACAGTGGAAGCTATAGAGCAGAAGGTCAACAAGTTCATGAGGAAATGGCTAGGGGTACACCAGGTCTGTCAGATGTAGCACTGTACTGCAAAAAGTCAAAACTTCTGCTTCCTTTCAAGTCAGTTGTTGAAGAGTACAAAGTTGGAAAGGCAAGGCTTGCAATGATGCTACGCGAGTCAGCAGATGACGTGGTTAAGTCCATTCAGCCCACACTGAAAATGGGAATGAAGTGGAGAGTGGAAGAAGCTGTTGATGCTGCCCAAGAGTTGCTCAAACTGAGGGAGGTAATTGGATACACACAAACAAATAGACGGGGATTTGGTCATGGAGACATCCGCTGGTGGTCCAAGGCATCAAGCAGGGAGCGCAAAGACATGGTAGTTCAGGAGATATGAGGAGCTGAGAATGATAAGAGGTTGCAAAAAGCAGTGCAGCAGGCCCAACAAGGCCAATGGACTACATGGGAAGGAGCCCTGCAAAGGTCCTTGACATGGAATGATATCTGGCATATGACACCTCCTAGGCTCAGTTTTGTTGTTAGATCAATGTATGACCTGACATCGGCCACAAACCTTGTGAGATGGGGAAAGTCGGATGATGAGCAGTGCCCCCTGTGCCATGAGAGGCAGACACTTGAACACGTGCTCTAAGCTTGCAAGGTGTCATTAAGGCAAGGGCGATACACATGGCGCCACAAAAAAGTGCTAAATGAGCTGGCTGCGACAATAGATCTGGCAAGGATGAAGGCGAATAGCAATGTCATGCCGAACACCGCAAACACATACTTTCTGAGAGCAGGAAAGTCAGCACACCCAAAACCGAGTAAATCAGGTAGCAGTGTACCATCTCTCCTTGACTATGCAAATGACTGGGAGATGGCGGTAGACCTAACTGGACAAGGGGCATATCCAGAGAGTATCAGGAGATCTCTAAGACTGCCGGATATAGTGCTGCATTCTTCATCATCGCACCAGGTTATATTGATTAAACTGACCGTGCCATTTGAATCCATATTGGAAGAGCAACATTTGTTCAAAGCGGCCAAGTATAGTGATCTGGCCACGGATCTGAGACACGATGGGTGTAGTGAATTTCTAATACAATAGCTAAATTAATATATAACAATATAGGGCATAAAGGCAAAATAAAACGAAAGTATAGGAAAACATGGCCTGAGTGGTTAGAACGTTAGATATGGTCAAGTAGAAGCGTTGGTTCACTGCCATTTTTGAAAATAAATTCTGTGAAAATCAAGTATGTTGAGAACAGGCTAAGAATTTTCTAATAAAGGAAAAGCCTGGACAAAGGCAGATCGAAAATGTGCCAGATTCTATTGCCTAGTCATCGTTTTACTTGTGTTATTTCCTTACATCTGTGGTAAGATTGATTTTCTTAATATTTTATTTAAAATAAAATTTGAATGTGAGATACTAACATACGATTATAAGTAAGTGAGTCTATGGCAGACTCAAAACAGAGTCTAGAGATAAATCCAGCATATGAAAGACTATCAGAGAGGTGTAGACCAACTAAATTATATAGGATTATCATCAGGAGCATAATACCTATCCTATGGTATGGACAACAGATTATTGCTGGAATTGCAGAGGCGTTGTAACTATTAGGGGAGAGGAGTACTGGTATACCTGGTCACATCAAAAGAAACTGGTGAAAGGGATTGTCGTAAAGAGCTGATCTTGCATGTTTGTTTGTAATGTGCCTGTCCTGGTTGTTGAGTATTAGTGTAGGCTGTTGATTACGAAGGAGGCATATCCTTCTGATTTCAGAGGTATTTGTTGTTGCTGTCAATAACTGGTGCCAGACTACAGTGGGCCGATATATTCATGCCACAGTCTTGCCTTTTTCGGAGACAACTGTAAACCACCATCATTCTTGAAGAAGTGGGAGCTGAAGGTTGTCGTTCAGCGAAGTGCGGGAAGATTCCTACAGCATATTACCAAGTTAGGTGCATGTTTCGGCACCTGGTCGCTCAACTAACATTATATTAGAAAAGAGACTGGGAATAGTGATATAAACATTCCATCAGTGTCCATAAAAACTTACAAACAACATGCAGAGATGATGATAGTAAACAATCAACCAGTGTATACTAGAAGTCACCTCAGTTAAACAATACAACTACACCCTTATCAAAGGTCATGGCTGTTGAGGTGGGTGCAAGAGGGCTTGTGGCTGCATCAGTGTATGATTTATTGAAACTGTTGGGGCTGAGGGGACAGTCGAGAACAAGGGCCTTGAAGAGGCTTAGTGAAACTGCGGAAAAGGCATCATGCTGGCTGTGGAACGACCGCAATGGGCTATGGAACTCAGAACAGTAAACTATATCCCCACCTGCGTTACAGGAAACATCCGGAAAGTGGAGATTTTTCTAAGTCCGCAATACATTGAGTTTTTCGTTGTATTGGTGAAGGGACGGTGGCTTACAGGCAATACGCGGCGTATATTATATGAGGTGTCGGGCGCAAGTAGATTTCAGTTGCTAGCGTGCAGTGGCTTCAAGCCTCGTTGGCTTTGTGCAGGTGGGTCAGTGTCTGTCCTTAGTCGTGGTGTGCTGTGGCACAATAATTTGTTTTCAACATAAGGGTTACTTTCACAATTGCCTCCGGCTGGCAGAATTGTGGATTTTAAAGCTGCAACCAATGAGGAGTGGGTTCATTTTCTACGTAAGACAACAGGAGGCAGAGACACTTGGGAGTCATGACCCAGGTGGGCCCGCCCCCCTTAGAGTGTAAAGGAGTATACAGGGCCGAAACACTTGTTCGACTGGGGGACCTCTTCTGATGATCAGATTGCCTCCTGTTGTATCGCTCTGTATAGAGTTTCCTATCATCAAATAATATAGAGCCGATAGGATAGTATGCGCTCTCTCTTCCAAACCACTATGCCTCATGGTAGAAGAGGAACGACTAAGTAAGTAAGTAAGTTAACTAATATATCTCCTACATTATTAACTACACTAGATGTTATTGTTATGAATACCAACTATTATCAATGCATTATGACATTATAAGCAAAAATGTTCCTTTCGTGACCACTCTCTAAGGTCTACATGAAATGTGAACATAGCAAATACTAAACTGTTTTGGAGTTTTTGTTTTGTTTTGGCAAGGAGCGTTCCATTCAACCTGCACATAATGTCCGCCGGTTACATTAGGGAGCATGTCCACATATAAAAGACCTTGTGGTCTGCTAGTTTAAGTATTAAAAGAAAAAAGCTGTCCTTCTGCTCATACGGGACAAATTTATAATTAAATTTTTGAGAGACTTCAATTTACCTGCATAGAATTTCATCACCGTTCATTCATTCTTCTTCTGCCAAGATGTTGGTACGATTAACTGCATCCCTGGTTGCACATTCTTTGAAATTTAGTCGAATATTATGCCCAGCTTGAAGTGAGTTAACAAGCGGAGATATCCAAGTGGACACATAAAATTTCGAAGGTATTGTGGGTAGGGAGGGGGGCGTTTCCGGAAACTAACTAATTTCACGAGTGCAGCAGTGTTGTAGGTTCTTTGCCCAAAATAACCGCAAATTTCTAGGATTACCTTGTTGTTCCGATTGCTTTGCTTAAGCGTTTAGTACTTTATGTTTACTACTAGCCTATATGTGATGGGATGTATTTTTCCTGTTAGATGCTGCAGCCGAAATGGAAGATTTCTCTCATTCGTGAAATTTTTTAGCCAGTAGTTTTTATCTAGAGATAAAATTTTATTGCTTGCAAAGAAAAATCAGACTGACAGCGTTCTAAGAAACATGCGAGCTTTGACAGGAAATTTCACCAGACCGGAGGTTGCCTTGTCCGTCGAAGAGGTTATATTTATTTTTCATTATATACCGAACATAAGGATTTTAAAAAAATAGCATATTCAGTATCAGATGAATGATAATTAGGGTAAGGGGCGTCTTTAATTATAGGTAATATATTCACGTCGCCGCCTGCTTAGGCTACTGGCAATACGCCCCTATTTCTCTATTTTATATTGTACACTGTCAAACTAAAAATTTAATTGTTTTTTTTTCTTCCTTTTTACACTTTCAATGCTCATACTTCAACTAATGAGGGGTGCTCCATTAAGACTATGCTAAGGTAAACAAAGATAGGCATTGCAAGTCTTACAATGATAAAGGGTTGAAATGAAGAGATAGTGGGACATATGTCCGATTTCGCCCAAATGTCTATTGATGTGCCAATACTTAGCCAACACAGGTTTTGCCTATGCCAGATCTTTTCCATCTGCAGTTGTAACTCAAGACACAGCGTTACAATAAGCAGATCAGCATAAGCACGTATGGTCCATTTTGTGCATGTGTGCTCTTTTTTTGTCTGCATTATCACTCCTGAAACACTGTTATGCTTAGGATGCAAATGCAGAAAGATGTTACCTAAAACTAACCTGAATCCTAATCCTGTTTTCAGCTTCTTTGGCAAATAATAACATGCAAAAAAAAAAACAATCAGGTCATCAATAAAAAAAAAGGCGTTTCAAAATTCCACCTTACCCCTTATTACTGCTATCTCCAATTTCTTACTTAAAAATCATTGTGAATGTCTTAATTAGCCACTGAATGGATTGATATTAGGAGGAAATCAGACACACATCCCACTCTTCATCATTTAAACCAAGATAAAGTACAAGTTAAAAACCAACTTTACGACCATAATATACCCATCAGGGACATAAAGCATGAAAACAACAGAGAGAAAAAAATTAGAACTAACCTTATTACATAACAGTTTTTAAAAAAGATATGAATAGCTGAAGATGATCACTCTTGTCTCTCTCATAAATCCAGCTGTCTTGGATCTACTAGTTTCTTTGAGACTTAGCAATGGAGAAATATTAACAACCTTCTGAACTTGCTTCCTCATTAAAGAATATATAAATCAAAATGGATATCACCAGACCATAGTCAGATTATAAGGTTGATCATATATGCATAAATAAGAAGTTTAGATCATCATTCATTCATTCATCCATAACCCTCTGCTCCCCAAGGAGCATAGGCCTTCAACAAATACATGCCAAGTCCTTCTGTCACGTGCCATCATCTCAAGTTCTTTCCACGTTCTCCTCATCATTTTCTCCTGTTTCCAGCACTTTTCTCCATGTGCTTCTTGGTCTACCTCTGCCTGTCTTTCCCTGGGGGTTCCAGAACAAGGACTGCCTTGTAATGCTATCAGCAGGTTTCCTCATTGTGTGTCCTATCCATCACCATCATCTTCTTCTCATCTCTTGTTCCACTGGCACTTGTCTGGTTCTTGTCATCAGTTCCACATTGGTAACCTTTTCATACCATTTTAATCCTTTTATTCTATGCAAGCACCCATTTATGAAAGTCTGTAGCTTTTTGGTTGTTGTCTTTGTTGTTCTCCATGTTTCAGAGCCATTTAATAGTACTGATTTGACATTTGAGTTGAAGATTCTTATTCTCGTGTTAGATTCAATTTCTCTTGATCTCCATATATTTCCCAATGCAATGAAAGCTCCTCTTGATTTTTGTATTCTTATTTTGATATCACTGTCTGTCCCTCCAACTTTGTCTATATTGCTGCCAAGATATATGTACAATTCTACATCTTGTAGTGGTGTTTCAAGTTCAACCCTGTTATCATTTCCTGCATTTATTCTCATTATTTTTGTCTTTTCCCTGTGTATTTTCAGATCCAATTGCTGTGACCTCTCATCAAGTGTTTTCATTTTGTGCTGCATCTGATTATGGTTATGGGACAGGAGAGTCAAGTCATCAGCAAAATTTAGATCATCCAACTGTTTAGTCAGAATCCACTGGATTCCATTTCTGTTGTGTGATGTCGATGTTTTCATAACAGTAGATCATCATTACTCGACTTTTAATTATGTAGCATCAGATCACCAAGAAAAATTTACTGTCAAAATATCAGTAAGTACCAAGTGCTTCAACAATTTTAAGATGAAACAATCACAGAAGATCACTGGCAACATACCAAAAATATCTGGAACAAGGCATATGGAGAAATTCTTGGAAAAAAAAAAGAAAAGAAACATAGTACCATAGTTGATAACAGCAGAAACCCTCATTAAGATAGAAGAACAAAATAAGGAAGCAGATTTAAACAGAAGCAGAACCAGAAATCCAAAGCTAGGGATCGTTAAATATACACAAACAAAGAAGTAAGTAATGACTGAAGAGACAAGGAGAAATATGTTGAAGATTAGTCATGAGAAGCAAAATAAGTTGCAGCCACAGTGAATATGAAGGATCTATACAACAGTACAAGGAATATAATAGGGAAATATAAACAAACTAATGGCCTTAACAAGAGCAAGAATGGAAAATTGATTAATAACATAAAAGAGCAGTTGAAGAGATGAATGGGACATTCAGAAGAACTTTTAAATGTACATAGTATAGAAACATGGACAATGAATAAGAAGTGAGGCTCTTGAAATTTGGATATAACAAAGAATGGGGTGTATCTACAGAAATCCTGGAAAACCTAGGGGATCGAAAAGAAAAATATTGAACGAGGCAGGTAAAATATACAGCACTATAAATAGGAAATTAACATCAAGAGACAGAGAATGTTAGAGATCCATTGCAACTGACCTTTAATGTGAAGATGGCAGTTGATCTGATGTGATTAAAAAGAATAAAGAGAACAGAGAAAGAACTTGAATGGATGGCACAAGACAGTTGAGCTTGATGTGAGATGATTGAAGGCATGCTCCACAGGAAGCTGAAGGGTAATGGTGATGATGAATTTACTAGTATATGGTTTCAGAAAGGCAGCTCACACCTCATTGGGCTACTTGGTGCCTGTTTCAGGGGTAGAGATCTAAAAAGGATTATGACTTTCATATCTTCAGGCCTTCTTTTGCCTTCTACAGCTTCAAAGATCTAAGAAGGATTATGACTTTCATATCCAGACCTTCTTTTGCCTTCTACAGCTTCAAATATCTAAGAAGGATTATGACTTTCATATCTTCAGGCCTTCATTTGCCTGCTACAGCTTCAAAAATTGTTTTGCAGCATGTGCTTCTATAGCAGTTAATCTTAATCTTATCTAAGGTTTTATGATGAGATTTCCTGAGATTTTTTTTTCTTGTAGCAGATGCACATTATCTAACCCATAATTTTAATTCTCAAGGCAAAACATCTACTTATTTTGTTGTGCTGCTTTAAATTATAATAATAGCCCCTTCAGTCATAACTGACTATGGGAATGCGCCCCTGAGGTGACAGCCCTCAGCTGCTTATTTTCCTGGTGCTCCTTTCGACGTTTTCTCCTCACCTCTGCTTCTTGTGTGAGCCTCTCTTCGCCCAATCTGAGGTGGCGCCGTAAATAGCATCGCCACTTAGTGCGATCGGCAGCTTCATCCTCCCATGTTGCTGGATCCATGTCCAGTGCCCTCATATCTCTCTTGCACACATCTTTGAACCTCAGCTGTGGTCGCCCAACTGTTCTCTTGCCATCTGCTAATTGTCCGTAGAAGATATCTTTTGGGATGCGACCATCTTCCATGCGGCGAACATGGCCAAGCCAGCGAAGTCTGCGCTGTCTAAGAAGCGTATACATACTTTGAAGGCCAGCACGTGACAACACCTCGACATTTGTCACTTTATCTTTCCACGAGATGCCGAGGATGCGGCGTAGACACCGCAAATGGAAGGTATTGAGCCTTCTTTCTTGCTTAGCATAGGTCGTCCAGGTCTCGCTGCCATATAGGAGTGTGCTGGTGACGCAGGCATTATATACCGCAGCTTTGGTCTTCATTGTGAGTTTAGAGTTTCCCCATACACGCGATGTGAGGCGGGCAAAGGTAGCTGCAGCTTTGCCAATGCGGCTGTCGATTTCTGTATCCAGTGAGAGTTTGTCATTGATGGTAGACCCTAGGTATGTGAAGTGGTGCACTACTGCCAATTCATAGTTATCGATAGTGATAACTGGTGCAGCACCCACATCCTGACTCAGCACATTTGTTTTCTTTAGACTTATTGTGAGGCCAAAGTCCTTGCATGCTTTAGTGAAGCGATTCATCAAGCTCTGAAGCTCCTGTTGGCTTTGAGTGACGACTGCAGCATCATCAGCGAACAACAAGTCTCTTATAGTGACCCTTCTGATTTTTGTTTTTGCCTTCAGCCTTGAAAGATTAAACAGACGGCCATCTGACCTAGTGTGAAGGCATATTCCTTCAGTTGCATCTCTGAATGCATGTCTCAAGAGTAAGGCAAAGAAGATTCCGAAGAGGGTCGGAGCCAGAACACAGCCTTGTTTAACGCCACTTCGTATATCAAAGGGCTGTGATGTGCTTCCAGCATATTGGACTGTTCCCTTCATGCCGTCATGGAATGACTTTATCATTTCCAGCATTTTAGAAGGGCAGCCTATTTTCAGGAGGATTTTAAAGAGTCCATCCCTACTAACCAGGTCGAATGCTTTTGTGAGGTCTATAAAAGCAATATATAATGGTCTTTTCTGCTCTCTTGATTTTTCCTGAAGCTGGCGGAGAGAGAATTATGCTTTAAATTATGTATTACAAAATTGTGTGCATGATGTTCCAAATTATGTATTAAAAAAAACCTTTATCCAAAAACACCTTGTCCCAGGTATTCCAAATAATAGATCATATGCCCTATATGGGAGCGTGTGTGTTTATCACACTATATATGATATCACACAACCTGTTAAGATTATAGATTTTGCATTTGGATGTTTAAACTGGTGAGGTAAATCAAATTCAGTCTTATGCACAACAACCTACTTCTGTCAACGAAAAACTGTTTGGAGATGTCGGGAACCTTGAGTTGACTGCTGCCTTTATTAGAGTCATAAATGTGGAAGTCTGAAGGCGAACGAGGAAGAAGAAGAAGAAGTCTTATGTTAATAAATCTGATGCATCAAGTTTAGAACAGAGATGAGTGAGGTTCCTGTGTAATCTTTTTCTTTGACAACTCCAAGAGTGCTTGTTTGAATGTGGAAACAAAAAATATTTGTAACAGTGCATAAGTGTAATAGGTCAAAAATCTTGAGATGTTAAGAGATCTTGCCATAATTAAATGCTTGTTAACAACAGTGCCTTGCTGGATTTCTTCCTATAGCTAGATGTCCCTGAGGCTGGACCTTATGAAATCTTAATTCAAGTAAAGGCATGTGCTTTGGATCTTCAGAATGAAAAGGTGAGCCAAGAAGTGGCAGAGTTTTAGCTAACTATAGATGAAACAAGGGTAAATATTAAGATGTTGTTGCTATCTTCCTTCTAAATTCATACATAACGTAAAAATTATTAATAGGTATGCTACTTTCTTTTTCATGAGTTCATGACATATTTTAAGTTATTTAACATTATTTTACCCTATGTTATATTTGTGAAATATCACCTTATCCACTTTAAAGCCATGGTGATTTCAATAGTTTTCACATAAATATCCAGTCATATAAAATAGTTGTTATGTTTTTATTTTCATATTCTGAAAATAAACATGACATGCACAAACTGTTTAATGAAGAGCTAAAATATCGCTTTCAGACGTACAACCAGCTTCTCGCACCATCTCTGAAAAGTTGTCCCTTGGGCCATGATGTTTCTGGGGAGGTGGTGAAAGTGGGTTCAAAAGTAGATGCATATAAAGAAGGCATGTCTGTTGTTGGTAAGTTTTTTCTAACATTTGAGTTGTTGAAGTTGTTTACACAGCTGTGTCCTTCCTCTTTGTTACCTGTTCTTGATCACTTTATATGTTTCTGTATGTAAATAATAATAAACATGGCTGTAAAACTTCAAGATAAGCAAACAAACAAACAAAAATTATATTTGTGTGGAGTCAGTTTTACAAATTAACATGTTTCTACTGTAGTTTATCATTCATTTGCAAAACTATAAACCAATTTATAATAATTCTTTTTACGTTTCTGTAGGCAAATCATTTTGGGTCAATCTTTGTACAGTCTGTCTGTGTTAAAAGTCATATGAACATATAAGGAGGGGAAACCCGAGGCCTGTAAACAATAAATAAATAAACAAACAACACACAAAGGTATGATCAGGCACTCAGTGGGAAAATAAAGAAGTAGAGACCAGACAACAGAAAAACAACAGAAGTGATAGGCTTACCGGGATAGAACCAGGACCTTCCGAACGGCACCCACCGCCTAGCCACGGGAGCGAATCGTCACTATAGTGACGATTCGCTCCCGTGGCTAGGCGGTGGGGGCCGTTCGGAAGGTCCTGGTTCTATCCCGGTAAGCCTATCACTTCTGTTGTTTTTCTGTTGTCTGGTCTCCTACTTCTTTATTTTCCCACTGAGTGCCTGATCATACCTTTGTGTGTTGTTTGTTTAGTTAAAAGTCATACCTTATTTTGACATCTTTATTATATTTTGTACACTTCTTTTGGCTCCTTGCTCTTTATCCAGTCTCTTCATGTTGCAAGATTAATTTGCTTGTAGAATCTTGGTTATTGGGGATAATCCATGTAACAGTACAATTTTCTGTCTCATTCATTTATTTATTCATTCTGATTTACAGTTTTCTTCATAGTTGCTCTCAGTACATTGTAGTATGCTTCATCCTGCTTTAGTGTCCTTAATAGCATATCAAAGTGGAGTTGCGACCATATTGGACTTTTTATTGTATCATTACATTTGGGTTTGTTGACTTGCATGATGGAAAAAAAAAATGAGGACTGAGTTGTAAATGTAGCTACTATGAACATATTTGATTTATGGCTGTGAATTATGCTATAATTTATATTAAGAATAGGATTTCTGTTGTTTTCTTCTTTCATATTTTCAATATGGGGCATTTAAGCTAAACCTATCTGAGTTTTTGAAAAATAGAATATTCTCTATGTGAGCTTCTGAAAAAGAGGAACACTGGATGTCACTGTCGAAAGGTAGGGAGTATGAGGAGAACACCTATGCATATTGACTAGTTTAAGCACTTGTATCACATCTACATGTATAGCAAGTTTTTTTTTTTTACTTGTGTTATTCAATGGGGTATTCATTAACAAACACATATGAATAATTATTTTTTAAAAATCATTTTGCTTTCTCCTTATGAGCTGCTTACTATGTTTATTTGCCCAAAGTATTTGTTTTGTATCTGGTTTGTAGTAAAGAAATCATGTAAACACAGATTACATATAGGTCTATATTTTTCTCTAACATTCATAGATATGAAAGTAATTTCAGGTTTTACAAGTTAAGTATTATGATCTGTTTTTACAATGTAATGAACTCTTCTTTTTTTGTTCCTTGGTCGCTGACTGACAAAGCAATCAGTGACCATCATGCCTGGTGGTGTCTTGTAGGGCAGCAACAAACTGTCTCCACCTTGCTCGGCCGGAAGCCATCTTTCTTATGGTGCCCCAACTCATGTTCATGCTTAGCATCTCTGCCTCTACAGTTCTCTGCCAGGTGACTTTTGTTTGGCCTTTCTTTCGCTTTCCTTCTGGAATCCATAGCATGGCAGTTCTGGTAATGGTGTCAGGGTCTCTTTCTGAGGATGTGGCCAACCCAATTTTAGCATCTACCCGCTATGACATTGTGCATGTCTTCTTTGTGGCTCCGAGTTAGCAGTTCTTGGTTGGTGATGGTGTATAATGAACTCAGTATGTGCAATTGCCATTCTCTTCTGGCTGTATACCGCTCCACCTATGTCCCAGTCTTGACATATGGATGTGAGTCATGGGCAATGACTTCAACCCACAAAAGCCAGATCCAAACCTTAGAAATGAGATATCTGAGGAAGGTGGTTGAAATAACAAGAAGAGACATGGTCCCGCAACCAGACGATACGTCAAGGCCTAAAATCCCACCCCCTGCAGACCCAAGTAGAACAGTGCCAACTAAGATGGTTTGGCCATGTCTGCAGGATGGAAGAAGATCGGCTACCACGACAAGCATGGGAAATAAAGAGCCAGGGATCCAGACCCCCAGGATGACCCAGAGTCCGCTGAGAGGACAACATTAGACAATCTTTGAAGAACCGAGGACTAGAATGGAACCAGGCCAGGAGGAAGACAGCCGATAGGATAGTCTGGCGCTCTCTCTTCCAAACCTCTACACCTCACGGTAGAAGGGGAATGACTAAGTAAGCCATTCTCTTCTCACTTTACTTAAAACTGCAGACCATGTCTGAGACCAAATATTTATTTTAGATGAACAGTAGTTACAAACTGATGTATCCTGTCTGTGTTATTGTCTTTTGATGATTTCAGGAATTGCGCCTTTTGACAGCAAAGTCTCAGGATGTGGAGACTATTGCCTACTTAATCAGTTTGATGTTGGTAAGTTCATCTTCCATTAATTTATTACTATTATTGTTATACAGCTGACATGGTTCTGATCTTGTTATCTGACACAAATTGGTTGTAGCAAAGTAATTGCAATTAACATTGAATATATTGGCAATGAGTGACAGAGTGATTAGAGCACTGTTCTCTTGCAGCAAAGGCGCCGGGTTCAAATCTCAGTGCCAACATGCTCCAATCTACCCAGCTGTAAATGTGTACCTGACTGCTATTTGAGTTAAGAAAGGAAAAGGCAGTGAGGAAGGGAACTGGTCACCCTACTCTTGATGCTGGACCTAGAATGTTGAAGTCTGTAACACTTTACTCCCCTATGGCAGTATCTGCTATGGGACTACCTTTACCCTTTATTTTGGCAATATATCATTTTAAAAAACACATTGAAACTGCTGATTAGTCTGTTCTGCTAATTTTGTCCTTGTTCAGATTCCATTACTTTTGTGTGTGTGTGTGTGACAGTGGTGATGTAGTTTTTTACTTTAGGTTGTGGACATATTTTATTATCAAGAAGGTTATGTATATTCTCACTCATCTAAAGTTAAATTTTTGAGGAAAAATGGAAGAAGCCAAGCATGTTCTGACGACATATGAGCATTGGTAGGGCTAACTTTTGAACATTGTTCTTTAGCTACTATCAAACTGTTTTTTCCTTTAGTTCACCCTATTGACATAGAGGGAAATGAAAAGGTAGATAAAGAAGCCAAGAAAGGTAGATCTGATAAAAATCTAATAAATGTAGAAATGAGTAAATCAGAGATTAAAAGCTTAATTAAAGAAATAATAACAGATGAATGGAAAGCAAAGTGGGATAAAAATCTGAAAGGAAGACATGCATATAAGATGTTAAAGCAAGAAAATGTCAGATATCTAGGGAATTGAAAAGTCCCAGTAATAAGAAACTTCTCAGACTACAGCTGGGAAAAGGCTATTTCAGAATATAAGAACCTTACTGTGCAGATGTCTTCAAGACAATAATATAGAACATTTCTTGTTAAAATGTAAGAGGTATGAACAAATGAGAATCCCAATATTAGATTATTTGCAGGCATCAAATTTACCTATAAATATAGAAGTAGTGTTAAGAATAGACAGATCTAGGGAACTGCATAATACAGGGTGTCCATAAAAGATTGTACCCTTTTCAAAAAATTTATTCTCGGCCCTATGATGTGGTACGAGGATGCTTTCTATCACAAAATTAAGATAATGTCGTGAAATGACGTTTGTTTCACATCACGAATTCTGATAACTCTGGCCCTACTGCGCACCATACATTGTAAAAAGATATGATACACCGACCAATGAAAACGCTTCTTTGGTCCTGTGTTTACAACTGCTGGGAGAATAAAGATGGCAAGACCCTATTTGTGTAACATGATTAACTTCGGAATTATACTACAGAAGTATGGAAGAAGTACCACTTGGCAGAGGTTATCAAAACAATATTAAGGATGTTACTCTACCCGTAAGTAGTAATACTTTTACTAATAATATTATATGATGGGAGAAATCTTAGGTTAAATGCATTCGAAGCTTCAGGTTGGCCGAAGTTTAGCTGTTTAAACTATGCATAACAGAAAATGCAAGTATTAACCATAAAGATTATTATATAGATATGTAACGCCTAATTCCCAGTATAAGGTAAGCTTTAATAGATTAAAATCGCATCAGGAATAACGGAGATAATTTAAAAAGTAGTTTTCCTACATTGTCTTCTTCTTCTTCTTTGATCCTTAGCTGCCGACCGTCAAAGCAGTCAGTGGCCATCACGCCTAGTGGCGTCTTGTAGGGCAACAACAAATTGATTCCACTTTGCTCGGTCAGTGGCCATCCTTCGTACAGTGCCCCAACTCTGGTTCATTCTTTGCATCTCAGCCTCCACAGTCCTCCGCCAGGTTGTTTTTGGTCGGCCTCTTTTTCGTTTTCCTTCAGGGGTCCAAAGCATAGCTGTTCTTGTGATGGCATCGGGGTCTCTTCTGAGGACATGACCAACCCAGTTCCAGCGTCTGCCAGCTATGATGGTGTACATGTCCTCTTGCTTGCTACGAGTAAGCAGATCTTGGTTAGTGATGGTATTCGGCCAAAAGATTCGGTGAATTTTTCTTAGGCATGTTGTGTGAAAAGAGGACAATTTCGACATTTCCTTCTCTGTAACTCTCCAGCATTCTGCACCATAGAGAAGCACAGAAAGCACACAGCTCTGATATAATCTTAATTTTGTGCTTGTGCTGTATTGGGAGGATTTCCAGATGTTGTTTAGGCTAAAGAAGGCTGTTCTTGCCTTATTCATTCTGATGTTGTGTCTTTGCCTGCCCCGCCGTCTGGTGTTACTATGCTTCCTAGGTATGTGAAGGTATCTGTCTGTACCAATTGCTTATTCCTTACTGATATGGGCTCAGGGTTGCTCACATTGAGCGTCATGACCTCAGACTTCTTTAAATTGATGTTCAAGCCCACCTGCTGGCTAAACTTATTAAGTCTATCCGTTTTCCTACATTGTACAAAAGGCCAAATGGTACCCACATTTTAGGATAGTTATTGCATTCCTAAGGGGATTCCACCTCTTACGTCCGAGGTCAGACTATAAATAGACTTGCCTAACAAACTCCGGTCAGTCACGATTTGAAAAACACAGAGAGTGGGTAAAGCAGAGCATATATTAATGCCAGCGTTTGCCTTCTGCACTTGTTAGCAGACCTTATTCAACCATTGAGTGCTAGTCTGATTAATCCAACTGTGTGATACGATGTGTATAAGATGTGTTAGGAATGGACTGTGTCTTCTGATGAAACTTACAGGCTCATGTGTGTTGTTCGTCCATCACAAGTGATGAAGACCACTCTGTTCATCCAGTTATTAGGATGTTAGGATAGTCTATGAGTACGAAGGTGACTGATGAGCCCGATGCGGGCCTGGAATGATCTCGGACAGTGTGGGCAGGGAATGTTTGCTTCATGTGAAGGTTTTATTTCACGATCTTTTCTAGCTTGTCTCCGCTGTTCTGCTGCTGCTCTTCTGGAAGATTCACATGCCACTGCACCTTTACGAAGAGATGTGCGCCAGGCAGTTCGGTCTTGCGCAGCAGCTTCCCATGTGTCTGGGTTTATGTCAAAGGTTTTTAATGAAGCCTTAAGCGTGTCTTTGAAGCGCTTTTTCTGGCCACCATGGGAGCGTCTACCCTTCTGCATCTCACCATAAAAGAGTATCTTTGGCAGTCGATGGTCTGGCATGCGGACTACATGACCTGCCCAGCGAATCTGTGACTGCATCAGAATAGTATCGATGCTAGGGATACCAGCTGTCAAGAACGGCGGTATCTGGGATCTTGTCTTGCCATTTGATGTTCATTATCTTCCTGAGACAGACTGTATGGAAGTGGTTGAGCTTTTTTACGTGGCGCCTGTATACAGTCCATGTTTCACATGCATAAAGCAGCACTGGAAGCACCGCAGCTCTGTATACCTTTAGCTTTGTCTGTAGACTAATGCCACTTCGATGCCAAACGTTGGTGTATAGTCTGCCAAATGTGCTGCTGGCTTTGGAGATCCTGGTGTTCACCTCATCATCAATGACGATGTTCTGGGATAGTGTACTACCAAGGTATGTGAACCTGTTCACAACATTCAGTTTCTCACCATTTACCTTGATGACTGGCTCAGTATAAATTGTGCCAGGAGCTGGTTGGTACATGATTTCTGTTTTCCCCGTGTTGATGGTAAGCCCAAAGTTGGAGCAGGCTTCGGAGAATCTATCAACGCTATGCTGCAGATCAGCCTCTGAGCCAGCACTGAGGGCACAATCGTCAGCAAACAGAAGATCCCTGATGGTGTGTGATTTGACCTTGGTTTTTGCTTGAAGCCTCCTAAGGTTAAACAATTTTCCATCAATACGATACCTGATGTCGATTCCTGTGTCCCCATCTCTGAAAGCATCAGTCAGCATAGCAGAAAACATGATACTGAAAAGCGTCGGTGCAAGTACACACCCTTGTTTAACTCCATTTGAGACTGGGAAAGGCTCTGATAGCTCACCGTTTTCCTGAACTCTAGCCTGCATTCCATCATGCAGCTGCTGCACTATTGTGATAAATTTCTTTGGGCAGCCGTATTTTGCCATGATCTTCCATAGACCCTCTCTACTGACCGTGTCGAACGCCTTTGTCAAGTCGATGAAAGCTGTGTACAGGTCACAGTGCTGTTCTTGGTATTTTTCTTGAAGCTGTCTTGCAGCGAACACCATATCGGTGGTTCCATGTTCTTTCCGGAATCCACACTGACTTTCAGGTAGAAGACCTTTGTCAAGATGAGCCGTAAGGCGATTAAGAAGGATTCTGGCAAATATCTTCCCAGCGATTGATAGTAGTAGATGCCACGATGATTGTTACAGTCTTGGCGATTACCTTTACGTTTATAAAGATGTATAATTGACGCATCCTTGAGATTGTGTGGGATGGTTTCACTCTGCCACATTTGCTGGAAGATTATGTGAAGTTTCTCTATCAGAACTGTACCGCCATCTTTAAAGACCTCAACAGGAATTGAATCGGAGCCGGGGGCCTTTCCACTAGAAAGTTGACAAATCGCTTTTTGAGTCTCCTCCAAAGTCGGTATATCATCTAGTGCTTCATTTATAGGAATTTGGGGCAGTCGGTTGATGGCTTCATCGTTAATAGATGATGGCTGGTTCAGAATATTATTAAAGTGTTCGACCCAGCGTTGGAGAATTTTTTCCTTGTCTGTAATTAGTGTTTTTCCATCTGCATTAAGGAGGGGAAATGATCCTGATGATGTTGGACCATAGACCGCTTTGAGTGCATGGTAAAAAATTTTTCAAGTCATGGCTGTCAGCAAAGCCTTGGAGCTCATCTGCTTTATTACTCAGCCATGAATCCCGCATCTGGCGTAGTTTATGTTGGACGATTCTACGCATGTTGTTGAAAGCGTCTTTCTTGGATGTAGATTTTGGATCATTTAAATATGCTTTATGGAGATGGTGTTTCTCAGCCAACATCTTCTTTATATCATCTGAGTTCTCATCAAACCAGTCATTTTGTTTCTTGATGGCGGGACCCAGGACCTCTGTAGCAGTGTTGTAGATCTGCTCGCTTAGGGCTGTCCAATTTGTTTCCGCACTTTGGCCGTCTAACGAGATAGATTTGAGACGGTCTTCTAGGGTGTCAGTGAATGACTGTTTAATTTTTGTCTTCTTTAGTTTGGTAATATCCAGCCTTTATTGAGTTTTCTTTCCCTGAGGGCGCCTGGCAGGTTGGATACGAATTTTAAGTTTAGACACAATGAGGCGATGATCAGTCCAGCATTCAGCACCACACATGGACTTGGTCACCCGGACATCTTGCCTGTCCTTCTTCCTAACAATTACATAGTCAATTTATATATATAAATGTATATAATTGTGTGTAATTATATTGATTAATCCAACTGTGCGATACGATGTGTATAAGATGTGTTAGGAATGGACTGTGTCTTCTGATGAAACTTACAGGCTCATGTGTGTTGTTCGTCCATCACAAGTGATGAAGACCACTCTGTTCATCCAGTTATTAGGATGTTAGGATAGTCTATGAGTACGAAGGTGACTGATGAGCCCGATGCGGGCCTGGAAGGATCTCGGACAGTGTGGGCAGGGAATGTTTGCTTCATGTGAAGGTTTTATTTCACGATCTTTTCTAGCTTGTCTCCGCTGTTCCGCTGCTGCTCTTCTGGAAGATTCGCATGCCACTGCACCTTTACGAAGAGATGTGCGCCAGGCAGTTCGGTCTTGCGCAGCTTCTAGAGGCAAAGCCCGCCTTCGGAAATATTTAATATATTGAGAAAGATGGCTAATTGTGTCTGTAAGTTGGGAAATGTATTTAAAGAAGTATTTCTTGAATAGAATGAGACACCTATCAGGAACATAAAGAAGGATGAAATGGATTGATTCACAGTATCGTTTGACATATTATTTAATAGTTTTACTCACAACCAAATTATTGTATGGAGGCGAATCATGGAAAAATACTTATAATTAAGAAGGTAAAAGTAAATTGTGATCACTTTGAATTAAAACAATTGTTGATAACTATACTATACCTTGTGCATCTGCTAGCACGCTTATCTGAAACTGTCTATCATCCCCATCTGTGTCATAAGAGGGATGTGGATAGGAAAATACAGGGATTGTGTTTGAATTCATTGCAGGTTTAATCCTTTAACCAAAAAGTCTCCAAATCAGAAGAGGCTGCTCTTACAAAAGTTGCAACGAATGCAGTGCCAGTTGGTGATAGCAGGCCCATCATTACGTTTGTAACTACTGGAACGATTTCATCTGAATTTTATATCCAGCATATAAGGGAGCCATCTGCAGTGACTAAGATAAGTTGCTTAATGCAACTGTGCAGCTTATCCAGACTCAATAAAGACATATACGCATCCAGTTTGTGATGACCAAACTAGTTGTCGTGAAACGAGTGTGTAAACCCACTACTTTGTTAAATCTCTATGTCGAGATACACATTTGCTTCAACCAATCAACAAGCACCGTTCACCAGTCTCTGAGACAGAATAAAATTAAACTTAAGCCCTGTTTAACGGAACAACGGATAATTTCTTGTTGCCCTAAGACGCCGCGAGGCGTAATGGCCACAGACTGCTTGGTCGGTCTTTGGCTAAGGACGGAAGAAGAAGAAGACACCTGTATATATTTTATATAAATTGTTTCAATATGAACGTATCAGGTTACTGATTGTATCTTGGGGGAATTAGGTATAATGATTGTATTTCCTAATATGATTGAATAGACGAAGACTAATAGGACTCATACTTCAATCTATTGTCTCATATAAAACCAACTGCAACATAACCAAAACAGTCCTTGTTAGGACTCAATCTATTGTCTCCTATAACTCAATCTATTGTCTCCTATAACTTCAGTCTATTATCTCAGATAAAACCAACTGAAATATAACCAAAACAGTCCTTGTTAGGACTCAATCTATTGTCTCCTATAACTCAATCTATTGTCTCCTATAACTTCAGTCTATTATCTCAGATAAAACCTACTGAAATATAACCAAACCAGTCCTTGTTAGGACTCAATCTATTGTCTCATCTAACTCCAATCTATTGTTCCATATAACTCCAACCTGATGTATCACCAAACAGTCCTCGTCTCATATAATTCCTATCATCAGAACACAACAATATTGTTAGGATATATGTTACCAGCCAGTTTAGCACTTGTCAGAGAGGGCCTGGTATATTATAGGGGGAAGGAAACAGTTGTATCACACCAAGGGTACAGATTATTGGATGTATTCATGTATTGAATTTATATTATTGGATGTATTCATGTATTGAATTTATATTATTGGATATATTCATGTATTAATTTATCAGAAAGAATGTTTTGCAAGTAGACACCTGTCTTGTCTCGCTATTGCTAAATCATACTGAGCCATGTTGTCATTCATCCTACATGCAGACACCTGAGACACGCTCATATCATATACAATAGAAATAGGTGGGCTTGAGGACAGAAATTAGCCCCTATTTTTCCTTGTTACAGGTTTTATTCGTGTCATCAAACCTGAGGTCGTATGTTCGAGTCAATCCAGCTGCCTGGAACTTTGCAGGAGCATAGAGATTGCACAGAAGCTACATCTTTAGTCCCCCTCAGTCTTGGGTGGGCTAAAGTAACGATCCTCAGCAGATGTTGTGTGAACCAAACTAAGGAGAACAGAACGTTTTGAGAGATGAGTACACATTAGTACCATTTCCGTCGGCAATTGTGAGCAATTAACTGTCAGTGACAAAAAAGAGATTTAGCATAGAAAGAGACAAGATTAACAGCATAGCTAATAAATGTTATATACTTAATTAACAGCACAGCTGATACATGTACTATAATTGAATAACAGCACAGCTGATATAATTTTTGTTCCTATAATTGGAAAACTTGTAATATATTTATATATCTATATAAATATTTGTAAATCATATGTAAACTTACAAATCCATTACATTCCATTTTTCAACATTCACCCTTCAGCACAAGAGTAGATAGTGTATATACTAAATAAATAATAGGGAAATTGTATTTGAACGACTTGTCAATTTTTTTATAATTGTTAAGTAAAATCTGTTTCCTTGTTTTTTGTAATATCACAGTTAGTTACACAGCGGGGGTGGCAATTTATGTCTGTCTCCTCTCCACTAATGTTTCGAGATCAGATCATTCACAGCCGTAACTAATTTGTGATACCGGTAGTTCTCTCAGAAACTTTGCTGCGGGACGGACATCCAGAGTCTGAGGCTCGTAACCAGAGTTGGGGCACTGTATGAAGGATGGCCGCCGACCGAGCAAAGTGGAATCAATTTGTTGTTGCCCTACAAGATGCCACTAGGCGTGATGGCCACTGACTGCTTTGACGGTCAGCGGCTAAGGATCAAAGAAGAAGAAGAAGAGAAGTTCTCTCAGACACTGGGACTTCACCACTTTCTGCAGAAATTCTGTTTCTGTAATTGTCAGTACTATACTGATCCTAGAGCCAATAAAAACCTCACGCCACACTAGTGTAGTGTTTCTATAAACTTATAGTAATAATAATAAACAAGTCTACAAGTGAATGATCAAGCAAGCGAAAGTTGTCTACAAGATGATAGACATTTTGACCCAAGAGAAAAACATTTGTTAACTATTATTATTTATTTAATGTTGTAAAATATTTGAGTTTAACACTTTTCAAACAGAAAAGAAAAACTGTTTAATTAAATTGTAAATATTCACCAGAAGACTTTCTTAGATTTTTTAAGTTGAATTACAGTTCTTGTTGGTGAATATAGTTATATAAATTACCCCTAGCAGAGTCAGAAACATATTAAATACCATAATCACAGAGGCGGATCAGGAGAGGTAGCAGTTAGGGACTCAGAGTACTACATCACCATCTTTTCTGGGAACTTACATAGCTTGACCCTACCTTTGTGTCTATACACCCTTACTCTCTTCAGAGCAGGGGGTATTACTGATAAGACCAGACTCTTATCCGGCACTATCCTGGTATCATCTGATACACCTTTATGTCCAGGATATCTTATTCTTTAATAACATCTAAACCTCTCGCGACAGATAATCTCTGCAAGTTTTTAAGCATACCTTACAAAGACTCAAACAGAATGTACCTATTTCTTTTTTTTCACCTACTTGACCAGTGTGTTGAGAGACAACAGTATTTAACAAGAACAAAAGTTAATATATAGTAATTGGGAAGGTAAAGGTCTGATGATTTTCTTACAATACATATGACTTATGGCAAGTGAAAGTCAATTAAATATCTAACTGGAAACACCATACCCCTCCCCTTGAATATTATTTTTGTTTAGTTTTTTTGTTTGTTTCATCTTGTTTTTGTTTTTTTGTTCTTTTTAACATACAAGCAAAATTGGTAATTTTGATTTGCCATATTTACAGTGATTTGACAGATGTGATGCCACTTTCCCTTATTGGCAGTTGTTCATCTTATTTTTAATTGAAAACAATATACAGGGTGGCGCAGAGCCGACTGATACATTTCAAAAGTTCATAAATAATTGAATTCAAAACAGGAGAAATTATTTAAACCACCTATCAATAGATTAAAACATGCCATTTACTATCATATGCTTACAAACTTATTTCTTGACAATTATATCGTAGAGATGGCCTCCATTTAAGTCTATGCATTTTTGCAAGCATTTCTGGAAGTCGGTGTACACGCGTCTCCGTAGGTCCTCATCAACAATGGCTTGGTGGTGTGATGCAGCACAGTACAACGATCCATTGTGACTGAGTCAGTATAAAATGGCGTCTTTTCCTCTTTCCGCTGCCACCTCACCAACCACTCTACATCATCGGCGACAACTCAAATTTAAAACATGTCAGTCGGATATATCCTAAATGTAACCCATCAGATGTTGAACAGGATTTTTTTCATCATTATAATTTTTTAAAAAGCCGTAATTATTTGACATCAAATGAACATTCTTATTATTGTTCAATTTCCTTGTATTTTCCACATTAGAGAAAGCGCTCACCCCTTGTGTGTACTTAATCTTCATCTAGGCCAGTTAGAATTTTTTTCTTCTGCTGCTAAGATATGTGTATCTTCTTCTTCGTTCGTCCTGAAAAGGACGGTGGTTGCGTTGTGTCTGTTTACGCCTAAGCTGTGATATCTGCACCTTTCGGTCGACACATCCGACTTCTGCACGGCATTTTTTAGGACCGGGTTTGCCTTCCCATTTCGATCCACACTCGCTCAGCCAGAATGCACAGCTGCAGACTGTTTCCAGGACCACCACGTGGAGGTGGAGTGCGGTCTTGACCAGCTCTGGTTCGCTGGTCCTGATGCAGGCAGTCAAGCTATGAGTCGCTGACTGCGGTCTCTATTGCTGCGTCTTGAGGTCATACAGATATGTGTATGATTCCACTTCTTGTAAGAGTGTTTAACAGAGTATAGCTGAATTGTCATTTGCTGCATCCTTTTCTTTTTATTGTTGATTTTCAGGCACATGTTCTGTGATTTTTCATTAAGTAATTGTAAAGACGTTATTTCTTACTACACCTGTAGTACACCACTGTAAAGTATCAGTCTGTCTGCTCTGTAAGGAAGAGTGGTGTGTTGTTGAGATCAGGCATGCTCCAGTCTACCCAGCTGTAAATGGGTAACTCACCCTAGTCCTGAGTTAGGGAAGGCAAAGGCTCCAGGGGAAGCAGGCCCTAAACTTGGTCACTTCAGCCGACGCAGGATGGTGTATGTGTGAAGTAGTAGTGTAGAGTGTGATTACCGCGAATGGTGTACTGTTCGTGTGCTGACCAATATAATCACTCATACACATGTGTCTACAAGGCACCAATGCAGACTGCTGGAATCTTAGTTTACTCAATTTATTCAGACGTACACACTGGGACATACGAGTACATCAGGCTTTGTTGACATAACAATTTGTAGGTATACATAGCAGATCTGAAGTCATGACACATGCAGAAATAATGGGTAGTACATCAAAGTTCAATGTCATGATACATCATCTTATGAAACCACGAAAAGGGGGTTTCTAGCAGGATTGAGATCTCTCTGTCACTGTCCGATAATAAGATAAATAATCTGTTCTCTTGGCAGTGATCAAAACAGACGATGACCGAAATCCAACATGGCTACCTTCCTGAGTTGTCGTTCACTCATTCATAGGAAGAATATCAGCCAAAGTTAATTTACAATGGATATATAAAGGATTTCATGAATGGTTCCATGCAGCACTACGGTGATCAGGTTAATTCACGTAGCCATAACCGCTGCAGGAAAATCTGTCATCTTCGTCGATACAAAACACGACACTAGCATATCGAAGCACCCAAAAGTCAAGCTAGGCCTAACCGACGAGAGATCATCAAAAATACGAGCTGGGTTTACCTGGAGTCCGACTCATCTATATACTGACATAAGGAGAGTCTCTAACACAAACTATCGTAGAGACACTATCTCCTCCAGAAGAAAAAACCACTTCGTAAGACATTTTTTTCTTGACGAAGGGACCAGCTCTTGAAAAACGTACCCCGCCATTCTTAGCAGTACATCGGAACTCATCACGACTTGTTAAGACAACTCATACTTCCGCTATCAAGAATCTAGTCCCTCATACCCATCCAAAATATACAATATAGGACTGATTCTACTTGTACTAATAATATGTAATACATATGAATTCAGGCCATAAACACAATAAGCAAATTAATATATTTTCTGGCCCTAAAATTAAGTACAAACGCAAGCGTACTATTCTTGCGCTGGATCGATATCCAGACCGATTACTCCTATAATCAAAAGTGTGATCAGGGGTTGGCAACCCAGGAGCTGTTAGGATCTACTTTAGAAACACTGAGCTGTCTAAAGATCTACCTCAATAAAATCATGTCTGTTTTCAGGTTTCAAAATATTTAGAGTTTGGAATAAGTGCAGCCTTATTGCAACTTTTATCTCTGCTGGATGATCTGCTTCATGCAATGACATCAACACAGTGGTAGAAAATTCAGACTAAATTACATTTTACCGAATATTAACTTCACTTCAAAAGATTGCTTCCTATCTTGTGCAGTTCCTGAATAAAGTGAAATTTAGGAAGCTGGCTTGCGAGTTTTGACTTGTAATGTTGTGAGAGTACCCATATACACAGAGACACCATACTTTTTAGTGCCAAAAGGCAAGGGCAAGTCTACAATTTACCTAAGTGAAAAATTCTTTCTCCCTCCTCTGCCACCTAGAGATCTACGAAATGATTCCCTGAGATATACTGGTATATCAAGATCAATAGGTTTCCGACCCCTGGTCTAAATCATAGGACTGTTACAACAGAATCCAGAGGAAATACATCTTTGGTTAATGACCCAGAGTTATAACAGTTCTGTTGAGTGAATGTTAATTTTGCTGTAGTTATTTTCATGAAATGCTGAAAATAAGGCTTGCATATTTAATAACCTAAAAGGTTGTATCATTGTGTCAGAATTTAAAAAATCTACTTCTGTACTGTGTCAAGAGGTGCATTTACTTCGGTTGTATTTCACATGGTTTGAACATGGCAGTGCATACCAAGCTGGTATTACTCTTTCACAGTTAAAAAAAACCATTTAACACAGTTGAAAAACCACTTTTCAGTGTTACCATGAATAACACTTACTAATTGGTTTTTAAGAAGATTATAATTTTTCAAAAAGAAGATTGTAATTCTTTAAAGTCAGGATTCCCTTGTAATATTTAGTTAGCGTTCACTTGAATCTGTCACAGTTGAGAAGCCACCTTCTGTAAGCCATGAGGTAGCAGCAGCTACAGTAGGTGCTGGTCTGGCTGCGTACACTGCAGTTCATTATCTGGGTCATGTAACAGCAGGGGATACGGTGCTCATCATTGATGGAGCTTCACCTCGGGGGTATCTCTCAATCCAGGCAGCGCAGTCTTGGGGAGCAAAGGCAAGTACAAAGTACATTGTAGTTCATCTGCTTATGCAGACATTAATCTGTGTCTGAAGAAATTATTATGTCATTAGCTTTATGCCATTTATAACTTAGTCATTTGCATCACCCTTCAGTTCCACAAAGAATATAGGTCTTCAACAAATGTAAGACAAGTATTGTTTTTCCCATGTCATCAGCTTAAGGTCTTTCCATAGCTTTCATATCTGTCTCCAATTCCTTTCTTCATGTGTTCGTCAGTCTCCCTATAACTCTTTTACCCTGGGAATTCCAGGACGAGGCCTGCATTGTTATGATATCAACAGGTTTCCTCAATGTGTGTCCGATCCATCACCAGCTTCTTCTTCTTATCTCTTATTCCACTGGCACTTGGTTCTTGTCATCTGTTCTATAATAGTAATCTAATCATACCATGTCAGTCCTTCTATTCTACACAAGCTCCCATTTACAAAACTCTGCATTTTCTTGGCTGTTGTTTTTGTTATTCTTGGCATTTCAGAATCATACAATATTGTCTATATTGCTGCCAAGGTAAATGATTGATATTACATCTTGTATTTATAACTTATTACTTAATTATTATTCCTTATTCTTAATCATTGATTTTAAAATTGCTGACTTAAATGTAAACATGTTGTATAACACCTTTTCCTGGAAACTTTTATGTAAACCTTGTTGCTTGTATTTTTTTCTTGCAGGTGTTATCAACGTATAAAACCTTGTCTGAGAGACAGTTTCTTGAAAGTTTAAAGCCACCTGTTGGTCAGTAGGTGACAGTGATGTTCCATTCTGTTGCTGTTTTTGTTTTCGTCATTGAAGAAATGGTGCCAGATTTAATTTTAGTAGCTGTATAGCCTCATTCCGTCATAACTGATTATGGGTAATAGCCCTCGGCTTTTTTATTTCTCTGGTGTTCGTTTCGGCTAAGTTTTTTAAGTATTGATGAAAGATTATTAGATGCATTTATTGAATTATTTTTTAAAATATTTCCACTTATCATTTTTTGCAGCTCAGCTTGTTGAGCTAACACAGCGAACCAACATTCTTGCTAGCGCAGTGATGGAAGAAACCGGTGGCATTGGTGTTGACTGTATAATAGACAAGGGAGGTAATTACAATTTAACTGTAGGCAAAAGATCCATCAATACACTGAAATTACAAGTGATGTAAAATTTTTACACTTTCTTTTAATCATCAGTACTACTTTTGTGCTATATTCAAAAGATATTTAGTGCAACAAATAGTGTATATATTCTTTAAAAATAAGACTATACAAAAGATCTGTTGTGTTAATACTACTGTGGCTAGGAAAACATGATCTGATAAAATAATGAAAAAGCAGAAAATGCTGAAAACTTCACTGGATGCAGTAAATAATGCTTAAAAGTCATGTTTAAACTCAGAAGAGTGCAGTTTACTGAGAACATCCCATGTATTAGGATCTCAGAAGTCGAGCAATAGTAGTAATGTAAACTATTATAATCTCAGAAGTCAAGCAATAGTTATAATATAAACTATTATAATCTCAGAAGTCAAGCAATAGTAGTAATGTAAACTATTATAATCTCAGAAGTCAAGCAGTAGTTATAAATAATATAAACTATTATAATCTCAGAAGTCAAGCAGTAGTTATAATATAAACTATTATAATCTCAGAAGTCAAGCAATAGTAGTAATGTAAACTATTATAATCTCAGAAGTCAAGCAGTAGTTATAATATAAACTATTATAATCTCAGAAGTCAAGCAATAGTAGTAATGTAAAATATTAGAATCGTCATCATTTTCCTTTGCACTCCTAATGGGGCAGATGAACTACAATGTATTTTGTACTTGCCTTTGTTCCCCAAGACTGATTGGCCTGGATTTATAAGTACACCTGAGAATACCTTTCATCAGTAACTTACCCCCTGCTGATACATGACCCAGATAAGGAACTGTTGAATGCGCAGCCAGACTGAAGCTACTGCTACCTCAATTGCAGCTGGTACCCTTGCAGGAAGCCTGCACCAAACATTCACATGCTCTAGCAGTGGTGGTTTCTGTGAGAATTTGTTTTACATATGCGTTCCCCGCCATCCAAGAGGGCTGTCCAAATAGGCAGAGCTAAAATACTGTACTCTAGTTATGGGCTGTCCCAAGGAATTGTCATGTCCTACATGGAGCCACTTTTCAGCTTCCCCTGCCTATCATGGTTCCACAGTAAAGTCCTCCTGCATGCAGCCAACTAGGTAAAACTCAGAGTTATGTCTGGGGCTCAAGAGACTCCTCCAAGCTTAGTGTGTAATGCTGGGTTATCAACACATTTCACCACAGGGGGAATCCCTGGAAGTTCGTGGATGATTTCAAGGGTCAGTGAGGATATAATTAGTTTCACAGACAAATGTTCACTTCAACACCTGTATATTATAGCAACTATTAACCCTCGATATAATTTGGTTCTAATTAATCTGCCATCTGGTGTAATCACGGGAGCCGCGGTAGCATAGTGGTTAGTTCATTGGCTTCCTAGCTCAGTGGTCTATGGTTCGATCCCCAGATGAGGTGGGATTTTTTTAGGCCGCAAATGGCTCCTGGGTTGGCCCAGCCCCAACTGCGTACCAGAGCAACTTCTGGGAACGTTAAGGTGGCCGGCGTGATGCTGACCACATCACCCCTAGTGTGTCGATGGTCAAGAAAATATGGGCCTAAGACCATATTCCCAATATGCCTCAATGGGCGTGTAACGGGATCCTCCTGGTGTAATCACGACCTCATTATGGATGCCTTTAGTTATTTACTGTGAGCAGTAAGCTTTATGGTAATCAAAGTGTGTAAGCAATGTTGTATGATAAATTAATTCAGCATGTGGGCATTTGGTGACTGCTTCATACATATAATAGTCTCAGGTTATATGGATGTATGTTCAGATGCTTTTTTTTTCTCCTTACCTCTCCTCCATACTCTTTCCCATTATCATTATACTTATGATTTAAAAGGGACACCCTTACTTCCTGCTAATGCTAAATCAAAGATTTCCTGTTTATTATAATAAACAAATTGTATAATGCTATGAAAACAATGAATAATATTCTTGACTTGTCTCTTTTATTTCATAATTAGTGAGATTGTTTACCAGTGAAGAAGACAAAGACCTAATGGGGGAGAGAAATATTCGTACAATTCCACATAAGCATGATATCATATCATGCTTGGGATTCTCAGGAAGGTGGATCACTTCACAGCCAAATTTGCAGGTGACATAAATTATTCATTTATCTCTTCGTGCATTTATTTTATGTTGTATTATGCTTTCTGAAGATTGACTACTTTTACCATTTGTGGTCTTTCAAAAGCATTGTAAACAGGTGCCTAATCCTGCTGATTTTTTTTGTCAGTTAACCCTCGTATCTTTTTAATGTTTTCTCCAGTGACTGTCAGTCTTGCCATTTAGCAAATACTTTTTTTCCCTTTCATTATTTGTTCAAAATAGGAGAACTTTCATGTTACTCACTTCGTTGAGATGTAATCCAGACTGTTCTTCATAAATTTCCTTCATTGATTGACTCTTTTTCTCTATCAGCATTCATACTAAATGTTTTTCTCAAAAACTTGACTTCTTTTAGTTTATTCAGCAGGCTAGCTACATATTTCTTTACTTTCTGTAAAAAAATTTTTTTAAATAGTTTCAAGAGCATTTGTAAAATTAGTAATTGATTTATAGTGATAACTGTTGATACAGATTTCATTAAATTCTAAAGTTGCGTGTAGTTTATATAATTTGCTCTGTATTAAAATAGCTGGATCCCCCTGACAGCCAGCAGATGTTTTTGCGGGGAGCCTCAGTTTGTTTTCTTTTCCCACCTGCATGGACTCTGATGAGATCACAGCATGGCCGCTACCAACGTATTCTTTTGAAGATATTTGTCATAAGAAAATATAATTTTGTCAGAAGTGACTACAGTTCATTGTGTTTTTGCAGTAGTCGATGTTGTTTATCGAGGAAAGAGATGACAGGGAATTAACTAGAAGCTACTGTGAACATTAGTAAACTATTGATTAATTAGGCATGCAGAGGATCAGTAATGCAGATATTAAGTGCACATATTTGTATTTTTTAATAAAATTAGTCAAGGACCATTAAGTTTACATAAATGATACAGCATAGTCTATCTCACATCAAGATATTACTCTGCTTGAGATAGCACAGTGGGGATTGTTATACAAAATGTTTTCATTTATTTGGACAAATCTTTTGTACCATATTAATACAATTATAACTGAGTTTCATTCATCACCATTATCCTTTTCATTCCCCATGGAGCCACTGCTGCAGCTCGCCCCCTTGCAAGACCCTGCACTAAGCATTCACATGCTCTTGCAGCAGATGTTTCTGTAGTAATTAGTATTATATGATGAGGTTGCTATCCCCTCAGACAGCCTCATGTTAGTCGCCTTGTATGACATGCCACAGGGAGCAGTATTCTGTTCTTTATTTGCCTCATAACAGACCCCTAGGAACTGCACAGGACATAACTGAATTTGTATGACTGAAAGTGAACTGTAAACATCACATTTCCTTATCCAGACAAGATATACTCAGAGACCTGATGGATCGCCTTGACAGTGGAGAGTTCAAGTAAGGGGGTCATTGCTTGCTGTCCTTTATTATTTGTTCTCATAATAAATATTGTTTTACACAAAATTTAGTTTGACAGCTTTGCTTTAGCTTTAATAAATGTTATTCATTCTTCAGTGACCCTCATTTCTTCCTTATGTTCACATTCGTGCCGCACTCATTTCTATTTTACAGTTCTTGCACTGATTAATCTCTTACACTCGCTGTCCTGTAACAGTTACTCTGTTATTTTGCTCATTCTCATATTACACTTGTTCATCAGTTATACTCATTCTCCAACTCATTCTCATTTTACAATCATTCTTATGTTATTCTGATTTTTCTTTTATATTCCTTCTTCTGTTACACTCATTTACCTGTTACGTTCATTTCACTGTTACACTGATTCATATCTTACTGATCTACCCTTGTTACATTCATTCCAATTTTATACTATTACACTCAATTTCTCATTTTGTCCATTTCCACTGTTACACTGTTTCTTCTTTTACTGTAATTCACCTGTTATGCTGATTCCGGTCTTACACTCATTCCTGTTTCCACTGTTCCACTTATTCTTCTCGAACACTGATTTCTTTCTTAGGCTCGTTTAACAATATATGGATATGGTAGGTGGGGGGAGGAAGCTAAAATAAAATGTTTAAATATTAAAACAAATGAAGGTGAAATAACATTTTGGTTTTTGTTAAAGAGTCCTGAAATTGATTAACTTGAAAGTGCTTGGTTTTGTTTCAGATGTAAAGATGTGCTGTCTGTTCATCTAGACAAGGCCCCAGACACTGTGATCCAACAGGATTTGGACTCAACCAGGAGCATTGTTATAATCCCTTAATTGCTTTTTGCCTCTACCATTCCATTCGCTAGCTTATTACTTTCAACTAACTGATTATTCTTATCAGACTTTATAGTTGTGGAAATCCGATATAGGTGTTTGCTTTTCATAAAGAAGGCAGTCACATCCTCAGAAAGTCCATAAGACCTATCAGTAATTACCGTAAGACGTTAGTAGTAAATGACCTCAGGAGCATCAGTATTAAATTGACCAAAAGACCTGCTAGTAATGAATTTTGATGTTTCAATTTATGTAGTCTTTAAATGTAATATATATATATAACATTATTACTTATATATCATATATGTAATAATTCTCATACAAATTTTTTTTAGCTTGTCTGTTGTTGTTTCTTGGTGGAGGATAATGGTTGTTAGATCATGGGTGAACAAAAGTGACAAATACAGTCTTGAACCTTGCTAATGCTATAATTAAATATATCATGTCTGGGTATATGAACTAAGAAGAAACATGGTGTGAGGATGGTATGGAGTGTGGAAAAATAAACTGACATTTTGAAGATGTAGTGAGTATATCATAAAATTTAAAAGGGTGTGTGATTATAAGGTTAGATATCAAAAGCATACTGAGTACATATATATTTCAAAAGAGATATCCTTTTCCTTTAAGTTCAGAATGTTATCACAGCCAGGATTGGAACTTACAATGAGCTCTAAACTCTATTTAAATACTCCCTACTCATTAGACTCATATAGCCTCTGACAGTAAAAGCCCAGATCCTGGCCTACTTGTGACGGGGCTATTGTCACTACTTGAAGAAGGGGCATGGATGGGTCTCTGGCAAACTAACACCAGAAACAGCTCTTCCTACAGCTTCTGTTCTCACTAAATAATCACAATGTGAAGCATCATGTTCATCTTGGCAACGTCTTTAAAGTTAGAAATGTAAAATGGTATTAGTCACTTTTACAAATCGGTAACACACTAGAATTATTGGATGTTTTGGGTTAATTCTTTGTCGGCCACAGTTACTAACAGGAAACAAAGATAACAAATATAGAAAAACTATGAGAAAACGACAAAGGATACAACAGACACATGGACAAAAATGAAAATGCTAAACCAGAAAGAAATATCAGTGCAACGAAACAGACTACAATAACACATCAAATATCAAATTAACTACGAGAAAAGTATGGTGTGATATAGAAGTAGTCTCCAGTGACGAACAAGTGTCCACAATAAAACGGTGGTTATACATCAGAATACACAAACGCTGGGAAGTAACAGGCAGGTGTTTATCCTATAGCCTTAGAGAAAATTTGACAGACATTTTTCACAAGGCTAATAAATCTACTGCTATTCACTTTTGAAATTCACATCTTTGCTGTCCTCTTATGTGATATCGATGACATAGCTCTCTTTTCTTTTGAGAATCACCTGATTTTGTTAATGAGTTGTCTTTATCATAATGGATTGAATGTCAGGTACCATTTCATTTCATTTCTCCTTTTTTCTTCATAACTTTTATTCTCCTCCCCCCAATTTTTAAATTTTTTTATTTTAATGGTCTTTCCTGTTTTCTGCTGGTCTTTTCTTACTCACAGGAAGCTGTTTCTGTTTGTATGCACTGTTCATTTGACTATAGACACTTGTTCATCACCAGAGACTACTTCTGTATCAGGCCATACTTTTCTTTTAGTTTATTTGACAATTTCTTTCTTTCTTCATGCATATCCCTTGACATGTGTTAGCTTCCATGTCTTCTTTTGTTTCATTGCTTTTGTTTCTATCCACCGTTCTTTTGCTTGTCTAAACATAGTGCATATTTCTTTGTTGATTGTTTTATATTCTGGAGTATTCTTTCTTTCTGCAGTTTTATTCAAGATTTCGTCTGTCATTCAAATGTGATTCTTTCTTAAACTCTTTATTTTACCTAAATTGTTATTTGTTTATTTCTAGACATTCCCATTTTGTTACTTTTTCTTCTGGGGTTTTCTCTTCTGTATTGTTCCGTGTTTTATGTCAGTAAATGTTGATACTTATTTTTGACTTTGTTAAGATCTTTTTGTTTTATATCTGACTGTTTCAGTGCTAATCTGGGGTTCCACTTTTATTCTGTTTTGCATTATTTTCAACATTATATTTATTTTAATTATCACAAGATTGTGATCAGAATTAATGTCAGCTCTAGGATACAACTTTGCACATGTGTCACTGTTTTTAAAATTGTTTTTGATCATGATAAAGTCAGTTTGATTTCTTTTGGGCTTTTCCATGTGTACAGCTTCCTCGAATGGTGTTCAGAAAAAGTGTTACATATAGCCAGCTGATTTTCTTCACAGAACTGGATAAGTCTGTCTCCTCTATCGTTACTTTTTCCCAATCCATATTGTCCTACTATTTTCTTGTATCTTCCCTTTCCTTTCTTTGCATTGCCTCCCAGTATAATAAACACATCTATAGATTTTATTAGTTTACGTGTGTCTTGTAACTCTTCATATTATTTCTCTATTTCTACTTCCCTCTGTACTTTGCTCAAAATCATAAAAAATAATTTTTTTAAAATGAATAAGTTAATTGCTTATCCTTTACAGGACGTGGCAATCAACCCCAGCTTTTATTGGCTGTTTGTGATTTTTCTAGGCAATTTTTTTCAATCAGTAGTTTGCCATTGCTTTCTGAACGGTACGGCGCTTATACCATTGTTAAAAATCCACACAAAGCGATCTGCTACCAAACCGCCTGCAGCAGGGTTCGAACCTGGTATATCTGGATTATGAAACTGCGTTCATATCCATTAGGCCACAGACGCCGACAAATAAATAAACAAACAAGTTTTAAGTATCCACTTGTATTACTGTTACCACATGGTCTAAGAATCTGTCACGAAGTGGCTTTAATTAGAGTCTGTCTAAGTACAGAGACAAGACACTAGTTATGAGAAAGTCTGAGAAGATAGATTTAGATGAGAATGACAGTGAATGTGGAAGGATGAGACTTACAGCTTCAAGGGTGAGAACCGAGATTGACTCTCCCTCGCCACTTGTGACTTATGTAATAGCTACTGTCTCACCACCTCTGACTACTAGAAAAGAGATAAGGTTTCACTAAATTCCACAGACACAACTATACAGACAAAGCATATAAGTACAGTATAGTTAAAGATAAACTGATCCAGTATACATTTTACAGTTTATTAAAACAACAAATCAATCCCACAGTAAACAAAATAAAGTGCGAGTTCGCACAACCTGAAAAAAGAACAATTCAAATGAAAGACACAATATAAAAAAAATTCCGCACACCTGCATGAACCACTAAGGATAAAGAAATATACTTGATGGGGGTCTCTAAGTAAGAGCCACTGCTCCTGTCTATACTATTGTTACTAACTAACACACTGTCTCACTGAAGATGTATAAACTTAAATGTCTACACTGTCTTAAAAGCGCTCTAGGCGGTCCTACACAAATAACAAATATGCCACCTGAAATGCTACACTAATTGACTTTTCAGCGCTAACTCAGAGGCTGTCTTCTAAGTATTTCTATCTGACCCTACTGGTCCTCTATAAACTCCTTCCTTTCTCCTCTGTCTCGGTTCAGTGCCTCTCTGATGCTACCATCTTCGTCTGAGGCTCTGATGAGTTGCTTCTCCGTCATGCACCTCCACTCATTAGCATTTGGAAAGGTATGTTTTCCCTCTCTCCTTTCCTGAATACTGATGAAGAGGGCCTTGGTAATAAGATAGCGATGTAATTGCTTGAGGATGTAGATGTTTCGCTGCTGATGAAAATTCTTCAAACTGCCGAGTTAACCCGCTTCGGATTTAGGCCTACTGCTTTATTATGGCAGTATGTAAACAAACACCAGGCAACGTCGCCTGTTTTGATTGTGTTGGCCTTTGCGAGCTAAGAGCTCCTGATTTAGAGACCAGTTCCCGCTGAGGTATGAGTCCTCACTGCAAGAGAACTTCTCCTTTCCTTTCAGCGTTGCCGATGTAACTGGGCGCCAGTACAGTCGCGAACCCAGGTTTCTGCAATTACGCCAATGTCTCGTGCCTCCATCTCCTGAGAAGGCAAAGCCCATGATAGGCTTAGGGCTATTTATAACCTCCACCACCACGCCGTGACTGCTGTAGAGAAAAAAAATAACGACATCTATACAACAATTCAAAAATTCCTAATACATAACACATACCACCTAAACTTCCTCTACACCCTGGTGTCCCCTAAATTAATAAATCTCCCCTACACAAGCTACGCACAAGAAATAAATAAATATTTTGGCCCAAGGGTCAGACGAATTTACCGTTCCCTCCTATCTCTCTCCCGCACCAATTAACTCGCTGTCTGTTACCTAAACCTCAGACACGGTCTGACCTGAATCTTTTGTGTGCTTGTCTCACCCTTAGGCGTTACAACATTCCCTTTGCTGAAGCTAAAATCCCTGGTACTGAATAATTTCCCAGCCCTAACTTCTTAAGGACTGACCCGGGAAGGTATCAATTTAACACCATTATTAAACACACTTATTCTACACCATCTCTGTAATATTAAATCCACTTCACCCCTGTCTCCTGACTACAAGACCAAATAACACAACAAATTAATACACAACCACACCCGCATATATACACTACAAATTATCAATAATCAAATTGTGGTTACACAGACCTCATAATTACATTACACCAAGCTTAGTCCTTACCCAGTTAAATTATCTCAAAAGCCGCTACACACTCATAGATACTGCTAGCTTATTCGTAGAAAAATTATAGACAACTTACACTACACTCTATAGTTTTGTATATGCCAACAATTGATGGCACTCCTGACTAATAAAAATTAAATTAAATCCCAGAAGAAAGCTTACTCTAACGTGCTAAGCTCTTATTAAAAAAAACTTTCTACACCGCTTATTAAGTTATGAACACACCCCAACGTTACAGAATATCTTGGACTGAGCAGGCTGTAGAATGGCGCTTCTTCACTGCAAAATTTCTTGGGACTAGTGAGCGCTAAAGACTTATGATGCTCAATATATATAGTATGAATTTTTCTGATGCAATTACAGACGCGGTGAGTCTGATATTATCTATCAAGAACCGCTTTAAACCAACCTCTGACCCCCTCTCATGTCTGCACATAAATTAAATCTAAACACCCAATCATATCATTAGCTAACCTATGACTCATCGTTGACCGAGCAAAAATCACAAAATATTCCTGCTCACGCGCCGAAATAATATGTAATATTCAGTAACTCTCTGACCTTCTATCTACCGGAATAATTTTATTGGTTCCGCGTTAATCTGGGTCATGCTTCCCCCCATCCCTACAAATAAACAGGGTAGGTGCAGGTGGTCGGATTTATCCTAACATCCAAAAAAATAACACAGAAATAATAACTAGTGAACTAACGCCTAATAAAATAAAAGAACGCAACTAATTACATGGAAAAAAAAAGGGGGCGAGTTGAAAATAAAAATACAGTAACTCATCACAGAATCAGAAAATAAATGTTCCATACATTTTGCTGCTCCTCTTGTCTCCTTGTTGCTCCTAACATTGGAGCATGGAGCCAGCACTCTTGTTCTTAGAGAGCCTGCACCAACTCATTCGTTCCTTATGGACCATGAGGTCAATATTACAGCATTGTCTCCAGGAAAACTTCACCAAGCATTTACCTGCTACTTACAGCAGTGGTTTGTGAGACAATTTTACTTATGTTTGCCAGCACATCAGCACCTATACTTCTTCTTCTTCGTTCATCCTGAAAAGGACGTTGGTTGCGTTGTGTCCGTTTACAGCGAAGCTGCGATATTTGCACCTTTCGGCCGACACATCCTACTTCAGCACTGCATTTTTGGGACCGGGTTAGCCTTCCTTCTTCGATCCCTACTCACTCAGCCAGACTGCAGTGATGCAGCCTGTTTCCAGGACCACCACTTGGCACCTATACGCTGTTGGAGCTGTCACCAGATTTGCCTTTCAATAGATATGCATTATGTTGCATAGATTAAAAGTGGATTGCCAAATATCATTCATTAATCAGTAATTAGCCACATCATTCACAAATGTATATTTATTTGTGAACGACACACTGTCCATTTTAATTATTTGCAACAAAATGTATGGAACCATTATTTTTGGTTTATTAGTGCATTTGAGAGCAGTAATAATAATAGGTTAAAAATATTAGTGCATTTGAGAGCAGTAATAATAACAGGTTAAAAATATTAGTGCATTTGAGAGCAGTAATAATAATAGGTTTAAAATATTAGTACATTTGAGAGCAGTAATAATAATAGGTTAAAAATATTAGTGCATTTGAGAGCAGTAATAATAATAGGTTAAAAAAGGTAAAGGCAGTCCCCCAGCGGATACTGCCATAGGGGAGTGATGTGTAGGAGACTGCACTATACTAGGTCCAGCATCGAGCGGTGGGGTGACCAGTTCCCTTCCTCGCTGCCTTTTCCTTCCCTAACTCAAAGTCATGTACCCATTTACAGCTAGGTAGACTGGAGCATGTAGGTATTGTGATTCGAACCAGGCACCTTTGCCACGAGAGACCAGTGCTCTAACTACTGTGTCAGTCGGACACTCAATAATAATAGAGGATCGCTAAAACTTGGTTTTTCCTTTACATGTTTATTTAACACCTCAAAACCCCACATTAATGCTGTAATTTTTCAAGCCAGCTAGTGTACATAGTATTAACATTCGTCGTCACTGAGGATGGTCATTGTGATACTACATAATATTGTGAAGAAGAAAAACATTTTCGACAATGGATATGTTACACCGGGGTTTTTTTTTAAGACAAAGTATCCCGTTCAACCCTTGATGGGTTATAATTATGGTATATAGTGTAGTAAATTCAAGATAATAAAATCTGCTTTCTGATATCCAAATATTGTATCTTCTCCCCCTCCGCTCAGTCCAGATATTACTTACTTACCTAGTCGTTCCCCTTCTACCGTGAGGTGCAGAGGTTTGGAAGAGAGAGCGCCAGACTATCCTATCGGCTGTCTTCCTCCTGGCCTGGTTCCATTCTAGTCCACGGTCCTTCAAAGATTGTCTAGTGTTGTCCTCCCAGCGGACTCTGGGTCATCCTGGGGGTCTGGATCCCTGGCTCTTTGTTTCCTATGCTTGTCATGGTAGCTGATCTTCTCCCATTCTGCAGACATGGCCAAACCATCTTAGTTGGCACTGTTCTACTTGGGTCTGCAGGGGGTGGGATTTTAGTCCTTTATGTATCGTCTGGTTGCGGACCATGTCTCTTATTGTAACTTCAACCACCTTCCTCAGATACCTCATTTCTGAGGTTTGGATCTGGCTTTTGTGGGTTGTAGTCATTGCCCATGACTCGCATCCATATGTCAAGACTGGGACATAGGTGGAGCAGTATACAGCCATCTTCGTTTTCTTACCAACCTCTCTCTTGCTGAGGAATCCTCGATTTATAGCCTGAAAAAGTCTCCTAGCTGCTGCTTTTCGAGTGGCCAACTCTTCTTTGATGCCTCCCTTTCGGTCTATAATAGCTCCGAGGTATTTAAAGTGGTCGACCTGCTACAGGACCTGTTCTCCCAGCTTAATCTGATGTCTTCTTTCTTCAATGCAACCCACGCCACCTTTAGCTCTTTCAGATGTAGGTACACCACTGTAGAACAGCGTGTTGCCAGAACCTGTGGGCAAAGTGAAGGTTTCTAATATAACTGAAAGCTCCATGCCATATCAGCATCCAGGGAACTCTGAATAACCTGTTTTTCTTGAAGATTCTCAAGCCACCACCACAGACAGGCTTCTCAGTTAAGTCCATTATGAATGGCACATGAGGACTTATCCTAAATTATTCCACACTAATAAAATATTTACTGGGGGGTATGATGATAGAAACAAACCCTTCAATCAGTGACTGAATTTCTTATCCAGGGTTAACAGAATCCAGTGGGGATTATGAACATATTGACTCTTTAGGATTAACATTTTATGGACAGGATGTCCACCATATTTATTTAAACCCTGAAATAAAAACACTTCTTTTGAGTTGAAAATTCCTGTTCCAGAAAATTGAGGTTCAGGAACATTAAAAATTGTGATATACTTATATAACTTTACTTAATTCAATTATATTGAGTTACAGTTGTGTTTGATTTATTCACTCATCACCATATCTACATTACCCTAGACATGTAGCCATATAATATACCCAGAAAATATTTTCCAGAGTGAGATCTCGGAGAGGTAGCGGATAGGTACCCTGAGAATACAACATCATCAACAATTAGACTCAGGGACTTACACAGCTTGACCTCACTCTGTGTACACTTAGTTGAGTAACACCAATAACCTCTCATAATACCACAAGGAAACAGAGCACTTCAGAGAAACACTGAATAAGGAACTACCAGAGACAGCTGAATGTGACTTAGACGTAAATACAGACATTCCACGAAGAGAAGAAATCATCACAACTATCAAAGGGTTAAAAAATGGAAAAGCGTCTGGTCACGACAATCTAAATGCTGAGTTATTCAAGGAAGACCCTGAACTAGCAGCAGAACTATTAGAACCACTATTTGCACAAGTCTGGGAAACTGAAACAACACCAACAGAGTGGAGTAAAGGAATAATTGTCAAATTGCCCAAGAAGGGCGACCTTATCATCACAGCTATCAAAGGGTTAAAAAATGGAAAAGCGTCTGGTCACGACAATCTAAATGCTGAGTTATTCAAGGCAGACCCTGAACTAGCAGCAGAACTATTAGAACCACTATTTGCACAAGTCTGGGAAACTGAAACAACACCAACAGAGTGGAGTAAAGGAATAATTGTCAAATTGCCCACGAAGGGCGACCTTGCAGACAGCAACAGCTGGAGAGGAATTACTCTCCTCTCAGTTCCCAGTAAAATACTAGGCAGGATAATCATCCAGAGAATTTCAGTTGACCATAAACTGAGAAAAGAACAAGCAAGTTTTAGAAAGAACAGAAGATGTGCAGATCATATATTCACCCTCAGGAACATTATAGAGCAGAGTTCAGAATGGCAGAGACAACTATACATTAACTTTGTTGATTTTGAAAAGGCTTTTGACAGCCTATGCCGGTCCCAAGCCCGGATGGAAAAGGAGGAGGTCGGCCTGCATGGAGGCCGTAAGGAGGCAGCCCCTCCACCATGCAAAGGCACAACAGGCCAATCACCTGTTTGCTTTAAACTATGATTACGAGCAATATAAGAGAGAAAACCGTACTGATTCTAAAGGCGACGAACTGGAACGGACTACGACTTATGGAACTTGGAACACAAGAAGTATAAATGGGAAAGAAGAGGAGCTGATGGAAGAGATGAGGAAAGCAAAATTAGAAATCCTGGCTATTACCGAAACAAAGAAAAAGGGACAAGGAGTCGTGTATCTCGATGGCAACACGCTGTTATACAGTGGTGTACCCACATCTGAAAGAGCTAAAGGAGGCGTGGGTTGCATTGTGGCCAAAAAACCAGAAAGATAGTATCAAGGGATGGAACTTTGTCTCGGAGCGCATCATGGTTGTAAAACTAAAAGAAGGAGAAACCAAAGTCAACTTGGTCATAGTGTATGGGCCAAATGAGGATGAGAGAGAGCAGAGGTCAAGGAGGAATTCTTCGAGCTGCTTCAAAGGACAGTGGATGACTGACTAGATGAAGTTATCATGCTCGGAGATTTTAATGCCAGAGTTGGAAATGACCATGCTAGATGGGGTGGAGTTATCGGAAGATACTCTCAATGACAATGGAAAACGACTCCTTAGATTCTGCAGTGAGCAGAATCTGATCATTACAAACACAAGTTCCCCCATAAGCGCATTCATGCATACACTAGATGTGAACCAACAAAGAATGAGAAGTCAGTGATCGACTATGCCATTGTTCGGAGAAGCTCATTCAAATATGTCCGAGATGCTAGAGTCTGGAGGGGGCCAGAGATTGGAAGTGATCACTACCTGCTTACAATCAAAAGAACAACTGAAAGAGTTGCTCAGCCTAGGAACTGCCCAACATCACGCAAGAAACCAAGTAAACGAGCAGGAGAAATGAGCATTAGGACCTACAAGCTGAGAGAGCCAGAAATTAAGACCAGATATCAGGGGCTTATTGCTGCAGCGGTGAGCAACACAGAAGAACGACCTGATGACTTGGAAACCCTCTGGATTAAATTCAAGGATATCATAAAGACAGCTGCTGCAGAAGCATGCGGTGAAGTCCGACTTGGGAACAAGAGAAAGAGGACACCTTGGTGGACAGAGGAAGTCAAAGAGAAAATAAGAGAAGAAAATGGCATGGAAACAATACTTAGGAGCTAAAAATACAACAGGACAGATGGAAAATATAGAGAATATGTGACACTCAGAACAGAAGCAAATAAGGGTACGTAACAAAGACCATACCAAAGGATTGGGAGATTGCCATCATAACACCAATTTTCAAAAAGGGTGACAATCGACAGTGTGGAAACTATAGAGGCATATCCCTTCTCAGTGTTCCTGGTAAAATCTACTCTAGAATCCTAGAGCAGAGACTCCGACGCCTAGCTGAGCCACAACTGGATGAGGTCCAGTGCGGATTCGGAGCAAACCGAAGCACTCAAGACCTAATCTTCACACTCAGACAGCTGAGTGAAAAGGCCCTTGAGTATAAGGATGAGATCCATCTTTGTTTCATAGATCTGGAAAAGGCGTTTGACAGGGTCCTCTGGAGCAAACTTTGGGACTGTTTGGCAAGGAAGAACATTCCAGCACCTTTGATTCATGCTATACAGAGCTTCTACAAGTCTTGCAGAAATTATGTGAGGACAGCAAACCATAAGTCAGAAGAGTTCAGGACCACCACTGGTGTAAGACAAGATGATATCCTGTCACCTTACCTTTTCATACTCCTCATGGACGATGTCATTAAAAAATGTAAGGAGAGAACAAGAAAATATTCAGTGGGGTACTGGAAGATGAGACAGGTTTGTATTTCGGAGCTGGCATTTGCTGATGATGTTGCCCTGATTGCTAAATCAGAGGCACATCTCCAATTCAACCTGCAAGTCTGGGAGGAAGAGCTGGAGAAGAGAGGGATGGTCATAAGCAGCTCTAAAACAAAATCCATGGTGATACCACGATAAGAAAGAAGACATCAGATTAAGCTGGGAGAACAGGTCCTGGAGCAGGTCGACCACTTTAAATACCTCGGAGCTATTACTGACCGAAAGGGAGGCATCAAAGAAGAGTTGGCCACTCGAAAAGCAGCAGCTAGGAGACTTTTTCAGGCTATAAATCGAGGATTCCTCAGCAAGAGAGAGGTTGGTAAGAAAACGAAGATGGCTGTATACCGCTCCACCTATGTCCCAGTCTTGACATATGGATGCGAGACATGGGCAATGACTACAACCCACAAAAGCCAGATCCAAACCTCAGAAATGAGGTATCTGAGGAAGGTGGTTGAAGTAACAAGAAGAGACATGGTACGAAACCAGACGATACGTCAAGACCTTAAATCCCACCCCCTGCAGACCCAAGTAGAACAGTCCCAACTAAGATGGTTTGGCCATGTCTGCAAAATGGGAGAAGATCGGCTACCACGACAAGCATGGGAAACAAAGAGCCAAGGATCCAAGACGACCCAGAGTCCGCTGGGAGGACAACATTAGACAATCTTTGAAAGACCGAGGACTAGAATGGAACCAGGTCAGGAGGAAGACAGCCGATAGGATAGTCTGGTGCTCTCTCTTCCAAACCTCTACACCTCACGGTAGAAGGGGAACGACTAAGTAAGTAAGTTTTGTGAGTTGTAGTCATTGCCCATGACTCGCATCCATATGTCAAGACTGGGACATAGGTGGATCAGTATACAGCCATCTTCGTTTTCTTACCAACCTCTCTCTTGCTGAGGAATGCTCGATTTAAAGCCTGAAAAAGTCTCGTAGCTGCTGCTTTTCGAGTGGCCAACTTTTCTTTGATGCCTCCCTTTTGGTCTATAATAGCTCCGAGGTATTTAAAGTGGTCGACCTGCTACAGGACCTGTTCTCCCAGCTTAATCTGATGTCTTCTTTCTTCAGTGCAACCCACGCCGCCTTTAGCTCTTTTAGATGTGGGCACACCACTGTAGAGCAGCGTGTTGCCATCGAGATCCATGACTCCTTGTCCTTTTTTCTTTGTTTCCGTTATAGCCAGGATTTCTAGTTTTGCTTTCCTCATCTCTTCCACCAGCTCCTCTTCTTTCCCATATATACTTCTTGTGTTCCAAGTTCCATAAACCGTAGTCCGTTCCAGTTCGTCGCCTTGAGAATCAGTCCGCTTTTCTCTCTTGTAGTTCTCATAATCAAAAGTTTAAGGCAGACAGGTGATTGGCCTGTTGTGCTTTTGCATGGTGGAGGGGCTGCCTCTATGCAGGCCGCTTCCTCCTACTCCAAAAAATATTTGAAAAAACAGAAAGTCTCTCATAACTGCCCTGTAGTTAACAAGGTGAAAAGGGGTGAGAAAGCCTAGGGGATGTACGGGATGACACACAACGCACCAATTATCTGTCATCACCCGCATGAGCACCCCATCAGACTACCCCTTATCCTCACACCATCACTGATCCTTATATATTGATTTTAGTTCTTGTTATATACTGTTTTACTAAATTGTGCCATTCTCTAGGTCTATCTATTCTGAACATCTTTTCCACAGTTATGGATGAATTGCATCCCGGTAAATAATCTAATATCTTAATTCCGTCACTACAAATTGTGAATCTGTTGGTGTGGTTGCGCAAAAAGAATTATGAATCTCATGTATATGTCACAGGAGCAGTGACATACGGGTCAAAATGACGTAAATTGGAGAATAAGGGACCGACAATGTAAGGAAAGGAATACTCTCGATGCGAGTTACAGAAAAAGAATGGAATGCGATAGACCAACGACGTCATACGATCAACGATGACGAAGACACAGAGCAACAAGACGAAGAATGGAACAGAAGGGCGGAACATCGCATCCATGGAAGAAAAGGTGAAGAAATTGAAAAACTGAAAGGCAAGATGGTAAATTGAACAGTTCTAATTGCCTTGTTAAGAGAGACGGTTTACAACATCGTATACTAACGAAAACTAACCAACATTAAAACGGTGAGTCGAGTTTTTAAAACAGAACGCTAGATAGAAGAGAGGCCCTAGCATAACTATCAAGGACAACAAGGGGTCGGGGGACGAAGTCTTAATTAAAAGGTTCCCGAGGGTGAACTCCTCCATATGTAAAACATCCATAAATGTTTAGAAGGAAACGTCAGATTGTGAACCCAGAACCCTGTAAACGAAGAAAACCAGATTAAAGAACTAATAACTTTATTTGACCAAAAAAAAACAAACTGCATCTTGTGGTGATTGCCTTCGTTTCGATGTCGTGTTTTGGATTTCTCGTTGCAACGTGTTAGAAACTATCATATTATTCATACACCACTGTCAAACAAAAACAACGCACTATACGATCACAAAGGTTAAGAACCCGGGCCAACAGGGGAAGTTTTCCTCACGATAGTGATGGTAAACTAGAGGACGGTCATCAGGATTCTGACAGTGATGGCCTGTCATATGACGCTGTGACATGTGGTGGTGAAGTGGTGCCGTGACCAGGATTCGATTATCAACGTTGAAATAAATCAAGGTTGACTCTACGTGGCTGAAACTTACAGACAGCTACGTTACAGATCAAGGTTAATTCTACGTGGCTGAAACTTACAGACGGCTACGTTACAGATCAAGGTTGACTCTACGTGGCTGAAAACTACAGACGGCTACGTTACAGATCAAGGTTGACTCTATGTGGCTGAAACTTACAGACGGCTACGTTACAGATCAAGGTTAACTCTACGTGGCTGGAAACTGCAGAAGGCTACATCATAGATCGAGACCGATTGAAGATCAAGACTGCTAGAGAGGAACGATTAACTTATGACAGTTCATTAATTACGCAAGTGGTAAATAATATTTTGTTTAGTCAAATTATAGTTAAAAATCAAGTTACCGGATTAGAAAAAAAAACAAAGAAGAGAGAGTAGAAAATGGCGGAAGAACAAAGGATAGATCCATATACAGTAGCCCTCCTACATATCACGAATGCCCTAGAGAGGTGGAGCATGGAAAACAGGCAGACTGGTTTGCGACAAAACATTGAGACCTATAGAGGGAAACACTGGGTACCCTTAAGTAAGAGACGCAATAGGATAGCGGTACGGAATTTTCTGCAAGAGATAAAGAGTGGAAGATGTTTCGAAGTAAATGATTTTAATGTTAGGACGGAAAATGGACACTGTGCTAAGATACAACTGTGTGCAAAGGAAGGAACAACGAACAGTAAGATTAAAAATGGAGCGGAGATCAATTGTACAAGAGAGAGACCAAGGTTGAACTTGAAGAGAAAACTTGATGATAATAAGATTAAAGTAGAAAAGAAAACAAAAACGGTTTCAACTCAGACAGAAGAGACGGACTTAGTGTCTGAACTTATTAATAAACAGAATAACAAAAGATGTAAATCAATTGGGATGAGGAATACGAAACAGTCAGATGAGAGAGAGGGACTGGCAGATCAAGAAGATTAGGAGAGTGAAGATGATATTCCATTGAACGAGTATAAGAGGAGATTTCTGACAGGTGATTGGGAGAGTGAAGATGAAATTCCGTTGAACGAGTATAAGAGGAGATTTCTGACAGATGAGGAAGAGAAGCAAGAGAACACGGAACTGGAGAGAACCACAGTTCAACAGAAACCACAAGGAGATCCTCAGGACTTGGTGAATCAGACAGAAGGGACTTCGGTGACACAGAAAATACTGGGCGTTACAGGTATAGAAGAGGATACTAACAGGTCTGACGTATTGTCGGATGATTCATCAGATTATGATAGACGTCTCCAAAGATTGAGAGAAATTGCACCAATTGAGATGAAGGCGAGAGAGATTAAAAATTGTACGAGGGAAAGACATAAGGGAGAACGGACTGCGGTTTATGCCTACATCGATAGAAAATTTAAGGAATGGGAAAGAAAAAATAATAATAAGAAGAAAGACGAAGGGAAATAAAAAAAATCAAGAAAATTAGAAGATATTTCGGAAGAAAAGTTAACGGTGCAAAAAGGACACAGCGAGAGGATTTTATAAGTAGAGTAGTAGAGAGACTAGTAGAAGAGAGGACGAGGAAGAGTTAGCAGCACATGGTGCCTATAACAAAACAAAAATTAGAGAGCGGGAAAAAGAGAAGAGAGCACAGAGAGTTAACGGAGTAGAGGAGGAGATGAAGAAAATCGTCAAGGTGGCTAAGCCAAGCGTAGAGGACATGAAGAAAGCAATAAAAGACGAAATGAAGAGAGCTAAACCCGACACCGTAGTACTAAAGTATGTGCAGAAATTTCTGGAGAGAAAGTTTGATACAGACTTATCAGAAAGAAAAGAAGAAATTCGCAGGCTTGTAATGAGAGTGATGGAGGAACTTGATTACTGGGGAATCAAAATAGTGGAAAGAGACGTGTACTCCGATTCGGAGTCAAGTTATTCAGACAGTGTAGCATCAGAGGAAGAAGATAAGTGGGTATTCACAGAGGATGAGGACACGGAAGAAAATGTAGGATGTAGAAATAAAGAGAGTCATATGAGTAAAGTATGGCTTACGAAAAGGTGCGAAATGCTGGACAAATTGAGGAAAGAAGTGTAGTGAAATTGACAGAGATACAACGGTAAAATACCTCCAAAGATAACATGTAAGGATAAAAACATAATGCGTAGGCTGCTGATAGTACATGATCGCCCAGACCGCGGGTCATCACCCTCCATAAAAATTGACTTGCTAGACAGGAGGGGAACGGCGGATAAAAAGGAAAAAATATGACTGGAAAGATTGCGTGAGACTAGAAAGGCTAAGGAGACGCAATTGGGGGGGAAACGGAGAAAAGTCACGTTTCCCAAGTTGACATAAAGTAAGGAACTCGACAGAAGGGACCTTGGATATGTTACGCCACAGTCATTTATTGGTCGCTTTTGCGATACCAAGCCTTTGATTTGAATTCAGCGGCAGAACGCAGATGTTTGGAATATTACAAAAATTAAAAAGTAACTTTTTCGTAATATTAATGTTAGGAATATAAAAATTAGCTGGCCGAATGGCCCATTCTGAGCAGTGAACTAATATGTTCTTAATTTTACAGACGGATAGATAATATTGAAGATAATGACAAAAGACAGTGTTGTTCACATCAGCGACAGACTGTATGGAATAAAAAGTGTCGCTATTTGCACAAAAAAACACGACCTTGAGACGCAGGTGTTCAAATCTACTTAGTAGGGAAGCGAAGGGACATTGGTGGGAGCTGTGTCTAAATATAACTTTTAACGACAAAATTTTGGAGGGGAGAGAAAGGTTGGTTCAAAAATCAAGTACGTTTTTGAAAAAAAAAACAAGTAGAGACGGACAGACTAACAGATAAACATCCATACTTGACTGAAGCATGACTGAAATGACTTTAGGGTAGGAAATTTGAATTTGAAATAAACCTAGGCAGTGATTGGCCACAGACAATCATTTTATCGGCGCTCAGACGCGCAAGTGGGGCCATTCCTCAATAGTTGTTCGATGATAGACACAGTATTTTAAAGTGTGGTGATTTCCAAATGAAAGAAAGTGAAATAAGTTCAGGGACGCCATACTATAGCCAGCAGCTCAGCTGAGTTTTGCTAGCATTTCTGTGTTCTTTATTCATAATCTGGTAAGATTGAAATTATTTCTTTGTATATTTTGAATATTGTTTAATGTTCGAGTGATTTGATACTGCCATATCATAATCTAGCCTTACAAACAAGTAGGGATTTGCTCTAGACCCCCCGCCCAAGTCAGGGTCTAGGGACCAACAATATACATAAACTCCAGCAAGGGTTAGGAAAGACAGATCAAGTGTTGAGAATAATGAAACATATTACCTATCCACTTTTAGGGAAGGAAACTAATAAATATTTTTCAGAATCTATAGTCTGGGAGGACCTATCTGATGTAAAACCACCATGGTAAATGTGCTGTTTGGTCAGAGAGATCTGACCTGTCTGTATGATGTGGTTGTTGTGTCCGTGTTGTGTCCAGACGTGGGTAGAGAATAGAATTTTGACACATAGCCAATACTTTGATTGCAGAGCTGTGAGTTTCAGTTGTCAACAAGGCGGTGTCCATTCAGTTGGTGATTTTACTCGAGTGTATCTGTGCAGTACGTTGTGACAGAGACCACTATTATTGCCCGCCAGCACGGAGAGGTGGGACCACCAGATTTCAGCACCAGAGCTACATATGCAAGTTGAGTGAGCCTCTGGTCTGCTGGAAGTTCACCAACGCCTTTTAGTTACTAATACCCCATAAAATTCCTGTAATTTACTGGACACTGTGTAGTCAATATAGACAGGTGTGATGAGGCCACCCCAACAGCACAAGCATTAACTATCCTCCCAAGTAGATGACTACTAGAACATTTTAATAAAACTAACTAGTCTAGTACTTATATATGTACACTCTTGCATTTATTATGTAACATTCCATGCATTTCTTTCATAATTTTTAAATCCTTTTTTTTTTAAAAAAAAAAAGTTCTGGTCAACATAAAACTTGATCCAGAACAAATAAATGTAATATAATTCTATCAAAAATTTTACACTCTTGAGTTAGTTCAGTGTATTATAATATTTGTTAAATATTATTAGTCTGCTTAAATATCTGTGGGTGTATCTATAACTATCACACCACATTACATATCATTACCCTAGACATTTTACATAGCTACATTCATTAAGAAAAAAAAATTGAGTGTGAGGTCGTAGTGGTAGCAAGAAAGGCCTTCTGACAATTCACAACTACATTTTATCTCAGGAGCCTTCACAGCTGGCCTCATACATTACATTTAGTAATATCACCATCATACAATACCATCAAACCCACTACATACATTGGGGTCTTGTCCAGGGATAATTAGCCCAACAGTAATATTAGGATCTCCTGGTTGGAGAAATAAAATTAGGGAAAAAAAAAAATTGTGAAATTCCCTTTAAAATTAAAAGTGTCCCTGCAGATAAAAGTTGGTGAATCTTCACAGCCAGTGATAATTAATTAGTTAACTGGTTAGTTAGAATTAGTTAGACTATAGTCATAAGAAGTACTTAGTGTATTTACTGGTTAGAGATTTAGCTTGTATATTATTATATTGTCTGAAAAGTATGGCGGAGCTAGCAAAATTCCGATCAGCTGCTGTGCTGACCGCAAAGGAGATGGGAATGGATGGTCAGATTTTAATTCAATATGTAACGGCTGAATGTGATAAATATATTGAAAGGGAAGATAGAAAGGTAGCTGAAGAGAAGAGGTTACAAATTGAGGCTGATAGAGAAATTAAGAGGCTGCAGATTGAGGCAGAAGAAAAACGACAGCAAAGGGAGGCAGAAGAAAAACGACAGCAAAGGGAGGCAGAAGAAAAAAGGTTGACTGCCGAAAGGGAGGCAGAAGATAGAAGGTTGCAAAGGGAGCACGAATTACGACTAAGGGAGCTGGAATTACAAGGCCCGGCTCCTGAAAATGGTGCCAGCCCTTTTGCCTCAGATGCTACGCCCAGTCTGGGAGCCTCAAACTCAGCTATGGGGTTTCATTTAGACCATTTTGTTGAAAAAGACGATGACATAGAGGGGTACCTAGGACGTTTTGAGTTATTAGCTACTACATATGGGTTAGAGAGAGAGGTGGAGTTTAAAGCTATCACAGGGATTGAGAGGTACTTCTTATGAAGTATTTGCCAAAATGAACAGGGAAGACCAAGACAATTATGACATGTTAAAGCAGGCTTTGTTATTAAGGTACGAGAAGAATGGTGAATTTTATCGTAAGAAATTTAGAAATGCCAAACTGTTGTCTGGGGAGACATACCACCAATTCTCTGCTAGACTAGAAACCTATTTGGAGAAATGGACGGCTCTGGGGAAGACCCAAGATCTTAAAGAAATGATCATGATTGAGCAATTGAGAGAGTCCATGGCTCCAGACATGAGAAAATTTCTCATGGAACAAGGTGCAGAGAAGTTGGGGGAAATTTTAAATGTTGCTGAGAGGTATCAGGCAGCTCAGGCAGAGGTAAGTGGTGCTAAAAAGAAGCACATAGACAATTTTAAAGCTCCACAGCAATTTAATAAATTTGATAATAGAGAGCAGGGAAATAAAGGTAGGACAAACTTTGAGCGGCCAAGAAATGACTATCGCGACAGAAACTCACAGTTCAATGACCAAAAGTTCAATGAAAGAAAACCGTTGAACCAAGGAAAAAGATGGTGTAAATGGTGCAAGAAGGATAACCATAACACCGAATTTTGTAGAAGGAAACCTTCAAACATTGCTGCAATGAAGTCGGGGACGCGAAGATTAAAGGTTAATCCTAATGGACAACAGGAACCTTATCACCCCCCAGTTTGTGAGGATGTTATTTGTAATGGGGTCACCATAAGGTGCCTTTATGATACAGGTTTGGATTATGATTCAGTTGTGAAGTCTAGCCTAGTGGACCCAAGTCAGTATACCACAGAAACAGTGGAAATACAAGGGGCGACTAAGGACATACCACTCATGACACTTCCCATCGCAAGGATAACGGTGAAAACTCGCTATGTGGAGGGAGAAATCAGAGCAGCAGTGATAGATGAACCAATCTACCCTCTGATATTGGGGTGTAGATACGTCTTCTTGGGGAATCCCGAGAAACCTGTGATCATGGCGACAGTGCAGACCAGGTCACAGAAGAAGGAGGAAGAAGGTGAACCTATAAATGCTCATCCAGAGGAGATGAGGAAGGCGCAGGCTGAGGATAGGACACTCAAGCCCTGTTTTAAAAAATTGCCCAAATGCCACACACCTCCGAGCAAGGGGGAATATTTCATGAAGAACAAACTCTTATACAGGAAGGCCGGAACTGGAACAAATGGTCACAACCAGCTGGTTCTTCCCACTTCATATAGAGATAAAGTGATGGAACTCGGGCATGCGATTCCCTTCAGTGGTCACATGGGGATCAGCGCCACAGGACAGCGTATAGCTTGTCATTACTTCTGGCCAGGGATAACGGAGGATATAAAAAGATATGTCAAATCCTGCCCAGAATGTCAAAGGGTAGCTCCAAAGCACTGGACTGCTCCTGCAACTCTAGGGGAAATGCCCATAGTGGGAACACCTTTTGAGAGGGTTGCAGTGGATATTGTAGGACCTCTCACTCGGACCAAGAGGAGGAACAGTTACATCCTTACTCTGGTGGACACTTGTTCTATGTGGGGAGAGGCGGTAGCCCTGCCATCAATTGATTCAAAACATGTAGCAGAGGCACTACTTACAATATTTACCCGATTAGGATTCCCGCATCAAATCTTGACGGATAATGGTTCTCAGTTCAAGGGGAAACTAACGGAAGAAGTTTTTAAGCTATTTCAAGCCAGACACTTTCATTGTAGTCCGTACCATCCACAAGGGAACGGCCAGGTAGAGAGGTTCAACGGGACTCTCATTTCTATCCTGAGAAAGCTGGCACACGAAAAAACCGGATCTGTGGGATCAATTCCTGCCCGCCGCATTGTTTGCGTACCGGGAGGTACCACATAGTTCAACCGGGATGGCTCCCGCAACTCTGCTATTTGGGAGGCCAATAAAAGGTCCATTAGAAGCTCTATTAAGGACCTGGACAGATGAGAAGGCGGAAGAGACTGTTACCTCATCGTATCAATACGTGAACGAACTGACCACTCGTTTGAAAGCTGGATGGAAACTGGCAAATGATAATTTGAAGCAAGCCAGGAAGAAACATGCAGCATATTTTAATAGGAAGGCAAAGGACAGGGAACTGGCAGTCGGAGAGAAGGTGCTGCTTCTACTACCCGGAAGCCAGAATAAATTACAAATTGGTTGGCAAGGTCCATATACGGTTCTAGAGAAGGTGTCTAGAACAAACTATAAAATTGACAAAAAGGGGAAGGAGAAAGTTTATCATGTAAACCTGTTAAAGAAGTATCTGGACAGACCACTCCAGGAAAGCACCCCCTTATTGACCTTGGCTATTGCAACCCAGATGCAAAAAGAACCACTCACCTCACATGAATACCCATTACATCCTTGTGAAACCGCAGCACAGGTAAAAGTCAGTAAGCACCTGACTAAAAACCAGAGGGAGAGAGTTCAACAGGTTCTGGAGGAACATACAGATGTATTAACAGATAAACCAGGCCATACAAATTTGCTACAGTATGACATGAAACTGGTAGACTCAAACCCAATCTGTATGAGAGCCTATTCTATTCCGTTCGCGAAGGAGAAGGCATTGAAGGAAGAAATAGAGTATTTGTTGAAGGAGGGGATTATTTCGCACAGTGAATCATCTTTTAGTTCTAGTGTCGTTTTGTTGAGAAAACCGTCTGGGGAACACAGACTGTGCATAGATTACAGGAAACTGAATGCTGTCACAGAAGGACAAGTGGATCCATTACCAGACACAAAACAGTTATTTGCCAGACTGAACAAGGCAAAATACTTTTCAAAGGTGGATCTTAGTAAAGGCTATTACCAGATCCCAGTGAAGCCTGAAGTGAGACCTTATTTGGCTTTTAGCACTTCGGATGGACATTATGAATTCAATATGCTACCATTCGGACTGAAAAATGCTCCGAGTGTGTTTTCAAGGATGATGCGCAAATTGTTGGATCCCCTGAATAACCCATGTATCACGAATTTCATGGATGATATTCTCGTCGCCACAGAGACATTTGAAGAACACATTGAAGCTCTGGAGATGTTGTTTGATAGACTTCGGGAGGCGAACTTAACTGCTAGGCCAACAAAATGTTGTATTGGATGCAAAGAGTTGGAATTCTTGGGACACACTGTATATCAGGGTAATATGACCCCTGATCCTAAGAACTTGGAAAAACTGCAGAGAGCACCTAGGCCGCAAACAAAAAAGGACGTGCGATCATTTGTGTCGTTATGCGGATTTTATCAGAAATACATCAAGAATTTTAACGCTATTTGTGCTCCTCTGACTGATCTGACTCGCAAGGGACTTCCAGATAAAATTATTTGGACTGCACAATGTGAACTAGCGTTCCAAGAGTTAAAGGAAAAACTCACTAGCAAGCCTATTCTCAAACTGCCTGATTTGACACAGGACTTTGTCTTAAGAACCGATGCAAGTAATGTAGGACTAGGAGGGGCTTTGTTGCAAAGATCATCTTCACCTGATGGGGAACTGAAACCAGTCGCTTATGCAAGCCGTAAATTGAATAAGGCGGAACAAGGATACTCCACAAGCGAAAAAGAATGTTTAGCGTTAATCTGGGCAATAAAGAAGTTTCAAATCTATCTGTATGGTAGGACTTTTGTGGTGGAGACGGACCATCAGCCTCTCGTATTCTTATCTCAGGCTAAGCATGAAAACGCAAGATTGCTGAGGTGGTCTTTATTGCTTCAACCTTATCAGTTCAGTATCCAATATATCCCAGGCAAATTGAATGTCGGTGCAGATTTCCTCAGTCGGCACCCCTGTGATCAAAATTAGAGTAGTGGCAGACGTGAGGAGTAATTTTACCTATGTGTATCGCTGGTTTTGGAACTTGCCATAGGCATGTTTTCAAGTGGGGAGATGTGTAGTGAAATTGACAGAGATACAACGGTAAAATACCTCCAAAGATAACATGTAAGGATAAAAACATAATGCGTAGGCTGCTGATAGTACATGATCGCCCAGACCGCGGGTCATCACCCTCCATAAAAATTGACTTGCTAGACAGGAGGGGAACGGCGGATAAAAAGGAAAAAATATGACTGGAAAGATTGCGTGAGACTAGAAAGGCTAAGGAGACGCAATTGGGGGGGGAAACGGAGAAAAGTCACGTTTCCCAAGTTGACATAAAGTAAGGAACTCGACAGAAGGGACCTTGGATATGTTACGCCACAGTCATTTATTGGTCGCTTTTGCGATACCAAGCCTTTGATTTGAATTCAGCGGCAGAACGCAGATGTTTGGAATATTACAAAAATTAAAAAGTAACTTTTTCGTAATATTAATGTTAGGAATATAAAAATTAGCTGGCCGGATGGCCCATTCTGAGCAGTGAACTAATATGTTCTTAATTTTACAGACGGATAGATAATATTGAAGATAATGACAAAAGACAGTGTTGTTCACATCAGCGACAGACTGTATGGAATAAAAAGTGTCGCTATTTGCACAAAAAAACACGACCTTGAGACGCAGGTGTTCAAATCTACTTAGTAGGGAAGCGAAGGGACATTGGTGGGAGCTGTGTCTAAATATAACTTTTAACGACAAAATTTTGGAGGGGAGAGAAAGGTTGGTTCAAAAATCAAGTACGTTTTTGAAAAAAAACAAGTAGAGACGGACAGACTAACAGATAAACATCCATACTTGACTGAAGCATGACTGAAATGACTTTAGGGTAGGAAATTTGAATTTGAAATAAACCTAGGCAGTGATTGGCCACAGACAATCATTTTATCGGCGCTCAGACGCGCAAGTGGGGCCATTCCTCAATAGTTGTTCGATGATAGACACAGTATTTTAAAGTGTGGTGATTTCCAAATGAAAGAAAGTGAAATAAGTTCAGGGACGCCATACTATAGCCAGCAGCTCAGCTGAGTTTTGCTAGCATTTCTGTGTTCTTTATTCATAATCTGGTAAGATTGAAATTATTTCTTTGTATATTTTGAATATTGTTTAATGTTCGAGTGATTTGATACTGCCATATCATAATCTAGCCTTACAAACAAGTAGGGATTTGCTCTAGACCCCCCGCCCAAGTCAGGGTCTAGGGACCAACAATATACATAAACTCCAGCAAGGGTTAGGAAAGACAGATCAAGTGTTGAGAATAATGAAACATATTACCTATCCACTTTTAGGGAAGGAAACTAATAAATATTTTTCAGAATCTATAGTCTGGGAGGACCTATCTGATGTAAAACCACCATGGTAAATGTGCTGTTTGGTCAGAGAGATCTGACCTGTCTGTATGATGTGGTTGTTGTGTCCGTGTTGTGTCCAGACGTGGGTAGAGAATAGAATTTTGACACATAGCCAATACTTTGATTGCAGAGCTGTGAGTTTCAGTTGTCAACAAGGCGGTGTCCATTCAGTTGGTGATTTTACTCGAGTGTATCTGTGCAGTACGTTGTGACAGAGACCACTATTATTGCCCGCCAGCACGGAGAGGTGGGACCACCAGATTTCAGCACCAGAGCTACATATGCAAGTTGAGTGAGCCTCTGGTCTGCTGGAAGTTCACCAACGCCTTTTAGTTACTAATACCCCATAAAATTCCTGTAATTTACTGGACACTGTGTAGTCAATATAGACAGGTGTGATGAGGCCACCCCAACAGCACAAGCATTAACTATCCTCCCAAGTAGATGACTACTAGAACATTTTAATAAAACTAACTAGTCTAGTACTTATATATGTACTCTCTTGCATTTATTATGTAACATTCCATGCATTTCTTTCATAATTTTTAAATCCTTTTTTTTTTTTTTTTAAAAAAAGTTCTGGTCAACATAAAACTTGATCCAGAACAAATAAATGTAATATAATTCTATCAAAAATTTTTACACTCCTGAGTTAGTTCAGTGTATTATAATATTTGTTAAATATTATTAGTCTGCTTAAATATCTGTGGGTGTATCTATAACTATCACACCACATTACATATCATTACCCTAGACACTTTACATAGCTACATTCATTAAGAAAAAAAAATTGAGTGTGAGGTCGTAGTGGTAGCAAGAAAGGCCTTCTGACAATTCACAACTACATTTTATCTCAGGAGCCTTCACAGCTGGCCTCATACATTACATTTAGTAATATCACCATCATACAATACCATCAAACCCACTACAAGAAGTGGGAAAAGAGGTGAATGACATGAGTAAGAAAATGATTACAGTGGATGAACCAAGCATAGAGGAGCTGAAGATGGTGATTGAAGCCATCATAGGACGGCCTGATTTTAACTTATCAAGAAGTAGGGTATGAGATTGTTAGAAGGAAAGTATCATACACACTTTCCAAGAACAAGAGATGAAATAGATATAGTGCTAACGAAAATGTTAGATGACGAAAACATGAAGAGACGACAGAGAAGAATGGAGCAAGCAAATCGTATTAGAAGTCAGAAAATAAATAAAGGAGGAAGCAATTATAGACATTGCTAACCAGAGTCGTGGGAGAGATATAGGGACCAGGAGGTCAATATGGCGGAAATAATGGAGTTATGAATAAGAGAGGTAGAGAGGCTGTAATGATGAAAAGGTTGAACATAATGAATAATTAAGGTAGGGAAGGGTCATGAAAAATGACGAAGAAACTATGTGAGACGAAGAAGTAGCCATAAGAGATGGTAAAATTAAGATTGAGGTAGAAAGGGTTAAGATGGTGAGAAATGAAGGGCCACGAGAGATGGCGAGCATAAAGGAATGGTTGAGATAATCATGAGAAAGAGATAGTTCCAGAGAGGGAACGAAAATTAGAGGTAGTGTGGAGAGAAAAGTTTGCGGCGATTGCTAAAGTCTTGTGGAGACTTGTGAGGAGATAGGCTTCTCCGAAACCTAGAGATAAGGTAAATGGTAAGAGATAGTTCCAGAGAGGGAACGAGATTTAGAGGTAGTGTGGAGAGAAAAGTTTGCGGCGAATGCTTAAGTCTTGTGGAGACTTGTGAGGAGATAGGCTTCTCCGGAAAAAACCCAGAGGGTAAAGTAAAATTGTGAGAGGAGCTGTGGCGTGAGGTTTTATTTGGCTGTAGGATCAGTATAGTACTGACAATTACAGAAATAGAATTTCTGCAGAGAATGGTGAAGTCCCAGTGTCTGAGAGAACTACTGGTATCATAAATTAGTTACGGCTGTGAATGATCTGATCTCGAAAAATTAGTAGAGAGGAGACCGACATAAATTGCCACCTCCACTGTGTAACTAACTGTGATATTAAGACAAGGAAACAGATTTTACTTAACAATGATAAAATTGACAAGTCTTCAAATACAATTTCCTTATTATTTATTTAGTATAAACACTATCTATTCTTGTGCTGAAGGGTGAATGTTGAAAAATGGAATGTAATGGATTTGTAAGTTTACATATGATTTACAAATATTTATATAGATATATAAATATATTACAACAAGTTTTCCAATTATAGGAACAAAAATTATATCAGCTGTGCTGTTATTCAATTATAGTACATGTATCAGCTGTGCTGTTAATTAAGTATATAACATTTATCAGCTATGCTTTTAATCTTTTTATTGTCTCTTGCTAAGCTAAATCTCTTTTTCGTCACTGACAGTTAATTTGCTCACAATTGCCGACGGAAATGGTACTAATGTGTACTCATCTCTCAAAACGATCTGTCCTTCTTAGTTTGGTTGACACAAAACACCCGCTGTTGATCGTTTCGTTAGCCCACCCAAGACTAAGGGGGACTAAAGATGTATCTCAGGTACAATCTCTGTGCTCCTGGGGAAGTTCCAGGCAGCTGGATTGACTGGACATACGACCTCAGGTTTGATGACACGAATAAAACCTGTAACAAGTAAAAATAGGGGCTAATTTCTGTCCTCAAGCCCACCTATTTCTATTGTATATGATATGAGCGTGTCTCAGGTGTCTGCATGTAGGATGAATGACAACATGGCTCAGTATGATTTAGCAATAGCGAGACAAGACTGGTGTCTACTTGCAAAACATTCTTTCTGATAAATTAATACATGGATACATCCAATAATATAAATTCAATACATGAATACATCCAATAATATAAATTCAGTACATGAATACATTCAATACATGAATACATCCCATAATATAAATTCAATACATGAATACATCAAATAATATGTACACCTAGGTGTGATACAACAATTTCCTTTCCCCTATAATATACCAGGTCCTCTCTGACAAGTGCTTTACTGGCTGGCAACATATATCCTAACAATATTGTTATGTTCTTAGGATAGGAGTATATGAGACGAGGACTGTTTGGTTATATATCAGGTGGGAGTTATAGGAGACAATAGATTGGAGGTAGATGAGACAATAGATTGAGTCCTAACAAGGACTGTTTTGGTTATATTTCAGTTGGTTTTATCTGAGATAATAGACTGAAGTTATGTGAGACAATCGATTGAGTTATAGGAGACAATAGGTTGTAGCATGAGTCCTATTAGTCTTCGTCTTCATCAATCATATCAGGAAATACAATCATTATACCTAATGCCCCAAGATACAATCAGTAACCTGATACGTTCATATTGAAACAATTTATATAAAATATATACAGGTGTAGGTAGTATAAATGACACACAACAAATACAAACATTATATTATCTGCTGTAGGCCTATTTTCCTACAAGGTTATCGTAAATATATTTACCCTCTAAGATTTAAACAGGCCAGTGACTCGACTAGGGAGCAGTCCCCTAGGTCAATGCACGCAGGTAAGCAATAAATCAAAGTTGACAGCTCATCTTATTCAGTCGGTCGTCTCTCTGGCTTTTCGTGTCGGTGTTGCGTGTTTTTGCATAAAATTTCGCCCGATTATATAGGCAGGTGAAAGCGTTTGGTTGGTTCCTGGTGGGGCAAGCTGATTGGTTGTCTGCAGTTTGGTCTCATGCCTCGTACAGCCTAATTTTATTCTGTTTTTTCCGCCATATTGCGTGAACAAGATGGCCGCGACCCACATCCGAAAAAACAGGGCTTAAGTTTAATTTTTCTTCCTGTCTCAGAGACTGGTGAACGTTGCTCGTTGATTGGTTGAAGCAAATCTGTATCTCGACATAGTGATTTAACAAAGTAGTGGGTTTACACACTCGTCTCACGACATAGCCCCCTCCTTTCCTAGCTGTGACCTGTCATAGTTAACGTGCAAACCCCTGCTGTAGTTAATCCTTTTGCGTCTGTCCTTCCATAGTAATAGGGTGTCGACTTAAAAAATCAGCTCCTACATTGTCTCTTCCCGGAATGTAATTCACGGTAAAGGAATAAGGCGCCAGAAGCAGACTCCACCTTAACAATCTCGAATTTAACTTTTTAGATGCAGCCAAGAATGTTAAAGGCTGGTGATCGCTTTGGACAATGAAGTGTGTCCCATACAGGTAAGGTGAAAATTTGTCGATGGACCAAATTAGAGCCAAAAATTCTTTCTCTATGGTCGAGTAATTCAACTCAGCTGCATTCAGCTTCCTACTGGCGTAGGCGACTGGTAAAAGTACCTCCGGCTGGGCTTTTGATTGCTGCAAGAGAGTTGCACCAATACCTATACTGCTAGCGTCCGTCTTTAATACAAATTCCTGTGTGATATCAGGTAGCGTAAGGATGGGTTTGCTCGTTAGTTTTGCTTTTAGCTCTGTGTAAGCTTTTTCACAATCAGCATTCCATTGGATTTTATCAGGCTGACCTTTCTTCGTTAAGTTAGTTAATGGTGCACACAGAGAGTTAAAGTGGGGTATGTACTTCTGATAGAACCCACATAATGACACGAATGATCTCACATCTTTCTTCGTTTGAGGTCTGAGTGCCTTCTTTAACTTCTCTATATTCTTTGGGTCAGGAGAAATATAACCTGTAGAAATAGAGTGACCTAGGAATTCCAACTCCTTACAACCGTTACAGCACTTGGTTGGACGTGCAGTCAATCTTGTGGTTCTCAGTCTGTCAAACAACATGGACAGCGCTACTATATGCTCTTCAAATGTGTTTGTAGCAACAAGAATGTCATCCATAAAGTTAGTGATATGGGGATTTTGTAGAGGTTCCAATAATTTCCTCATCATTCTTGAAAAGATACTGGGAGCATTTTTCAGCCCAAAGGGTAGTACATTAAACTCGTAGTGTCCGTCTGATGTACTAAATGCCAGCATTTTCCTAACTTCTGGTTTCACTGGTATTTGGTAGTATCCCTTGCTTAGATCTACCTTCGATAAATACCTAGCCTTACTCAGTGTAGAGAACAGCTGGTTGGTGTCAGGTAATGGGTCCACCTGAGATTCTGTGATCGCATTAAGCTTCCGGTAGTCAATACATAACCTGTGTTCACCACTTGGTTTTCTTAATAGCACCACACTTGAGCTATAGGGAGAGTCTGACTTCGAGATAATTTTCTCCTTCAACAGATAATCAACTTCCTCCCGTAGTGCTTGGGCTTTCGCATAGGGTATAGGGTATGTTCTCATGCAAACTGGTGTAGGGTCTGTAACTTTCATGTTGTACTCTAACAGATTCGTACGACCTGGCTTATCTGTGGGCACATCAGCATGGGTTTCCAACACTTTCTGAACCATCTTTTTCTGCTCTGGAGTTAAATGTTCACTAATGTTTACTTGAACATAATCCTCTGTAGTTGTGAGTGGATACTCCATAGAGTGAAGGGGTTCACCGTGCATTTCTGTTGCAATGGCTAGGGTAATGATATGTGCAACTTCTGATGATTTTTTGTCATAGTATTTTTTAAGAAGATTGACATGATATACCTTCTCCTTTCCTTTCTTGTCAATCTTATAATTGGTCCTGGAAAGTTTCTCCAGTATGACATAGGGTCCCTGCCATCCAATCTGCAATTTATTATTGCTGCTTGGCAACAGTAATAACACCTTTTCACCCACCTCCAGTTCCCTATCCTTTGCTTTTTTTGTTGTAGTACGCAGCATGCTTTCTCCTGGCCTGTCTTAAGTTCTCATTGGCCAGTTTCCAACCTGCTTTCAATCGAGATGTCAACTCGTTGACGTACTGGTATGAGGAAGTCACTGTTTCCTCTGCTTTTTCATCAGTCCATGTCCGCAGCAATGCTTCCAGTGGACCTTTTATTGGTCTTCCAAACAACAATGTAGCTGGAGCCAATCCAGTTGAATTGTGGGGTACTTCCCTATATACAAATAGTGGAGCGGGTAAGTATGTATCCCAAGTATCAGGTTTTTCACTCGCCAGCTTTCTAAGGATTGAAATTAGCGTACCATTGAACCGCTCAACTTGACCGTTCCCTTGGGCATGGTAGGGACTACAATGATAATGCCTGGCTTGAAATATCCTGAATACTTCTTGTGTTAGCTTCCCCTTAAACTGAGACCCATTGTCAGTCAATATCTGATGCGGGAAACCTAATCGTGTGAATATTGTCAACAGGGCCTCTGCCACATGCTTTGAATCTATAGCTGACATGGCCACTGCTTCTCCCCACATAGAGCAAGTATCAACCAAGGTTAAGATGTAAGCATTTCTCTTCTTGGTCCTAGTGAGGGGTCCAACAATATCCACTGCAACACGTTCAAAAGAGGTTCCCATAATGGGTATTTCTCCCAGTGTTGCTGGTGCAGTCCTATGCTTAGGAGCTACTCTTTGGCATTCTGGACAGGATCTTACATATCTTTTTATGTCCTCTATGATTCCTGGCCAAAAGTAGTGACAGGCTATCCTTTGTCCAGTGGCCATATTCCCATATGTCCACTGAAGATTATAGCATGTCCTAGCGTCATAACCTTCTCCCTGTAAGATTTTGGCACTACAAGCTGAACATGCACTTTAGGTCCTGTTCCAGCTTTTCTGTATAGTAGGCCATTCTTCATATACAAGTCTCCTTTCTCTGGAGGGTTATGTGCTTTAGGCAATTTGCCAAAACAAGGCTTCAGTGTGCTGTCTGCTGTTTGAGCCTTTTTCATCTCTTCTGGATGAGTATTGATAGGATTCTCCTCCATTTTCCTGGAGCTTTCCCTGGTCTGGACTGTTGCCATAACTACAAGTTTTATAGGTTCTCCAAGGAAAACATACCTACACCCCAAAATCAAAGGGTAAATAGGGTCGTCCATCACTGCTGCTTTAATTTCTCCTTCCACATAGCGAGATCTTATGTTGATTCGGGCTATGGGTAATGTCATGGTTCTTGCTCCCTTGATCGGTCCTCTGATTTCCACTGTTTCTGTGGTTATCTGGTCAGGACTCACTAGAGAAGAGCACACAACTGAATCAAAGTCCAATCCTGTGTCATATAAACACAGTACTTGAGTGCTATTCACGGTCACTTCCTCACAGACAGGGGGATGATGGAAGTCCTTCTGACATACTGCCATTTCCTTCCTTCCCTGCTTCCCTGTTGTAAGACATGCAGCATGATGAGGAGGATTCCTCCTTCTGCATTCCGCAGTATTGTGGTTACTCATTAGACAAGTTTTACACCACTTTCCTTCCTTCCGGTAAGGTGTCTTATCCGATCTTAGAGGGTTTTTGTCCTTTTGCTCAAATCTTTGTTTATTTCTTGTAGTATGGCCCTTTTGTTCATATTTGGTATAGTTTTGTGCTGATTTGAAGTTTCCACCCTGCTTCTTCTTATTTCCTAATAATTCTGCCTGAGCTGCTTAATATCTCTCAGCAACAGTTACAATATCTTCCAATCTCTCTGCTCCTTGTTCCATGATAAACTTCCTCATTTCTTGAGGCATGGACTCTTTCACTTGCTCCATCATTATCATTTCTTTCAGATCCTGACACTTTCCTAAACTACTCCATTTTTCCAAATAAGTTTCCAATCTAGCAGAGAGTTGGTGATAGTTTTCTCCTGGAAGAAGTTTAGCTGTTCGGAATTTCTTTCTATATGATTCTGAGTTTTTTTCATATCTCACAAGCAGTACCTGCTTCAGGATTTCATAATCTTCCTGGTCATCTCTTGAGAGCTTCAAATATACATCGTAGGCAACACCTCTCAATCCCTGAGATAGTTTAAGACCCCACTTTTCTTTCACTAAGCCATAGGTAGTGGCAAGTCTTTCGTATCTATCCAGGTACGACTCAATGGCGTCTTCTTTCTCAACAAATGGGTCCAGATGAAAATTCATGGCCCCACTTGAGGTGCTCTGGATGGAGCTATTCTCAGAGTGAGGTGAGCTACCACCATTATTGCCAGTATTTGCCTGAATTTCAAGCTCTTTTAATCTCAACTGATGGTCTCTCTCTGCTTGTAATTTCCTTTCCTCAGCTTCAATTTTATTTGCCTCATTTTCAGCCTCCCATTTCTTGGCTTAAATTTCTAATCTTTTGGTTTCTCTCTCAGCTTCCAGTCTTTTGTCTTCTCTCTCAGCTTCCAGTCTTTTGGCTTCTCTTCCAGCTTCTGCTTGCAACCGCCTTTCTTCAGCTTCAAATTTCTTTGCTTCTCTATCAGCCTCTAATTTCTTTGCTTCAGTCTCTAATTGCAACTTTCTTTCTTCCCTATCCATGTGTTTGTCCACTTCTGTTGTGACATACTGAGTGAGAGCATCACCTGTCATATTTAATTCCTTACCCATCTGCATGATCGCAGTTCTGAACTTCACTAGATCAGCCATGGCGTTACTTAGAGAGGGTATGTAAATTTACTATAACCAAATTGTTGTAATTAAACTTAATTAATTTAATTGAACAAATAATGTCCGTGCAACTTTGTGAGCATCAACTATTTACTGAGTACTAAATGGTACTCTTCCTAAGAAAACAATAAAAAAATTATATTTATGAATTTTACAAAAAAAAATGTCCTTATGTTATCTATGGGTGGCACAAGATAGAGTTAGTAGACAGATGAATAGACTAAGTATGGCTCAAGGTATATAGAAATATCCCAGGAACGTGCCCCCAGTGTGGCGTGAGATTTTATTTGGCTGTAGGATCAGTATAATACTGACAATTACAGAAATAGAATTTCTGCAGAGAATGGTGAAGTCCCAGTGTCTGAGAGAACTACTGGTATCACAAATTAGTTACGGCTGTGAATGATCTGATCTCGAAAAATTAGTAGAGAGGAGACCGACATAAATTGCCACCTCCGCTGTGTAACTAACTGTGATATTAAGACAAGGAAACAGATTTTACTTAACAATGATAAAATTGACAAGTCTTCAAATACAATTTCCTTATTATTTATTTAGTATAAACACTATCTACTCTTGTGCTGAAGGGTGAATGTTGAAAAATGGAATGTAATGGATTTGTAAGTTTACATATGATTTACAAATATTTATATTGTGAAAGGGTGGGCGAGATGATGATGATGATTATATTGTGATGGTGTGATATCACTCTCTTGTCACACTCGCACCGACCCGAACAACAATAAAACTCTTGATTCTAGAGGCAGGGGCTATATTTATTTTTACAGCCCATTCAGTGACAAAGCAAACATTAAACAAATAAACTAGCGAACATAACAAAACGAAACTAAACAAAATAAAACAAAACACCCAACAGTGCCCGATGCTAATCTGAAGAAGCAAACAAAGCACAGAATAGTTAAAATCATAATATAATACTGAATGAGAAACACCACGCTCTCACCTGTCAAACTGTCCTACGCCGCCACCTGACACACTCAACTATCACACACACACACTCATGTGTGTCGTCCAATGCGACTAGTATGGTGTTGTGCATGAGGCTGGCAACCTCACCATGTAACACAGGTTGCTACGGAAACCACTACTGCAAGAGCACACACTCAGCTATCACACACACACACTCATGCATGTCGTCCAAATGAGACTAGTAAGGTGTTGTGCGTGGGGCTGGCAATCTCACCATGTAACACAGGTTGCTACGGAAACCACTACTGCAAGAGCACACACTCAGCTATCACACACACACACACACACTCATGCATGTCGTCCAATGAGACTAGTAAGGTGTTGTGCGTGGGGCTGGCAATCTCACCATGTAACACAGATTGCTACCGAAACACTACTGCCCTAGCATATGAATACTTAATATGGAGGCAAACCACACTGTTGGCCCCATGCTCCCTCGGGAGCGGAGAAGAGAAATATATACCTTGAAGTGAGCCCACGTGCTCTCACAACCATTCCTCACATAACCATAATTAAATAATCATAAAATGGACATAGAATAATATTCAACTGTATGTACAACAAATACTCTCAGTAATGAGAATAAGCTACTACCTCGTAACTGATCTATCTCAATATTCGTTACTGCATTCTGAAGCATGTCGTATGTGACGACTGGTGCGCCTGGGAATCTCATCACCTGAAACACATCGTTACCGAAACAACTCACTGCCATAGCATATAAATGCTTCATGCAGGCTTCTGTAGGATTCAGCCGCACTGGTGTCGCCCTGCTCCGCAAGGAGCAAACAGCAACATTTATGTTTCAAATGCGCTTTACGCCCAAGGAGTGGCCTCGCGCTCTCCAGAAATCTAAATGACTATTCTCACCTCACAGTAACTCATTAAATATATACAGTAGAATTATAAATAATCGTGAAATACACTCAATTACTCTTACATTAATAAAATAATTACTCTTGGCTTAACAACTAGCACTAGTCATCCATAAAAGAAATTTACCACGAAAACTCTCTTCTATTACTGGGGAAAATTACATACTTTACCCACGTGTCGATTCACGCGATCTAAAACTGCGTAACATTAAGTGATAACTAAGAGTGTTACCGCAGACCCCTTGGCGCCTTCTTTATTCACCTCGCCGCCTTTCATGACCACGTGGCCGCCATCTTCATAACAGTTAATATTATCTAAATTCAAGTAATAGATGCTTCTTTGTCCAGTTTCATGTATAAAACACTCTCCTACTAAATTTGCCCGGTCTGATGGATGAAATACTTGATACTAAACTCTTACATACGTGATTTGGTCTTAACACTAGTGAAATATATCCACACATTATCTCCACTCAATTATATTTTAAGACTAAATTATCAGGTCCTGGAAACACATTCACTTTTTCATTTAAACATTAGAACAGACTCGTGCTGAATATAATTCTAGAATTATATAAAATTAATTCTAATTTAAATTAACTCACGTGCTCAAGGCATTTACAGCTTGGCTCTGTCGTCTGTTCTCTCTGGCGGCTGATACTAGGAAAGGTCCGCTGGTAGCTCGCTATCTCTTTTTATAGGCACTAGGCTAATCACTCACTTTACTGCGCTAGGCGTATTAATCTTGGCTACTTAAACAACACTCGCGATATTTTGCTCTAGAATGCATGAAAACACAAATAAAACCTACAGCTATTTAATATAACACAATTCTACACCACAACTTAATTTAAATGCATTATTATGGCATTTTCATCAATCTTGAATAATTTACATCCAAGCATGCTTCGCGCACATCGAAAATATGGGCGATAAATCTGCCTAGAAACAGGTAGGGGGCGGGCGTCTCCTTTTCGGCCCCATCACACATCTCCCTCCTGATTTTGTTGTCGTCCCGACAACATCACTACCTCCGACACTTCTGTCGAAATCTCTTAGATCGTTGGTGCTGCGTTTGATTATTTCTCAGCGGCGATGTTTTGGGCTCAGATTCTGTATTCGGTACAACTTGGCTGGAGACACTCTTGGTCGTCATGTCTCCAGTTGTACGTTGCCGGGCTGTCAGTTGCTGTGGTCTTGAAGACTCGCTCACCGGTGCCGCGTCGCTGACTGCCCGTGACATCTGCCTGTCAGTGCTTGTAGCTGTCGAATCTGTAGGGGGATTGCTCCTGACGTGCTTTCCACTCATCTTGTGTGGACGGTGGCTTACATTCCCCACAGTCTGCTTTTCATGTGTCTCCTCCTCTGAACCTTGACTTGCACTCCCTCCTCTCTGCTTAAGACGAGTTTCCTCCCCTAACCGACTACCAATCTTCTCGGCTCCCTTAGGGTGACAGTTGTCATGGTCATCTCTTGGCTTGCACCCGGAAGGAAACCTGGTTGTGGTAGCACGTCTCGGGAAAGAGCTCTTTGAGGGACAGGCGGCTATCAAATGTTCAGTTGACTTGCATCGAAAACATCTCTTCGGAAGCGGGCCTTGAGGGCACTTGGCTGCCATGTGGTCTGACAAGTCTCCACAATTGTAGCATCTTATCTTTCTGGGCTTCCTCTGTGCCATGGGTCGCTTTCTGCTGCCCTTACACTCTTGACCGCCAATGCCGCATACATAAATTGCTTCCATGCCCTGGACCGATGGTTTGCTGTCAAACTCTACTCTCTCATTTCTCGCCAGACTCCGGAATCCCTTTCTGAAGATCTTGGTCTGATGTACAAATACATCAATACCTCCATCATCTGGCGTGATGAATCCCCATCCCCTGCGGACACTGTACCACTTGCAAACTCCTTTTCGCCTTGTCGGTGCAGCTGCACTGGTCGGTACTGTCAGCTCACTGCTTTCGTTAACAACAGCTTGACTCTCACATACCAGAACATGCACCTCCTCGTCGTGCTTTGGCTGTTCCCGCGGACACACCTCCTCGTTGTGCTTTGGCTGCTTCCGCGGTTGGCATGGTGCTCTCTTTCTCTGCATCTCCTCTTGTGCTGGCGAACTGGCCTCTGACATCTGTGCTATCTGGGACTTTAGGAAGGATAATTCTGCTCTGAGTGCCTCCTCCTCCTTCTTAACTTCTGCACTTGATATCTGGACCAGTGTCTCAGGCTTTTTACTTTCACCATAAACAGCATATTCCCAAGGGAAATTCCTGTTCACCTCACTGACTTGTGGTTGCTCGCTGTAGGCTTTTTTGACAATTTCCAGTAACTGCTCAGGGCTGGCCTTGGCTCCGCCATGTATCCGTAATTCTCTAGATACCCATTTCGTCACGTTGTTCCATATCATGTCTAACTTGTCTTCTGCACAAAAAGGCGCCACCTTCCACGCGGCTTCCACATCTCCCACAAACTCTTGCCAAGTGGGCCTCCCCTCTCCACTAAACAACCTTATCTCTGGCTCCTCCACGTACAGTACCTTCATATGCGCATTAGCCATCTTGCTGCAGGAATGCACTGCTGGGTGTTTACAATATTTGTTAGTTTGCTGTTTGCTCAGTGTCCCTGTCTGCCTTATCCTGTCGACGACGCCAATTGTGATAGGGTGGGCGAAATGATGATGATGATTATATTGTGATGGTGTGATATCACTCTCTTGTCACACTCGCACCGACCCGAACAACAATAAAACTCTTGATTCTAGAGGCAGGGGCTATATTTATTTTTACAGCCCATTCAGTGACAAAGCAAACATTAAACAAATAAACTAGCGAACATAACAAAACGAAACTAAACAAAATAAAACAAAACACCCAACAGTGCCCGATGCTAATCTGAAGAAGCAAACAAAGCACAGAATAGTTAAAATCATAATATAATACTGAATGAGAAACACCACGCTCTCACCTGTCAAACTGTCCTACGCTGCCACCTGACACACTCAACTATCACACACACACACACTCATGTGTGTCGTCCAATGCGACTAGTATGGTGTTGTGCATGAGGCTGGCAACCTCACCATGTAACACAGGTTGCTACGGAAACCACTACTGCAAGAGCACACACTCAGCTATCACACACACACACACACACACACACTCATGCATGTCGTCCAATGAGACTAGTAAGGTGTTGTGCGTGGGGCTGGCAATCTCACCATGTAACACAGATTGCTACCGAAACACTACTGCCCTAGCATATGAATACTTAATATGGAGGCAAACCACACTGTTGGCCCCATGCTCCCTCGGGAGCGGAGAAGAGAAATATATATACCTTGAAGTGAGCCCACGTGCTCTCACAACCATTCCTCACATAACCATAATTAAATAATCATAAAATGGACATAGAATAATATTCAACTGTATGTACAACAAATACTCTCAGTAATGAGAATAAGCTACTACCTCGTAACTGATATATCTCAATATTCGTTACTGCATTCTGAAGCATGTCGTATGTGACGACTGGTGCGCCTGGGAATCTCATCACCTGAAACACATCGTTACCGAAACAACTCACTGCCATAGCATATAAATGCTTCATGCAGGCTTCTGTAGGATTCAGCCGCACTGGTGTCGCCCTGCTCCGCAAGGAGCAAACAGCAACATTTATGTTTCAAATGCGCTTTACGCCCAAGGAGTGGCCTCGCGCTCTCCAGAAATCTAAATGACTATTCTCACCTCACAGTAACTCATTAAATATATACAGTAGAATTATAAATAATCGTGAAATACACTCAATTATCTAATGTTTAAATTAACTGACGTGCTCAAGGCATTTACAGCTTGGCTCTGTCGTCTGTTCTCTCTGGCGGCTGATACTATTAAAGGTCCGCTGGTAGCTCGCTATCTCTTTTTATAGGCACTAGGCTAATCACTCACTTTACTGCGCTAGGCGTATTAATCTTGGCTACTTAAACAACACTCGCGATATTTTGCTCTAGAATGCAAGAAAACACAAATAAAAGATACAGCTATTTAATATAACACAATTCTACACCACAACTTAATTTAAATGCATTATTATGGCATTTTCATCAATCTTGAATAATTTACATCCAAGCATGCTTCGCGCACATCGAAAATATGGGCGATAAATCTGCCTAGAAACAGGTAGGGGGCGGGCGTCTCCTTTTCGGCCCCATCACAATATAGATATATAAATATATTACAACAAGTTTTCTAATTATAGGAACAAAAATTATATCAGCTGTGCTGTTATTCAATTATAATATATCAGCTGTGCTGTTAATTAAGTATATAACATTTATCAGCTATGCTTTTAATCTTTTTATTGTCTCTTGCTACGCTAAATCTCTTTTTCGTCACTGACAGTTAATTTGCTCACAATTGCCGACGGAAATGGTACTAATGTGTACTCATCTCTCAAAACGATCTGTCCTTCTTAGTTTGGTTGACACAAAACACCCGCTGTTGATCGTTTCGTTAGCCCACCCAAGACTGAGGGGGACTAAAGATGTATCTCAGGTACAATCTCTGTGCTCCTGTGAAGTTCCAGGCAGCTGGATTGACTGGACATACGACCTCAGGTTTGATGACACGAATAAAACCTGTAACAAGTAAAAATAGGGGCTAATTTCTGTCCTCAAGCCCACCTATTTCTATTGTATATGATATGAGCGTGTCTCAGGTGTCTGCATGTAGGATGAATGACAACATGGCTCAGTATGATTTAGCAATAGCGAGACAAGACTGGTGTCTACTTGCAAAACATTCTTTCTGATAAATTAATACATGGATACATCCAATAATATAAATTCAATACATGAATACATCCAATAATATAAATTCAATACATGAATACATTCAATACATGAATACATCCCATAATATAAATTCAATACATGAATACATCCAATAATATGTACACCTAGGTGTGATACAACCATTTCCTTTCCCCTATAATATACCAGGCCCTCTCTGACAAGTGCTTTACTGGCTGGCAACATATATTCTAACAATATTGTTATGTTCTTAGGATAGGAGCATATGAGACGAGGACTGTTTGGTTATATATCAGGTGGGAGTTATAGGAGACAATAGATTGGAGGTAGATGAGACAATAGATTGAGTCCTAACAAGGACTGTTTTGGTTATATTTCAGTTGGTTTTATCTGAGATAATAGACTGAAGTTATGTGAGACAATCGATTGAGTTATAGGAGACAATAGGTTGTAGCATGAGTCCTATTAGTCTTCGTCTTCATCAATCATATCAGGAAATACAATCATTATACCTAATGCCCCAAGATACAATCAGTAACCTGATACGTTTATATTGAAACAATTTATATAAAATATATACAGGTGTAGGTAGGTGTAAATGACACACAACAAATACAAACATTATATTATCTGCTGAAGGCCTATTTTCCTACAAGGTTATCGTAAATATATTTACCCTCTAGGATTTAAACAGGCCAGTGACTCGACTAGGGAGCAGTCCCCTAGGTCAATGCACGCAGGTAAGCAATAAATCAAAGTTGACAGCTCATCTTATTCAGTCGGTCGTCTCTCTGGCTTTTCGTGTCGGTGTTGCGTGTTTTTGCATAAAATTTCGCCCGATTATATAGGCAGGTGAAAGCGTTTGGTTGATTCCTGGTGGGGCAAGCTGATTGGTCGTCTGCAGTTTGGTCTCATGCCTCGTACAGCCTAATTTCATTCTGTTTTTTCCGCCATATTGCGTGAACAAGATGGCCGCGACCCACATCCGAAAAAACAGGGCTTAAGTTTAATTTTTCTTCCTGTCTCAGAGACTGGTGAACGTTGCTCGTTGATTGGTTGAAGCAAATCTGTATCTCGACATAGTGATTTAACAAAGTAGTGGGTTTACACACTCGTCTCACGACAGGAGCATAGAGAACGAAATGAGATAGCAAGCAGGTTTAAGAAAGAAAAGAGAAAGGGAGAGAATCGTTGAAGGCTGCTTATAGCAGTTACAAGTACAAGATGGAAGCGATGGCTAATTCTTGTATAAGGGCATAAATAGAGTCCAAACGGAGTTGTGAGTTGAGTTGGGGAAATAATAATGCACAAGAAAAAGAGCAAGGGGTGAAAACATAGATACCGTGGCGGAATGACAGGAGAGTGACTATAGAATTAACGAGTAAGGAAAGACTAGTGAAAGTGGTACTTATTAGTAGAAACACAAGTCGTTAAGAGAAACGAGTATAAGTTGAGGGGCTGAGCTGTGGTTGTGTGGAAAGACGAGTGTAGGGTGAGGGCTGAGCTGTAGTTGAGTGTCAATGGTGTATATTAAATTAGGAAGGTAAAATTTATTGTAAATTATAAGTATGCTAAATTGTTAATTAAAAAGTTAAACGTTATTACTTATAAGTATTTAGAAATTTGTAAAGAATTAGTTCAGTGTTTTAGTTAGTTCCTGGTTATATATAAAAGGGGCGTTTTGGAGTCAGTGAGAGGCATGGACGGAGGAATAAGGCTGTCATGGACATCATTTTTTTTTCTTGAGGGACCCTGGGGTGTATATGTCACAGGAGCAGTGACATACGGGTCAAAATGACGTAAATTGGAGAATAAGGGACCGACAATGTAAGGAAAGGAATACTCTCGATGCGAGTTACAGAAAAAGAATGGAATGCGATAGACCAACGACGTCATACGATCAACGATGACGAAGACACAGAGCAACAAGACGAAGAATGGAACAGAAGGGCGGAACATCGCATCCATGGAAGAAAAGGTGAAGAAATTGAAAAACTGAAAGGCAAGATGGTAAATTGAACAGTTCTAATTGCCTTGTTAAGAGAGACGGTTTACAACATCGTATACTAACGAAAACTAACCAACATTAAAACGGTGAGTCGAGTTTTTAAAACAGAACGCTAGATAGAAGAGAGGCCCTAGCATAACTATCAAGGACAACAAGGGGTCGGGGGACGAAGTCTTACTTAAAAGGTTCCCGAGGGTGAACTCCTCCATACGTAAAACATCCATAAATGTTTAGAAGGAAACGTCAGATTGTGAACCCAGAACCCTGTAAACGAAGAAAACCAGATTAAAGAACTAATAACTTTATTTGACCAAAAAAAAAAAAAAAAAAAAAAACTGCTTCTTATGGTGATTGCCTTCGTTTCGATGTCGTGTTTTGGATTTCTCGTTGCAACGTGTTAGAAACTATCATATTATTCATACACCACTGTCAAACAAAAACAACGCACTATACGATCACAAAGGTTAAAAACCCGGGCCAACAGGGGAAGTTTTCCTCACGATACTGATGGTAAACTAGAGGACGGTCATCAGGCTGTGAGATCAGGATTCTGACAGTGATGGCCTGTCATATTACGCTGAGACAGATGGTTAAAATAATTAATGAAGATTGCTTGAGACGAGCCAATTCAAAATAATATACTAGCCGCCATTAAAAACGCATCGAAATCATGACATGTTTTCACTGTTGAAATGTTTATGCAAGTGAGCGATTTTCAAACCCCGAAAGTGTGCAAGTGATGAAGTTCATGTGTTCCCACTTTACTGTCGATGTGATGTTTACTTCAAATTTTGCGTGCTTCACGTGGAAAACAAGATTTTTGATAAATTCTGGCTTTATTAAAAGTCGAATCACATTGAAATTTGGCACACGCATTAGTCAAGTTTCAGCGAGTAAAAAGCCATTATCTGTTTTCATCGAAAGAAAGTCTGTTAAAGTTATTGTCATGCCTCGACTGTCGTCACAAGAGCGATGGCAAGCTGTTGGTATGCTCAGCAGTGGAATGGCGACCAGAGAAGTTGCCGGACATTTCAATTGTGACCAGTCCACTATAGTGAGGCTGAACCAGGATTTCGGGCGACAGTTATCACCAATGACCGTCCCAGGCTTGGTCAACCTCGTGTAACAACACTAGTGTCGTGAAACATTCTAAATCCACATATATAAATTAAAAGGTAAATGTAAAGCCTAACACATAAATTCAATAAAAGGAAAGAGAAATGGTAAAAGTACAGTGCTGTCACAATGGCGTACAAAAATCCCCCTTGTTTTCTACTTCGTCTGCAAATTGTAACGTTTCACGTTGATAGTAAAGCCTACTGCATCACTACACGCTTTCTACAATAAAACGTGTACTGCATTTCTAAGAAAACCTTGAGCTAGGCACACCGCGTAATGGCCTAAATTAATACTTCCATTAATTTCATTTTATACACGGCGTGATGAAAAGACAGATGAACTTAGGATAGAGAGAAGGGAGGGCTGAAAGCAGGAACGCATGCAACCCTAACACGCGTCTCGCGATATACAATTAATGCCACCCTCCCCAAGCGAAAGGCCAGAAGCAATACTTTTTTTCAGATGGACAGTGATAAAAAACACTACAACTACGAGAGTTAGGTTTAAAAACCTGTAAAACGCTTATTGGGAAACATGACATTCTACTGTTTTATGTCTGAAATCCTGACATTAGTATGACAGAACAGTCGAAAAGGCAGGACAGGTGGCGGTTCTAAACATAAAAAAATACACGACTATCCTAGAAAATGCATATTTTGAACGCAGCCACTTAGCTCCATTAAAACTTATATATTTGGGTTCCTTAGGACTTGCTGACAAAGAATATGTTAAGTGTTACGCAAATAGTCTAGGAATTAACAAATTATAGCCAAAAGAAAATAGTGAGGGTGTCAGACAACACCAAAAAATAATCGCACAGTGGCACGTTTTGAAACCACTATTTTACGGGAAATGGGCCACCATGTAAAATCCTATTTGATTGGATAGAAATAAATGTAAGGCTAAACACGATTAGTCGGACTATAAATACTAATTCTTTGTTGTTAGGGAAACGTGAGTAGGAGTACTTTTTTTGAAAAGCTGTGTAAACATAGCCCGATTGGTTAGACCCGCCAATATAGTCAATTAAAAGCGTCAGTTCAGTGCCACATGTTAAAATAAACTTACTAAGAAACAGTGCGTTGAGAGCCAGATCATATTTTTCTAAATAAAAGCCTGGGACAGAGGCGGATCGGAATTTGTGCCATAATTTGTGCCATTATTCATCGCCAGTCAACGTATCTGTGTATTATTTCCATGAATTGTGGTAAGCTTGATATATTCAATATCTTTTTAATGAAAATTGAATGTAAATTGATAATTTATGTCTGTATATGTGTGTGGTTCAGTAGCGAACATGAGGCAAGGCCTATATAGTGCTCCAACCTGAACAGAAGGTGTCGGAGAAAAGTAAAACTGCATGGAATTGCCAAACAGTACACTGACACCTATCTTATTGACTAGAAGGAACTAAGGCTGGAATTGCAGAGGCGTAGTAACCATTTAGGAGGAGAATACTGGTGTAAATTGTTTCAGATGAAGATAGCAGTTCGCCTACCGCTCTGAACTCAGTGTTTGTTATGTATTGTGTTCAGTCTGGAAATAGATTATAAATTAGTTCTGAAATAGGAGGTACAACCTTCTTGTTTCAGGGACTGTGGTCCTAGTTATTGAAGCAGCACCTGGTCTGAGTTTTGCTGAATCCAGAGGCTGACAGCATACTCCTTGGTCCAGATATCGACCAGTGAGGTGTCTCCAGAACACAGGGAGCAATCGAGCAGAGGAGTCTTTTCATGCCGCCATCACGAAAGATAAGCTTCTGTGGCCAGAGTAGCTCAACATTATGTGCCCCCTCAAAAATTGACATTTTGTTAACCACAGAGGGACACTTAATTGGTTCAAATGACAGGAACTGTGAAAGTTTCCCAATACTATTTCCCCGATAATCAAACACTTGAAGTCATGATGAAAAACAACAACCAAGCTTGAACAAAACCAGTATTACCTCATATTACTACTGCACAAATTACACACATAGAATAATAATAATAAACTATGTCAATACAAAGTTCATATATATAAACTGTGTAAATAATACTTGTAATTACATTTGATTGTGATTCCTGGTTCACTGTGTAGTTGAATCAGGATATCCATTATTGACAAGAATTAATACATATATTTTTAAACTTAATCACTTGACTCATTTAAGATAGTCTTATAGAGTGTTATATGTGTGTGAGTGTCACAGTGTTGTAAAGTGTTGTAGAATAAATTAAATTGTTTATCTGTCTGTTGTTGTTGTGACTTACACTTCATCATTTTCATAACCCTAGACATTTAACGTAGTCATCACAATATTCCAGAATAATTCTGACTGAGGTATAAATGTGGTAGCAAGTAAGGTCATCTGTAATACACCACACTTATTAGATACAGATACCTTCACAGCTGATCTCAGTCAGTACACTAAGTCCCCTATAAATATTTATAACATTCCACTTTACCACAACTAGCTCAAGATTGCCAAATTCTATTGTTACATCTGCGCAATCGCTTCCAAACAGCAACTCAGACAGCAGCTCAAACACCTGGCACTCTGAGACTTGTCAGCACAAACACTGTGCGACGGAGACTTCGCGCCGCTGGCTTGCAAAACAGACGTCCCAACATCGGTCCTATCCTTACTAGACGTCACCGAACCAACAGACTGGCTTGGGCCCTACAAAATATTAGTAGTCCAAGGGCGGGATGGAGATCAACAATGTTCTCCGATGAAAGCCGTTTTAATGTCTCCTTTGCTGATAGGAGAAATCGCGTCTGGCGTCGTCCTGGAGAAAGATATGCCGATGCGTGTGTAGTCGAGCATGACATATATGGAGGAGGAAGCGTACATGTGTGGGCTGTATTCTCTCATGACCACCGTACTCCCCTTCATGTTTTCAGTGTAAACGTTACCGCTGACGTCTACGTTAATCAAGTACTGCGACCTATCGTAGTGCCTTTCTTCCAGAATCAACCAGATTTGGGAATCTTTCAGCATGATAATGCTAGGCCTCACACAGCTAACGTTACCAAGAATTTCTTAGCCCAGCAACCTTTTCTTGTACTGGATTGGCCTGCAAACTCTCCTGACATGAATCCGATTGAACACGCATGGGATGAACTGAACAGAAGGGTCCGCCAGTATGACATCAACAATGTGAATGATCTCGAGCGAGCACTCATTGCAGAATGGAACGCCATACCCCAAACATTTTTCGAGACACTCTGCAATAGCATGAGACGCCGATGCCAAGCCTGTATTGATGCTGTTGGGGGTCAAACACGGTATTAATGATGGCTGTGACTGAATGACAGTGAGCGCGACTTGTTTTTACACCTAGGGTTGACAACTGCTTAGGAGCCGGTTCTGAATTGTCTCATGTTTAATAATATAGCAAATTTGGGTTAGTAAATGGATCAGGAACGTAAAATCAGCGGTTTCATGTATTTTAAATTTAGCACAACAAGTTGTGGTTCATAAACTAATGCGATGCATTTTTAATGGCGGCTAGTATAATACAAAATCTTTATTTGTAAGGGAAGTCACCAATAAAGACGACGCGCTAAAGTTGGAATTCATCCGTTTAAAACACCACTAAGAAATTATATCTAGCGACGGATTTGGCAAGAAAGTACACATGAAAAACGGTTTAACCCTGGATTGCTCGCCTTTCTTTTGGAAGTCATCACTGTTCACCTGGGGTACTTTGTCACCCCACGACAATATTTTTTTCTCTCCCCTTTTCACTATAGATATCTAGGGCACTAGGTCAAACTAGTGTGATCTTTGTATAGCCCAAGGTGTTTTTAGCGACTACAATATTTTGAAAGAAAAGAAAAAGAGGGAGGAATTAAAAGAAAAATTAAATGTAAAATTATGCAATTTTAGCTTTTTATTAATATAAAAAGTGACACATTTAGTGGCAAAAAAATGAAAATTTAGATTTTTCCTCGTGAAAATATGTTAGTCCGCTGGGAGGACAACATTAGACAATCTTTGAAGGATCGAGGACTAGAATGGAACCAGGCCAGGAGGAAGACAGCCGATAGGATAGTCTGGCGCTCTCTCTTCCAAACCTCTACACTTCACGGTAGAAGGGGAACGACTAAGTAAGTAAGTAAGAAAATATGTTAACAGGATTCAGTGTGAGTGTACAGCAGTGGCGTATCCTGGTAATGCGAGCTAGGCGTGCTGCTACTTAAAATGAATATGTACGCCTACTATTTAACTTCTTCCCCTCTTAATTTAAAAACCATCTATATTCAATTACGCAACGATAGTTATTAGGGGTATATGTCAATTATCTCCGAAATACTAATTAACTTACAACTTGAAACTCACTGTCACTGTAATAATCTGCATTCCCGGCAACTAACAAAAATTAATTACAAAAAACACTGGACGGACACATCCGATTTTTACAACTCGAGAGCTGCTAGGCCACCGCACGCATGTTCGCATTGTATTGACGTATCTGCCCATGACCCCGGTTCACACAAACCAGTCTTTAGACGTGAATCCGAACGGTCTAGCACGCATTGTGACGGAATTACCCGAGAAACTTCGGGCGATTGCTACAACCAATAAAAACTGCACTATAAAACGCTTCTGTGAAACTAAAACTAGATGTACTCGTAGATTCTATGCGGGAAAATCCGTTATCCTGATGCGTGCGGTCCGAAAGCAGAACTTAGAGGAGAAATATTTTATAGAATAATAAATTAAATTTTTATTTTCCTTCGCGCATAGGTGTGCGCAGCACGCACAGCACACATAGAGAATACGCCTCTGGTGTACAGTAATAAAAAAGGTAGGTTCAACCAAGTTGGACTGGTCTGCGTGGGTAGGGGTTGGACAAATCTGGTCCTCCAGGTTGGGGGTTTTAGTGCAGGGCCGACACCCCTGTCTATAGAAAACATCACACATGTTACGGAAACGGCAACAAATGGAAAAACTTTGATGCGGGACGGACTAGTGCCCCTAGATCTATAGAGAGTTACGACAACTATGTCAGAATCGAAAACGAGGCTTAACGACGTAGACGCCATTTTCGGCTGGACAATACCAGGACTTGTAACGAGAATAAGCATCGAGTAAGATTTTTTTTTAAAATTAATGAAGAAAAATATCCCGTTCAACCTCTGATGGGATATAATTAGGATATATATGGTTTTCAATCCCAAATAATATGAACAACTGCCGATATGAGAAAGTAGCATCACATTTGTCAAATCATTGTACATAGGGACAATCACAATTATGCTAATACGTTAAATAAATAAAAAATAAAAATAAAAATCAAGAAGAAACTCTGAACAAGAATAATATTAAAATGGATGGGTGTAAAGGCCTGGTGTTTCCAGTTATATAACTGACTTTAACAGATATTTAATTGACTTTCATCTGTTAAAAGTCATATGCATTGTAAGGACAGCATCAGACCTTCAAATTTCCAGCCACTAATATTAACATTTGTTCGTGTTAAATATTGTTTGACTATATTTTGCAGTTCACTAGGTAGGTCTTCTATTCTTAACACCTCTTCTATATTTATAAGATTATAATAAAAAATTATATAATAAAATCTCCGGTCCAAAATATGTAATTAGATTTTGTTAAAACTATCTATACATTGTCGCATTTTTAATGGAAACAAAAACTGAAATTATCATCTGGATCGAGTAAAACTTTAAGTGTCTACAACAGTCATTCACCAGTTTCCACATTTCAAACTAAGTAAATAGTTCAATTCGAAGGGAGTATGTTTTGCTAAGTGTTGCAATTCTAACGGAATATTTGTTGCCAAATAGTGGAATTCTGACGGAATATAAAATTTAACGGAGTATGTGTTAAAAATTCACTCTACTTATTCTATTCAACAAACCGGTAAGTAAACTAGTTTTCTTCTTTTTGTTTTGTTAGTTGCTATACAAAGAATAGTAAAATATGTGTGTCGTAGATTTTTGATAGGGGAATTCAGACTTGGGTTGGTCCCTTCTGAATGATTAGAATAAGTGATAGTCAAAGTGAGAGATAATATATAGAAATAGGTTTCCACGAGTGAGATGGTAGGAATAATAGAGGCTGTCCCTGAAATCGAGCAATCTTCTCTCGCTCAGCCTATCTTCTACAACAGATTTAGAGGAGTCAGACAGTCTATCCTAATATATATTATATAAATAAATATAAATAAATATAAATAAATATAAATAAATAAATAAATACATACATACATACATACATACATACATACATACATACACACACACACACACACACACACACACACACACACACACACACACACACACACACACACACACACACATACATACATACATACATACATACATATATATATATATATATATATATATATATATATATATATATATATATATATATATATATATATATCCACTCACATACACACACATATAAGTGACGACACTTAGACGCACACACGTGGGAACACTATAACAATGCTTATATAGATATTTTGGAACGAGCTGACCAACACGATGATTAAGTTTAAAATGAATTTTAATTATCATACTAAAATTCCATCACAGCGCATAAAATTACATCAATCATATACAAATAATCATAAAGTCAATGAATTTCTACAAGAAAATGATAGACCCACAGTTATGATCTTTTCCCTCGATGTATAGCCCACAGTCCCGTTAGAAAAAAAACGATAGCCCCAAAGAGTCACGGATACATCTGCGGTAGTCTAATAATTTTCCCTTTTAAAGGTATGAACAGACTGTGGTGGGTTTTGATGTTACACTGTTAACTATTTCTTGTCTAATGAGTGAGGTCAGCAGTGAAAGTCCCTGAAGGTAAAAGGTGGTGATAATGTTGAGCTCATTGTACCCTGTGAATACCTTCTCTTTCCATATGGTAGTTACGCCACTGGACTTAAACTTTTTACTTCCACACATTCAGATGGAATATATCATCTTTTTCCTAAGATTTACTGTTGTAAGTACCCTAGGCATGTTTTCAAGTGTTCATTGAACACTGAGGCTTGTAATACTATTTAATTATGACAATAAACAAATATCAAAATACAATCTGCTTCCATGTCGTTTGTTAACTGCTTCAGGCATGGATTGCTCCCTATGATGTCATAAGCTTCCAAAAATGGCTAAGTCGTACACCACAAACTTATAATAATATTAATAAAACATTTCCCTTACCGCAAATCAATGAAATAATGGCACAAATAAAGATGACTGGCATAAATATGGCCTCAGTTCAGTTTAGCCGCTGTCCAGACTGCAAGCTTTCTTTTGTTTAAAAGCAACAGTCTGCTCTCATCTCTACTGTGAGGATAACTTTAGTTCAAATGGCCACGAGCCTTGAATTCTTTTGCCAATATTATTTCTATCAACCAATATACTTGACTTCAATTTGAAAATCCTACCTAAAGTTGTGTTGTGTGTATCAAAACGTTGTCTGCAAATCTGCAGCTTTTACCCCCCCCCCCCCTCCTTTCCTATGCTAGTGGGGGTGACCAATGAATTCAAGTCAAAACATATTTCACTTGGGCGAAGATTTTCAAACCTGAGTCAGTTTTGCGTTTACCAATATGTCTATCCTTTTCTATTTCTCTATCATATTTCTGTTATTTATGGAGCTATGTTAAAAAGAGAGAGTTTTTCTTATTCAGCTCATCATTATCTACAGTTCTAACTAAGTTTTATGTGTGTCTTTATCAGGATTAGCATTTGTATGTTTTTCCTCATATGTATGGTTTTCTTGTAATATACCACCATTTTTATGACTACGTATTTTAAAATTCATCTAAGTTATTTTAAAAGAAGAAGAAGGATATTATCTTCAACACCATCCATTCTCTTCTTCAAAACGTTAATCGTATTGTATATCAAAACGACTGTTTGCTAAAATTGACAAACGCCTTATGCTCCCCCCTTTTCTAGTGTTAGATTTGAATTTCAAGCAAGCAAGTGATTTTTTTTCTCCTCCTTTTAGTCCCCGTCTCGCAGTTTTGAAAAGAGGACGCGATTTGCCCGCATGTTAGTATTTCATCAGAAATCAACTTGCCGACAGGAAATGCTTCTGGACTGTGTGTGTGGTTTTATCCAAGTGACTGCAAAGCGTTGTGGTTATACTTAAACATCTGTGTCTAGTGTTTGCAGTGTTTTTACAAGAGGCTATCGTTTTGTAATTAATGGGGACGGGTGGGTACATGTATTTATGGGGATTGGTACCGCTTTTATCAAATATGTTAGCAGGAAAAGGCACACATATGACCATATCATTGTAAGTTATATTTATATTGCCCTGGTAAAATACGTTTTATCTAAAAGTAGGAAGGATTGAAATTTAAGGGGAGGGGTAAGACAGAGGTGAATTCATCACACACGTCCCCTCCTAAAAGTCTGCATCCCAATGCAGCTTGATATCTGTATTACCAATCCCGAGCAAATTTTCGCACTAGGCTGTCTGCGTGTCCGGAGTGTCTGCAGATGGGTGCCTACTCAAAAAGTCTGCCCCAACATTCTGCGAACCTGGAATGTATTCAATGGTGAACGAATATGGTTGAATGAGTAAAGACCATCTTAGCAAACGGGAGTTCCCATGTTTTGCTTGTGCCAAGAATACTAACGGCTGATGATCTGATTGGACCTCAAAAGTTCTACCATATAAATAGATCTGGAACTTCTTAATCGCCCAGACTAGCGCAAGATATTCTTTTTCAATTGTAGAGTAGTTTTGTTCCGCTCTGTTTAACTTGCGACTTGCATAAGCGACTGGGTTTAATTCCCCATTTGGTGAACAGGACCTCTGTAACAAAGTGGCCCCCAAGCCCACATTACTAGCGTCCGTTCTTACCACGAATTCCTGAGTCAAATCAGGTAATTGCAAAATAGTTACTTGTGAGTTTCTGCTTTAACTCATTATAGGCCAATTCACATTCTGCCGACCATTCGATTTTATCCAGTTTTCCTTTTCGCGTTAAATCTGTCAGAGGCGCACACACAGAATTAAAGTTTTTAATATATTTTTGATAAAAGCCACAAAGTGACACAAAAGATCGCACATCTTTTTTGGTCTGTGGTCTGTGTGCTCTCTGCAATTTCTCCAGATGCTTGGGGTCATGGGTCATGCTACCCTGATGTACGGTATGTCCCAAGAATTCTAGTTCCTTACATCCTATATAACATTTCGTTGGTCTAGCAGTCAAGTTTGCCTCTCTGAGTCTATCAAACAGCATGTTCAAAGAGTTAACATGGTCCTCAAATAATTCCGTCGCGATAAGAATGTCATCCATGAAATTAGAGATGCATGGATTTTTCACCGGTTCCAACAGTTTTCGCATCATTCTGGAAAATACACTCGGCGCATTTTTCAACCCAAACGGTAACATGTTGAATTCATAATGCCCTTCCGATGTGCTAAACGCCAGATAAGGTCGAATCTCAGGCTTCACTGGGATCTGGTAATACCCTTTACTGAGATCTACCTTGGAAAAATATTTTGCCTTATTCAATCTGGCAAACAGTTGGTTAGTATCAGGCAATGGATCCACCTGATTTTCTGTGACAGCATTCAGTTTCCTGTAATCTATGCAAAGTCTATGTTCCCCAGAGGGTTTTCTCAACAAAACCACACTAGAGCTATAAGGAGATTCACTGTGAGAAATAATCCCTTCTTGTAACACATAATCTATCTCCCCACTCAAAGCTTTTTCTTTTGCGAATGGGATAGAAAAGGCCCTCATACAGATGGGTGTTGGGTCTAGTAGTTTCATATCATATTCCAACAAATTTGTGTGCCCCGGCTTAACCGTTATCACGTCTGAATGTTTCTCTAGAACCTTTTAAATCTTCTCCCTCTGTTCTTTTGTCAGGTGATTACTGAATTTCACCTGTGCAAACGTTTCACTGGGTTTCAGTGGATATTCTACAGAGGTGAGAGGGTCATTCTTCATTCCGGTTGCTATGGCTAAGGTCATTAAGTGTGTTCCCTCCAAATTACTTCTTTTTTGATATTTCTTTAGGAGGTTTACGTGATAGACTTTTTCTTTTCCCTTCTTGTCTATCTTGTAGTTTGTTCGGGATACCTTTTCCAAAACTGTATATGGACCTTGCCATCCGATTTGAAGTTTATTGCTGCTGCCGGGTAATAGAAGGAGTACCTTCTCCCCCAAAACCAAGCTCCCTATCCTTCGCTTTCTTATTGTAATATGCAGCATGTTTTTTCCTGGCTTATCTTAAGTTATCATTAGCCAGTTTTAAGACGAGAGGTCAGCTCGTTCACATATTGATATGATGAGGTAACAGTCTCTTCTGCCTTCTCATCGGTCCACGTCCTCAATAAGGCTTCCAATGGACCTTTTATTGACCTCCCAAATAATAGGGTTGCCGGTGCCATTCCGGTCGAATTATGGGGTACTTCCCGGTACGCAAACAACGCAGCGGGTAGGTATTGATCCCATGTATCCGGTTTTTCATGTGCCAACTTCCTCAGGATGGAAATAAGTGTCCCGTTGAACCTTTCCACCTGGCTGGTCCTTTGGGAGTGGTACGGACTACAATGAAAGTGCTTGGCTTGGAAGATCCTGAAAACTTCCTCAGTTAGTCTCCCCTTGAACTGTGATCCATTATCAGTCAAGATATTGTGAGGGAAACCTAACCTAGTGAATATGGTGAGTAATGCCTCTGCCACATGTTTAAAGTCGATTGATGATCGGGCTACCGCCTCTCCCCACATAGAGCAAGTGTCCACCAGAGTAAGGATGTAACTGTTCCTCCACTTGGTTCGTGTGAGAGGTCCCACAATATCCACACCTATCCTCAGCCTGTGCTTTCCTCATCTCCTCTGGATGATTATTTATAGGTTCATCTTCTTCCTTCTTCGACTGTGACCTGGTCTGCACTGTCGCCATGATCACAGGTCTCTTGGGATTCCCCAAGAAGACATAACGACACCCCAATATCAGAGGGTAGATGGGTTCATTTATCACTGCTACTTTGATTACTCCTTCCACATAGCGAGTTTTCACAGTTATCCTGGCGATGGGAAGTGTCACGGTTGCTACGTCCTTAGTCGCTCTTTGTATATCCACTGTTTCTGTGGTATACTGATCTGGGTTCACTAGGTGAGAACTCGCGACTGAATCAAAATCTAAACCTGTATCATACAGGCACCTTATGGTGACACCATTACATACAACATCCTCACAAACTGGGGGGTGATAAGGTTCCTGCTGTTCAGTAGGTTTGTCCTTTAATCCCTTGTTCCCCGTTTTCATTGCAGCGAAGGTAGAAGGTTTCATGTTACAGACTTTGGTGTCATGAGTGTCCCTCTTACACCATTTACACCATTGCTTTCCTTGATTGAAAGATTTCTTATCATTGTATTGAGGGTTTCTATCTCTGAAGTCACCTCTGGGCCTATCATAATTTTGTTTACCTTTATTACCTTTGTCCCTATTGTCAAATTTATTTTGGTTTTGAGCGGCTCTATTATATTCTACTTGCTTTCGTTTTGCTCCGGCAACTTCTGCCTGGGCGGCCTGATACCTTTCAGCGACATTTAATACATCCCCCAACCTTTCTGCACCTTGTTCCATGAGGAACTTCCTCAGGTCTGGAGCCGTGGACTCTCGTAATTGTTCAATCATTATCATTTCCTTCAGATCGTGGGTCTTCCCCAGAGCAGTCCATTTCTCCAGGTAGGTTTCCAACCTGGCAGAAAATTGGTGGTAGGTTACGCCCGACAGGAGCTTTGCATTTCTAAATCTCTTTCTATAAAACTCACCATTCTTCTCATATCTGATTAGAAGTGCCTATTTAACTACTTCATAGTCTTCCTGTTCGTCTCGACTCAGTTTTGAAAATACCTCGTAAGAGGTTCCCCTGAGCCCTTGGGACAACTTCAAGCTCCATTGTTCCCTCTCTAAACCATAAATAGTAGCGAGCCTTTCAAATCTAGATAAAAATGCTTCAATATCATGATCCTTTTCTACAAAGGGGTCCAAATGAAACCCCATGGCAGAGTTGGAGGCCCCCTGACTGGCAGTAGTGTCAGAGGTAGATGGGCTGGTACCATTTTCTGGAGCATGGCCTTGTAATTCCAACTCTCTTAGTCGTAGCTCATGTTCCCTTTCTAATCTCCTCTCATCTGCTTCCATTTCTGCAGCCAATCTCTTTTCTTCTGATTCCCGTTCTGCAGCCAATCTCTTATCTTCTCTTTCTGCCTGTAATCTCCTTTCTTCTTTTTCTGCCTCCAGTTTCTTTTCTTCAAACTGCAGCCTCTTGATCTCAGCCTCCCTATCAGCCTCCAACTTCCTAACCTCCCTAGCATCTTCTAACTGTAATTGTAATTTACTCTCCTCAACTAACTTCCTATCTTCCCTTTCAATAAACTTGTCACATTCTGATGTCACATACTGAATCAGAATCTGCCCCTCCCTTCCCATCTCTTTTGCAGTCTTCACAGCAGCAGACCTGAACTTTGCCACATCGGCCATTGTACTTGTACAAAATTCTAATTATAAAACTATATCAAATGACAATTTAAACTAATTAATTATGGGCAGTGACAACTCATTAATTTTGACTCTGACAAATAAATTTTTATGAGTTGGAGATACCCTGGGTTTCTAATTTTACTTTAAATGTAAATCCCGGGACCTGAGACCCCAATATATGTGGCGCGTTTTGATGTTACACTGTTAACTACTACTTGTCTACAGAGTGAGATCAGCTGTGAAGGTCCCTGAAGGTAAAGGGTGGTGTTGATGTTATCAGAGAACCTTTCTGCTACCACCTTATTATCTCACTCTGTGAATTATTTTAACCTTATTACTTATTATGTGCTATTGCTACTTTTTAGTTATCAACGTATATTACACATTTATTTTCCTGTCCCTTACTTCTTTTGAGACAGGAAATTTTAAATGAAGAAAGTATATAGATATATAAATATATTCACACAATTTAAAATAACTAAAGAAATGTTCTTTCTTGAGAAAATACTTGGACTGCCTTTGGAGATTTATTCACTGAAAATACTTTGATATTACGAATGAGTCAATAAGGGCAGGGCTGTGGTTTTCATCACACCCCAATGAATGGGTAGTCTTTTTGGAACTTTATAATCTGATGAGTTGTTGAGATGCCCTCTACTATACGTGTCACCTGTATTTAGGCTCTGATGTTGAACATATGAACTTGTGTAACTCAGCCCAGGAGTCGTTCCAGAGCTAACACCTTCAGTAACAGATCTACTGAGGCATTCACTTGCTTCAGAAACAGTTTACGTAGGTTTCCTGTCACTCATGTAACAGGCAATGAAACCCTGCAACTAAAAAGGACATCCGTCCCTGTAGATGCTGCTTAGACTTTCCATAACTACCCACATTCAATATTATGGGGTCAGCCTCGTGTGCAACAAATGCACCAGCCCCGAATTCAGTTGAGCTCATTGTACCCTGTGAATACCTTCTCTTTCCATATGGTAGTTACGCCACTGGACTTAAACTTTTTACTTCCATACATTCAGATGGAATATATCATCTTTTCCCTAAGATTTACTGTTGTAAGTACCCTAGGCATGTTTTCAAGTGTTCATTGAACACTGAGGCTTGTAATACTATTTAATTATGACAATAAACAAATATCAAAATACAATCTGCTTCCATGTCGTTTGTTAACTGCTTCAGGCATGGATTGCTCCCTAGGATGTCATAAGCTTCCGAAAATGGCTAAGTCGTACACCACAAACTTATAATAATATTAATAAAACATTTCCCTTACCGCAAATCAATGAAATAATGGCACAAATAAAGATGACTGGCATAAATATGGCCTCAGTTCAGTTTAGCCGCTGTCCAGACTGCAAGCTTTCTTTTGTTTAAAAGCAACAATCTGCTCTCATCTCTACTGTGTGGATAACTTTAGTTCAAATGGCCACGAGCCTTGAATTCTTTTGCCAATATTATTTCTATCAACCAATGGGACACTGCGTCCAATATACTTGACTTCAATTTGAAAATCCTAACTAAAGTTGTGTGTATGTGTGTATCAAAACGTTGTCTGCAAATCTGCAGCTTTTCCCCCCCCCCCCCCCCTCCTTTCCTATGCTAGTGGGGGTGACCAATGAATTCAAGTCAAAACATATTTCACTTGGGCGAAGATTTTCAAACCTGAGTCAGTTTTGCGTTTACCAAAATGTCTATCCTCTTCTATTTCTCTATCATATTTCTGTTATTTATGGAGCTATGTTAAAAAGAGAGAGTTTTTCTTATTCAGCTCATCATTATCTAGTTCTAACTAAGATTCATTGGTGTCTTTATCAGGATTAGCATTTGTATGTTTTTCCTCATATGTATGGTTTTCTTGTAATATACCGCTATTTTTATGAACTACGTATTTTAAAATTCATCTAAGTTATTTTAAAAGAAGAAGGATATTATCTTCAACATCATCCATTCTCTCCTTCAAAACGTTAATCGTATTGTATATCAAACGACTGTTTGCTAAAATTGACAAACGCCTTATGCTCCCCCCTTTTCTAGTGTTAGATTTGAATTTCAAGCAAGCAAGTGATTTTTTTTCTCCTCCTTTTAGTCCCCGTCTCGCAGTTTTGAAAAGACGACGCGATTTGCCCGCATGTTAGTATTTCATCAGAAATCAACTTGCCGACAGGAAATGCTTCTGGACTGTGTGTGTGGTTTTATCCAAGTGACTGCAAAGCGTTGTGGTTATACTTAAACATCTGTGTCTAGTGTTTGCATTGTTTTTGCAAGAGGCTATCGTTTTGTAATTAATGGGGACGGGTGGGTACATGTATTTATGGGGATTGGTACCGCTTTTATCAAATATGTTAGCAGGAAAAGGCACACATTTGACCATATCATTGTAAGTTATATTTGTATTGCCCTGGTAAAATACGTTTCATCTAAAAGTAGGAAGGATTGAAATTTGAGGGGAGGGGTAAGACAGAGGTGAATTCATCACACAAACTTAGGTATTAGTATGATCTTTCCTAAGGAAAAATTTGTTAGCAACAAAACTTGCATACAGAAATTTTAGACAGCAAAAAATATGGGTACCAAAATTACAACAATAAAAGAATCACTCAGTCCTGCATTCACTCTATTCATTCAGCCGTGATCACGTGCTTTCATTCGTACTTATAGCTTTGGTAGCAACTTCTGGAAACACAATTTTTAGGACATGCACATACAGACTCTCCAATGCTAGTCTTGGCAAAGAGAACCCAAGTTCCAAAAAGACGGGTTGAATTCACTGCTTCAGGGAAACGTGTTCTTGGGTATTCTTATTTTAGATGTCTGTTTAAGTCACATTAAAATTGTCCAGGCCCGAACGTTAACAGCGAGCACAGTGTCAATAGCTTAGGTTTCTAGAAATGAGGAATGTCAGGTCGGTGCCTTATCTCAGTATAGGACTTTATTTGGTCACACCACCACTGGTCAAACTACGTCGGAATGTTACTGATAGTGATATTTACTTGCCACAAGGGCTGAAAATGTACTTGAGAGTTTGTGAAGAAAATATGATCTGGCTCAAAGGCACAGAATAAGCATTTAGTCCTTAAAAAACCCTTAGTGAGAGTTGTACTCTGTCTATTTATGGAGACACACGCACTGTCATACAGGTGTTAACTTGTAAACCCACGTGGTTAAAGGTAAAATGTTTCTTCTCTCAATCGTACTCAAACGCTGGCAAAGTTTGGGTCACCCCAGTTTTCACTGAATAAAGAAAACAGCATATAAAATACTTATACATACTATGTACTCGGTTATAACTTACATTATAAACTGCAAGCGGAGAGCTTGACTTATCGTTTAAAACTTCCCGTGAAATAAGTTATATCTATAAAATCAATCATCATGAATTAGAAATACATGTGTATTTCGTCAATACTCAATGATGAATCAGTGCATTTATCAGTTTGTTTAAATATTCTCGACTGGTTATTAGCAGTTAAATTAAATTTATTTTCGCTGCATGAGTTAAGCTAGAAATTATAATTTATTCTGCTTTCCACTGAAACACGTCAACTAGAGAATATAACAGACTTATAATTTAATCACTCTGCACAAAAGAAACTAGTGAAATATAATAAGCGATTTAACACTTAATCACTCGCAAAATACTAGATTATATTTACCTCAACACAGAACTACTAAGAACTAAATCCACTTCGACCAACTAAATGCCATCTTCTATCAACAGAGATTCTTAGGAATCGAACGTAGGTTGTTCTAGTCTTGACTGCGAAGTTACTGAGTGAATGAAATCTAAAACTCCGTTTAAGATATATATTAAATAGACAAAAGATCCCACATTATTTCGAACCCCCACCCCCCCCCCCTTCCCCGTCTTCCCCTCTCCTCTTAACACTTACGTAAACCAAGAGATTGCCATAAACTGCCACTTCGCGTCTTTGACACCTCCGTCTAAGAAACTGGCCGTAGAGTGCCGTGTCATATGGAAATGCTAGACGAATGTCTCATTTCTGGTCGAGGCAGATGGCAGTTTCCACACCTCGCCGAGAACTTTAGCCGTAGAAGCTAAGTGTCCGATGGAAATGCTAGACGATATGTCTGCTCTCTTGTCTGACTAGACGGATATTCACAGTTTGTCGTCTACCTGCAGCGACTGACATCTGATGTAATAAAATGCGTTACCAGTGTACGAGAAAAAACGGTAAAGTCAGAATGGGAAAGAAATATATTTTTCGCAATCGAACGATTGCGAAAAATACAGGAAAAGGATAAAAGAGCGACACGGGTAGAAAAGAAAAGAATATAGAAAATTTATTGATCATAAATCTCTATGCGACAATGTGCTACTTGTTGACTCCGTTTTATCGTTGAGTTCAGTTTATACTGGTGAAGTGGTAGCTTAAAACGCGAATGGTTAAAATGAACGAATGTCAACAATATTCTTCAAACGAACTTCAACAAGTAGTATTGAACTGGGTGAACTGGGCAAGTACTGGCAGCACAGAAGTCGGTGGTGACTGTACATAGATTTTATTCAACACAGCACATACGGAGTGGACAAGACTAACATCGTCACAGGCGCAGAAATCATACGTCAACATGTTGATAATTACTTTTAAAGTTCCTGAAGATTCTCTACTAATAAAGTCCTCTGACTCAAGTGACTGAGGATCACAAAACTGTTACCATATACTATTCCGCTCATTCAAGTCCATTGACCTTCCTTCAAGGACGTCCATCATGGTAACGTATTCATACTCCAGGATAAAATTCTTCCATATCATACTTCACAATCCCAGACTTTCTCCATACATCCCGTTATATATAGTATATAGTTTTCAAACAAAGTCATACATGATAATACGAACAGGTTAGAGATTCCAGTTGACTAACCTCTCCCATTCTATGCCACGCTTCTGGCATTGTAGTAACAGCATATTAAACATGTGAAGCATATAAATTCATTAACTTGATTTCTTGTAGGTATTCTCCCTCTACGAAAAGATTCAAAGGCTATCGACTCCGTGTGTCCAATTCTAGGAATGTCATCTACGATGAATTCCCGCTAGACCATTAATAGGAGCGGCCTGATACTTTAATGTACATAAATAAACATGCCATAAGAAATGGGGCGACACTTACTTTATACTTCCACTATTGACTTCGCCATGAAGACCAATAGATACGAATACAACTGATGGCTACTTCACATTTGCCAAAAATCAAGGGATAACACAGCGGACATAAATATGGTCCGAGCTGCCCCTTACATGACGTCAGAAACTACTCAACTAGGTTACACGTGCGTCCAAAGCAACTCACCCTGCATTGTGCACGTCAGTGCGTGAATCAATCGAACGCACAAATAATATAACTATATAAAACTGGTGCGTACATTTGGCAGGACCGAAGACTACCCCCGTAGGTAATAAATGTACGTAACAGCTCCCTTATCACCTCCCCTTAAAAAAATTAATTCTATTAATTTTTTTCGAACTAATTACTCGAGAGAGGTGAGTCAAAACTACAACAAGATTTATGACATGCATAAAATTATATCATATTAAGAAAAGAATATTAAATGAAAACAATATAACTAAATGATAGTATGCATTAAAGCACACATCCACCATCGACCTACTTTGGAACGATGTGGTAATATTCGAAGTAAAAAGAAGTTGAAAATGAAAATGAAATAAACCATAAAAAAAAAGATGATAATAAAATTCAACCAAATTTTTTTTTTAAAAGAAATTTGAAACATATGATTTCAAAAATGAAAATGAACAGCAACACTGATGATGATCAATGATAAAAGAATCAATAAAACAGAAAATTTTAAAATACAACATGCAAAATGAAACAAAGCATAATTAAACACTTTAAGAAGCAACGCACTTACTATTTCCTAACACTAGTAAGTTTGACTAGTTATCTAAAAGTGAGATATCATGTAGTGGGATACGTGAATACACGTATTGCGAAACACTAATAAAGTTAGTAGATGTGTGATTTATAATCAATCAAATTGATTAAATTGAATTATACTAATTAATAGTACTTAATTTATGAACAAATAACTAATTACTAATTTATTCTAAGTGATTTCAATTTCACTCATTGTTAATATTCTTTTAGAACTAGTTAAATCGACAAGAATATGTTCTAAATGTACCATGTCTGAAATACGTTTACGAACACGATATGTAGTGTAATATGTTCCATAACAATAGTGAATGTCTATTTGTCGCATTTACCCATGTTTCCATACTAAAAAAAATGTTACTTTAATATCACTGTTCCCGTTCTAACAAAACGTTACTTCACAAGAAATAATGTTATAATCCATACGTAAGTATATTCTGAAAGTTATATATATATACGAATACTGCAGAACTACACATAGTCTCCACAGATGTATAATCAGTGACCATGTACAAAGTTATTCATGTTTCTGTGAGGACGTTTCACCATCTGGAAGTGGTTTAATTTCGACATGTTCACTAGGGCATCTTGAAAGACAGTCTGCAAACACATTCTGTACTCCAGGAATAGCTCGTATCTCAAAATGGAACGGTTGAAGCGCAATAGCGTAACGCGCTGACTTTGATGACTTCACGTTCCCTGTGTTCAGTGCTGTAAGAGCTTTCTGGTCGGATTCCACCACAAAGTGTGATCCGAGGAGATAACGATCCAGTTTTGTGATTGACCAGACAAGAGCGAGGAGCTCTTTATCTAGAACGGAATACTTCATCTCGCTCGTCGTAAGCTTTCTGGATACGTACATAACCGGAAATAAGGTGCCTCCGTATTCCTGCATCAAAACTGCCGCGATAGCGTAGGAAGAAGCATCACTGCGAAGAACAAAGGTGAGATCTTTGTTAGGCAACCTTAAAAAAGGCTTATTTGAAAAAAAATTGTTTTATATAATCTAAAGCCGTTTGATGATCCTGCGACCACTTTATTACATTAGATGTGCCTTTCTTCAGTAACGAAGAAAGAGGTGCAGTTATAGTAGACAAATGAGGGATGAATTTAGAATAGAACTGTATTAGTCCTAAGAGCGACCTCACTTGTTTTTTTGTCTTAGGTGCTGAGATGTTTAAAATTTTAGAGACGTTACTGTCTTCTGTATACATTAAACCGCGACCTATACGGTGACCAAGAAATGAGATGTCATGAAAACCGACAAAAGCCTTTGAAGGTTTCGCTGTTAAGTTATAATCCCGTAAGGTAGAAAGTAAAGATTTTAAACCCTGAATATGTTCATCCCAAGAGTCACTGAAAAGACAGATGTCATCTATATAAGTAATGACATCGGGACGATGAGACAATATGCGGCGCATCATGCGTACAAAGGTAGCTGGCGCATTCATTAGACCGAATGGCATAAAATTCCATTGAAAAAGACCCCGTGGCGTCGAGAAAGCGGTGAATGGCTTTGCTTTAGGGGTTAATGGCACTTGCCAATAACCCTTTGAAAGGTCAAATTTCGAAAAGAATGTGGCTTGTTCGGATGATGCAGTAGCTAATCTACAAGCATCTATGATTCTCTTTCTCAGAGAGATCACATACTCATAAGAGGACTGAGTTTCCTCTTCAATATTCTCGTCAACCAATAAGTCGTGGATTAACGACATCGGACCGCGTGGTTGCATGCCGAAAACAAGTTGAAATGGAGAAAACCCCGTTGCTTGATTTTGTACTTCGCGATACGCAAAGAGACAAGCGGGTAGGACCCGATCCCAGTCTTGGGGATGGTCTTGAGTCATCTTACCCAACAACTGCTTGAGTGTCCTATTTAGACGCTCAATTAACCCATTTGACATCGGATGATAAATAGAACTTAGAGATCTGTCTATACCTAATGTCTTCATAACTTGAGACATGGATTCAGAAATGAACTGAACCCCATGATCCGACAAGATTTTCCGTGGAAAACCAATGCGTGAGAAGATTAACATCAATGCCTCTGCTACACTGGCAGATGAAGTGTTCTTGAGAGGGATGGCTTCAGGCCAGCGAGTGCACATATCAATGCACGTAAGGATATGCGTATGCCCTCTAGCAGATGGTAGCATAGGACCAATAATGTCTATAGCCATTTTATCAAATGGTCTAATCGGGGTGTCCGCAGCTTGAATAGGAGCCGCATGAAATGGACCCCGTACCTTAACTTCTTGACATATCAAACAAGACCGACAATAGAGAGTGATGTCCTTATGGACGCCTGGCCAGTAGAATGCCGAAAGCACTCTGGATTTGGTACGCGAAAAACCCATATGGCCCGCACATTGCGAGTCATGCGCATGTCGTAATATACGAGATCTCATACAGGATGGGACTATAATCTGAGAACATAAGGATGAATCCTTTTCTCGTATTACTCTAACCAAAATCCCATTTTTAAGTATAAAATCATGTCTAGATTTTGCAAGTTTGTTGCTGGTATTATTTTTGTTCACATACTGAAAAAATTTTTTTAATGAATCATCATTCTTTTGCAATGTTGCAAACAACTCCCGTGAAATAGGAGCATCATCATCACAAGTGGTATGAACTGTAGGTTCCATAGGTGTATCATGCGACATATTAGTAGCTTGCGCTCTAGTCACTACTGCATTTGCAGTTTGAATATGTCGCTCTTCCCATTCAGCAATTTGCTGTGGTGTACACTCTTTAATACCATGTATGCGACCAAGTATTAAATCACAAATTGGATTCGGAAGGAGACAAGCTTGAATCTTTCCTGAAAAAAATGGTGTATTAAGATCAATAATAGCAGTGGCAAATGTTTCAATTGTGCCACCAAACGTCACACATTTGACAACCCGGCCCGTGGCACAACTTGGGTTGATCAGCGAAGTCCGGACGCCGACTGTGCTGCAACCTGAGTCAAATAGGAGAGAGCATGAAATATTGTTGACAAATCCCTTGTTAAACTTAAGAGAGCCCTGTCCCTGGTGTACTGACGCAGCAGTGGCCGTACAGACTGCAGGTAGACTAGGCAAGGTATGTCCGCAACGCAGCGTCGTGATCGCCCTGGGCTGGAAAAGAGTAGAGCATTCTGAACAATCTTTGACTTGGGTACAATCAAGAGAACAACACATAGCATTATGAGTTTCAGCTCCTTTACCCTGTTCAATGTTAGCCTGTGTATCACTAAAAGCGACATTAGAATGTCTATTCGTATTACCCAACGATCTATCTCGTCGACGCGATCGATTTTGATTTTTGTCATTAAAATTGCCATAATTGTAGTTTCTGCTAGAGTTAAAATTTGGATGAGTCCGATAATTTGTATAATGATCGTTATGATGTTGGTAAAATGGTTTATTTCCAAAAAATTGTTTGTTTTGCGGACCCTGAGATCTTGATCTCCAGTTTTGTTTATTATAATGTCCTTGATTATTTTTAAAATTATTGTTACCAAAATCTCGCGACCTGTGAGCCTGGTTCCAAGAAACATTAAATAGAGCAGATTGTTGAAATTGCTTCCCTTTGTAAAAATTACCATTGTTAAAATTGTCATTATTTCCCTTATTGACATATCTGTCAGCACTAAAAGAACGATTGCGTGAAAAATTGTTTTGTTGTGCTGCAAAAGCAACAGGCAATTCATTCTTAATCTGTGCATTACTTAGATCCATGTTTGGGTGAGCAGTGCAAAAATTTTTAGCATGCTGTTCTAAGTCTTTCATAGATAAAGGTTTCCGTTCGTGTAAAAATGCGAGAAATGTAGGATTTACAGACGAAAGTACCTTATCGCGCATCAGTAAATCGAAGAGACCTTCATACGACTTTTCAATTTTGGATAATTCGATCCATCTTTCTAATGTTAGTCGTATTTGTGACAGAAAATCACTAAAATGTTTGCTAGATTGAGGTAGTAATGTATGAAATCTTGATCGATATTGGTCCTCTGTCATTTGGAATTTTTGCAGAAGTGCCGCTCTAAGAGCATTATAGTCATTTTTCTCACCAATGCTGGTGGTATGATAAACTGCTAATGCGTCCCCTGTAAGTAATCTGGATAAATATGTACAGTATAGAGGTTTATCCACGTTATAAGACACACAAGTGGCCTCAAACCTATCTAGGAAGAATATCACGTCATCAGACGGGGGATTAAATTTTGGTAATTTAAGGTGAATTTCCTTAAAATTATCATGTCTGGATGAAGTTTGGCTTTCAAAAGTTCTCTGAGAATTAGCTTCCTGAGTTAACCTAAGTCTCTCATATTCTGACTCTGCTAATTTCAGTTCATGCTGTCGTTTTCTTTCATTCTCTTCCATCTCAAGCTGAAGTCGTTTTGTGTTTTGTTCAGCTATTAATCTTCTTTCTTGCATTTCTTTTTGTTTAACTTCCATTTCTTTTTCAGCTATTAATCTTTTTTCTTCCATTTCCTTTTGTTTATTTTGTATTTCCTTTTGTTTAACTTCCATTTCAATTTTAAGTCTTTCTTCAGCCTCCCTTTGCTTCTGTTCTGCCTCTCGCTGAAATCGTTTCTCTTCTAATTCAGCGGCTAATCTCATTTTTTTTCTCCTCTTCCTCAGCTATAAATTTCCTCTTCTTTTCATCCTCCTCAGCCTCAATTCTTTTTTGATCTGCCTCAAATTTCAAATTTTCCAAACGTAAAGTTTCTAACCTTCTCTGATCAGCTTCTATTTCTTGAGCTTTCTTATATTCTGCAAGTGCAAATGCTTTTGCTTCCTCAGGAGCCATCTGAAGAGCTTTTGCTTGCTTAATGAAATAGTCTAAGGTAGCCATTATTCAATTTTATTATGTAATAATACTACTTAAAATTGTTACTACAACTAGTGGTTTTCGTTCCTGTTCTAGAACGGTAAAATAAATTTATATAATAGGCAATAATATTAATAATTAATAATGTAATTTATAACATGAAATGGTGTGAAAGCAATAACGTGACAGACAATAGCACAATACTGACACGACACGATAATCAAGACAAATGACTACAGTCGTAGAAATCAAATAAAATAAAATGTGGAACTAAAATAGAATGTCGTAAAAAATTACGATGACATCTACGATCCAATAATGCACAAGACAATTGACAACACAGTGTAAAAACATATGCTTTGTAAAGAAATGAACGACAGTCAGGTAAGATGGACAATAATCACATACAAAATACATCATGAAAATAAGGTACAAGTAAAAATAACTACCAAAAACAACAATTAAAACTTGACGAAACAGCTAAAACAGTCAGGTGTCACAGACTACCAGACACAGTGGACCAAAGATCCTTCTATGCTCACGCATAGGAACATTCCACTGCGGGAAGTCTGCAAAATAATGTCCTACAGAACACTTAAGACGGACCTGTGGTGAAACTGGTAATTTCCCGTCCTAAGTCGCCATTCCCAACCTCCCACGAAGAATACACAACATATAACACTTAGCCCGAAAAATATGAATGTGGACATATCACGGAAGGCACAACTAAGCGTAATAAAGTGTACAACGGAAACACGTTATACTCATCTCGCGTGCAGGTAAAAAATCAATGTGCCTCGTCTCCGTGGATGTACGTCTACAGATAAAATACTTCGTTCTGCTTCTCTAGATTACAGCTCGCACGCAATAATGATGAAGAGATGATCTCCAAGTAATCAGTCACTGTGAAACTTGACGTGGAGGTTGATTGAAGACCTTGACCTTGGTAAACGTAAGTTGAATCTGATTTCTCATCCCACTGGGTTCCAAGTTCGAGATGTTGGTGACTTGAAAGTTAAAATCTTCTTTACACAGAAAAGTATTGAGTACGTTCTTTGGAAGTTAGATATTTCCAGACCACACTGGCATACCAATTATTGTTGACTCCGTTTTATCGTTGAGTTCAGTTTATATTGGTGAAGTGGTAGCTTAAAACGCGAATGGTTAAAATGAACGAATGTCAACAATATTCTTCAAACGAACTTCAACAAGTAGTATTGAACTGGGTGAACTGGGCAAGTACTGGCAGCACAGAAGTCGGTGGTGACTGTACATAGATTTTATTCAACACAGCACATACGGAGTGGACAAGACTAACATCGTCACAGGCGCAGAAATCATACGTCAACATGTTGATAATTACTTTTAAAGTTCCTGAAGATTCTCTACTAATAAAGTCCTCTGACTCAAGTGACTGAGGATCACAAAACTGTTACCATATACTATTCCGCTCATTCAAGTCCATTGACCTTCCTTCAAGGACGTCCATCATGGTAACGTATTCATACTCCAGGATAAAATTCTTCCATATCATACTTCACAATCCCAGACTTTCTCCATACATCCCGTTATATATAGTATATAGTTTTCAAACAAAGTCATACATGATAATACGAACAGGTTAGAGATTCCAGTTGACTAACCTCTCCCATTCTATGCCACGCTTCTGGCATTGTAGTAACAGCATATTAAACATGTGAAGCATATAAATTCATTAACTTGATTTCTTGTAGGTATTCTCCCTCTACGAAAAGATTCAAAGGCTATCGACTCCGTGTGTCCAATTCTAGGAATGTCATCTACGATGAATTCCCGCTAGACCATTAATAGGAGCGGCCTGATACTTTAATGTACATAAATAAACATGCCATAAGAAATGGGGCGACACTTACTTTATACTTCCACTATTGACTTCGCCATGAAGACCAATAGATACGAATACAACTGATGGCTACTTCACATTTGCCAAAAATCAAGGGATAACACAGCGGACATAAATATGGTCCGAGCTGCCCCTTACATGACGTCAGAAACTACTCAACTAGGTTACACGTGCGTCCAAAGCAACTCACCCTGCATTGTGCACGTCAGTGCGTGAATCAATCGAACGCACAAATAATATAACTATATAAAACTGGTGTGTACATTTGGCAGGACCGAAGACTACCCCCGTAGGTAATAAATGTACGTAACAGCACTGTATTTGCATCTAATTTTATTTCAAATTATTAGTTAACCTAAACGAAAATGCAAATTGGGTCTGAAACTCGTGATTGGGTCCATTTTCCTGCAAATGGCGGCCAAATTTTAGTTGGCGTAACTCTCTATACATCAAGGGGCTCTAGGACGGACATCCGGAGTCTCAGGCTCGTATGGCTGTGAGTGGTGAAAGCCGAAAGGAAGCCATTGGTATGAAAACAGATGCCCCGACAACTAACCACGAAACTAGAATTGGATTTTGGAATGTCAGAACTATGAATGAGGCAGGAAAGCTTAGACAGATCACAGCAGAGATGAGGAACTACAAATTACATATCCTGGGAATAAGTGAGAGCAGATGGACCGGGACGGGGAGAATAAAAACAGCTACAGGGGAAAAAGTACTTTACTCTGGTAGAGAGGATGGTCAGCACAACGAAGGTGTAGCCATTATCCTGAAGAAAGGAATGGAAAGGTCTTTACTGGAATGGAAACCCATCAACAAAATACTGATAAGAACAAGACTGAGAGGGAGATTCACCAACACCACAGTTATACAGTGCTATGCACCAACAAACGACAGCGATGAAGAGGTCAAGGATGCGTTCTATCAACATTTACAAACGGAAATGGAAACTGCACCGAGGTACGATCTTACTATAGTGATGGGAGACCTGAATGCGAAAGTTGGAACACACAATACTTATAACGAAAGAGTAATAGGGAAATGCGGTAGTGGAACAGTAAATGAGAATGGGAACAAATTAATAAGCTTCTGCAGTATTAACAACCTGGTCATTGGAGGAACACTTTTTCCACACAAAGAAGTGCACAAGTTAACGTGGGAATCACCAAACGGACGGGACAGAAACCAGTTAGATCACATAATGATCAATGGCAGATGGAGACGTGGATTACAAGACGTGAAAGTAAGAAGAGGCGCAGATGTGGGAAGTGATCATCACCTAGTAGTAGCAAGACTGAAGGTGAAACTCAGAGCTACTGGACCAGTTGCAGTCAAACAGAAAAGATATAACATCACGAAACTTAAGGACCCCCTCACCAGAAAAGCTTTTGTGGTTGACATAAAGAGACGATATCAGATTGCCAAAAGCCAGGAAAGAACAGAGACCGATGATGTCGACCAGAAATTCAACACCATCTCAACAATATACAAGGAAAGCAGCGAGTCCTTCTTGGGATTCCAGGAAATAATGAGCCAAGATTGGATAACACCAGAAACGCATATCCATAGCGAAGAGAAAGGAAATGACAAGAAAGAAAACAGAAGCTAAGTCTCCCAGGTTAAAGGAAATATATAGTGAACAGTACAGTCAGCTGGACAAGGAAGTAAAATGTCAAACCCGTGCTAACGAAAGGACATTTCTGGATAACCTTGCAAGACAGGCAGAAGAGGCAGTACTGAGAAATGAACAATGCAGTTTATAAAATAACTAAAACTATCAGTGTAAAACGAGGTGCAAACAATATAACGTTAGTAAGAGACAAGCAAGGAAATCTCAGCACAGGGGCAGGAATGTAGTAAAGTAATTATGTGTGACACCCCGCTCAAATTTCCCCGTTTGAAAATTAACTAACGTACCCCTAAAATCTATAAATAACTACAGCATTTGAAATTTGTCTCAAGGCCATCGTAAAATCAACCGCCAACAATTTGACTAAAGAATTTGAATTTTCCACTACCACGCATTAAAAGTTACCACCCACCCTGACACCCATACACTACCCTTCCTATATTTATTAACGAACGTCGTAAAAATTAACAACCAATCGGATTGTTACCTCGTTATATATTGACGATAAAAATTTGGTTGGAGTGAGAAAAATGTCTAATATGTGTTTTTACCAAAAATTAAATAATTTATTCCTCGAAAACGAAAGAGAATTAAAAGGAAAGAGATATCGGGAATTGTAGCGCTGATATTGATTAACATACTACCATAAAGATTTCCCATAATAAAACTATTTTGACGTAGAAACATTTATTTTATTAATATTTTCATTCGGGAAAAAGTACCATTAATTACTTAAAAATTACACAGATAAAAACGGGGAGAAATAAATATAGGAAACCTATATGGGTAGATAGAGGACAGCTGGCCGTTTAATAATCAATTTTAATATTAAAAATCGGTCTATAAATAACTGAGATATATAATTAATTTTTTTACGCGTCTTTCGATTGGTTAAGGGTAGTGGACAAAATTTAACACCCCTTTCAATAGTCCGCCATTTGAGAAAAACTTCCACACTGACAGGTTGAGAGCAGATGCAAAGCCTGAATGTTGAATGCTTTTGCCGTCTGGACGATAACGGTCTGAATGTGACCCATTAACCGCCAGTCAATCTTGTGATTGTGTGATTTATTCTTTACTTGCGGTAAGATAAATAAGTTTATTGATATTTCATTAACATGTATCTGGCCACAGATTGTGTGCCATACTTCGATACTGCCTATTGGGAGAGACATTGGGGTCACGACAACCCAGTAGGAAGGTGCCTAAAGCAGATTTATTTGGAAAGTGAAATAAAATGTGTAAAAATGTTTGAATATTGCCATAAAATCTTACGACTGTAAGTCCAGATGCCACTAGCAATCTTCTGCAGTGCCACAGTGTTCTAATGACACATGAAAACCTAAATAGGAGTTTGCACAAAATATTTAACAGGTCACAAGAAGAACATTGTATACCCCAGCTGATTCTATGGAAGAAAATCAATGCTTAAGGAGTCAGTGGCGTTGCAGCCATATGGGAACAGTATGAAAACACTGGAGAAAAAATGGTCAAACAAAAATAGGGTTTACTGCAATTGGTTGGAACGAGTAGCTGACCCCCATGTGAATGTATTATTGACAAATTGTGGAATGTTATTATAGATATGATATAAAGAGGGGAACATAACCTTCATATTTCAGGGTTGTATTGCCAAATTACTAAGTGACAGAACCCCTGGAAAGTCAGAACCTGTGGGCAAAGCGAAGGCTTCTAATATAACTGAAAGCTCCATGCCATATCAGCATCCAGAGAACTCTGAATAACCTGTTTTTCTTGAAGATTCTCAAGCCACCACCACAGACAGGCTTCTCAGTTAAGTCCATTATGAATGGCACATGAGGACTTATCCTAAATTATTCCACACTAATAAAATATTTACTGGGGGGTATGATGATAGAAACAAACCCTTCAATCAGTGACTGAATTTCTTATCCAGGGTTAACAGAATCCAGTGGGGATTATGAACATATTGACACTTTAGGATTAACATTTTATGGACAGGATGTCCACCATATCTATTTAAACCCTGTAAATAAAAACACTTCTTTTGAGTTGAAAATTCCTGTTCCAGAAAATTGAGGTTCAGGAACATTAAAAATTGTAATATACTTATATAACTTTACACCCAGTCTTACTTAATTCAATTATATTGAGTTACAGTTGTGTTTGATTTATTCACTCATCACCATATCTACATTACCCTAGACACGTAGCCATATAATATACCCAGAAAATATTTTCCAGAGTGAGATCTCAGATAGGTAGCGGATAGGTACCCTGAGAATACAACATCATCAACAATTAGACTCAGGGACTTACACAGCTTGATCTCACTCTGTGTACACTTAGTTGAGTAACACCAATAACCTCTCATAATACCACAAGGAATCAGAGCACTTCAGAGAAACACTGAATAAGGAACTACCAGAGACAGCTGAATGTTCCTGAGGCTGAATGTGACTTAGACGTAAATACAGACATTCCACGAAGAGAAGAAATCATCACAGCTATCAAAGGGTTAAAAAATGGAAAAGCGTCTGGTCACGACAATCTAAATGCTGAGTTATTCAAGGCAGACCCTGAACTAGCAGCAGAACTATTAGAACCACTATTTGCACAAGTCTGGGAAACTGAGACAACACCAACAGAGTGGAGTAAAGGAATAATTGTCAAATTGCCCAAGAAGGGCGACCTTATCATCACAGCTATCAAAGGGTTAAAAAATGGAAAAGCGTCTGGTCACGACAATCTAAATGCTGAGTTATTCAAGGCAGACCCTGAACTAGCAGCAGAACTATTAGAACCACTATTTGCACAAGTCTGGGAAACTGAGACAACACCAACAGAGTGGAGTAAAGGAATAATTGTCAAATTGCCCAAGAAGGGCGACCTTGCAGACTGCAACAACTGCAGAGGAATTACTCTCCTCTCAGTTCCCAGTAAAATACTAGGCAGGATAATCATCCAGAAAATTTCAGTTGACCATAAACTGAGGAAAGAACAAGCAAGTTTTAGAAAGAACAGAAGATGTGCAGATCATATATTCACCCTCAGGAACATTATAGAGCAGTGTTCAGAATGGCAGAGACAACTATACATTAACTTTGTTGATTTTGAAAAGGCTTTTGACAGCATACACAGGGACAGCCTATGGAAAATACTGAGGGTTTATGGAATTCCCAGCTGCATTGTTTCCATCATAAAAAAGCCTCTATTCTAACTTTACATGCAGTGTTGGATTGAATAATCTAACTATTGAAGTGAAAACAGGAGTACGACAGGGATGCCCCTTATCGACAACATTAGATTGGGTGATGCGCCAGACAACAGAGGGCAGTCCAAGAGGAATTAGATGGGCAACGTTTTCTACACTGGAAGACCTGGAATCTGCAGATGACATTGCACTACTCGCATATACACATCAACACATCCAAGAAAAAACCGATAGACTGAATAAGTATAGCCAGCAGGTTGGTCTGAACATCAATCTGAAGAAGACAGAGGTCATGACACTCAATGTGGGCAATCCTGAGCCAATAACAATAAGGAACCAGAAGTTAGAACAGACAGACACATTTAATTACCTAGGATGCATAGTAACACCTGATGGCGAAACAAGCAAGGACATTAACAACATAATGAATAAAGCGAGAACAGCCTTCGCTAGTCTCAACAACATTTGGAAGTCTTCCCAATACAGTACACACCAAATTAAGACTGTATGAGAGCTGTGCACTTTCTGTGCTTCTCTATGGTGCGGAATGCTGGAGAGTAACAGAGAAGGAAATGTCGAAAATGTCCTCCTTCCACACAATCTGCCTAAGGACAATTCTCAGTCTTTTGGCCGAATACCATCAGCAACCAAGAATTACTTATTCGGAGTAGCCAGGAGGACATGCACACCATCATAGCTGGCAGACGCTGGAGTTGGGTTGGCCACGTCCTCAGAAGGGACCCTGATACCATCACTAGAACAGCAATGCTGTGGACCCCCGAAGGAAAGCGAAAGAGAGGCCGACCAAAAACAACTTGGCGGAGAACTGTGGAGGCTGAGATACAAAGAATGAACCAGAGTTGGGGCACTGTACGAAGGATGGCCGCCGACCGAACAAAGTGGAGTCAATTTGTTGCTGCCCTACAAGACGGCACCAGGCGTGATGGCCACTGACTGCTTTGACGGTTGGTGACTATGGATCAAAGAAGAAGCATATTAGTTACAGAAAAATAAGACATTCTTCTATCAGATGAGTCATTGGTACTGTTAAGTAATTTTTAAGTTTCAAAAATCATTACATGCCACGAAAACAGTTTCTAAGCCATATAGAATGTTGCTTCTTTCTAGCACATTCATCACAAATGTCTTTCCTGTGATCCGCATACACGAAAATGTCACACATAGAACAGCAGACTTTGATTTTCCGATCCCTGGCTCGTGAACAGATCTGGCTTCTTGACTTTTGGTTCTGAAGGTTCCTGAGCTGAGCTTCAGCAGTTAAATATTCATCCAAAACTTCACCAACAAAATCGTTCAAACGTTCAGCAGTCACATAAATAGCCATGTTGCCTAACATAAATTAACGCACACTAATGTTCACCAGGGTACTTGGTCACCCCAACAACCTCATGGAACGTGACGAATTCCACTCACTCAGTGACTGACATGATGTGTAGACCATTCATCGGTTAGAGCAGTGGGCCATGCCATATTTTTATGGGGTCACAGTATGATGGATCCCTGAAGGAAAGCGAAAGAGAGGCCGACCAAAAACAACTTGGCAGAGAACTGTAGAGGCCGAGATGCAAAGAATGAACCAGAGTTGGGGCACTGTACGAAGGATGGCCGCCGACCGAACAAAGTAGAGTCAATTTGTTGCTGCCCTACAAGACGCCACAAGGCGTAATGGCCACTTACTGCTTTGACAGTCGGCGGCTATGGATCAAAGAAGAAAGAGACAGTATGTTGGTAAAGTTCCTTTTCCCAGCTAACAGCGACTGTGGGGGGAAGGGGGGGGGGGGGGGGGGCACAGGTGATTGAGGCTCAGAAAAGGAGGGCATGAGAAAAAAAAGGTTGAGAACCCCTGGGTTAGAGGATAGCAGGGTGGGGGAAGCGCTGTGCGCGCGCATGACTTTGTAACAGACAAAAATGGATTCGTCTGGGGTGACGTGTCACCCCGGGGAGCATTCCAGGGTTAAGAGTCGGTTTTACAAATGAAAAATACGCTATAAACACAGGAAGTTTCAGGCTTAACCCTTGTCACAGACGGGAAACAAAGTTGAGAAAAGCTATGAGAAAATAGCAACGGGCAAGCAGGAACGTGGAAAAAACAAGTATTTTTTTTTTTCTGAACAAAAAAGAAATATCAACGGAAAGAAGATAAAATAACACAGCAAAGAATATAAAATAAATGAAAGTAATGGCCAGATGTAAAAGTAATGTCCTGCGATGAATCTTTGTCGTCTTTTTTTTTAAATTTAATGATGAAAAATATCCCGTTCAACCTCTGATGAGTTATAATTAAGATATATACATATTGTTTTCAATTCCAAATAATATGAGTAACTACCGACTCAAACAATGGCGACCATAGACGGGAACAGAATGTGAAACCTAGGGTAATAATTAAACCAAAAGATAACCATGGATGACAAAAAAAAAAAAAAAAAAAAAAAGAAATGATGCTAGGGACAATCACTCCATCATGGGAAAGACAACCCATAAATTTGGCAACTGTTCCAAGAAAAGCGAGCCTTGTTGTCAAAACGACATGAGCAGATAGGGATGATTTAAATATCAGAAGTTCCAGCCTCATCAGCACCATTTAAGGGAATAGCAACATGGTTTATTCATTTTATTGATTGTGCGATGCGTAGATTTGAACTGCACGCATAATAAAACTCCCTATTCAGCTTAGAAGAAAGCCATTTCCAATCTGACTCATACTGGTTGGCGAAATAAAAATAAGTCACAAGATACATATACGAGTATATATATATATATATATATATATATATATATATATATATATATATATATATATATATATATATATATATATATATATATATATATATATATATATATATATATATATATATATATATATATATATATATATTGTTCAAAAAAAGTTAAAGGCCACTTTCAATTTTTAGGTCATTTCAACTAAGCTGTTTTTTTTTAAACCTGAACACTCAGTCAAAAAAGTTTTGCTGCATTTTGTTGCATGCTTAAACAATGTTTGTTAATCTGACAATAAATCAAATCTGTGTTACGTGTGTGTACCTCCAAGGTCAATCAAATGTACGTGGTGGAAAGGGAAATAATGCATGTTTGAAAATGCTTCCTATGGCAAAGCCTGTTGATAACATTGCTGAAATTTGCTTTTCACGCAACTTCTCGCAGCCCTACATCATCCTGCAGCCATGCCATCGCTCTCCATCTGTCAACATTGGTCAAGCGCCTTCGCTGAGCCATGGCTAAAATGGTAAATGTTACAAACATACCCATTGCCCGTTCTTGGGCTCTCTCCAAACCATTGGAATTCCAAATTTTAAACATTTTCTTTTCCCACAAGTCCATTGTTGCAGGTGTTCAACCCATGTTTTGCAAACAATATGAGGAGCCCAAGACTTGTCCTGGTCACCTAGTTTTACTTTAAAGTAAGCAAAGTATGCCTTTTTCACAAAAACAGTAATATGCTTCCTATGTTCTTCTTTGAAAGTGTACTCTTCACAAATATAACAAAATAAATGCGGTGAAAGAAAACACGCTCTTCTTGAAGATGATGCCATTCTCTGTTAGAAGTGTAATAAAATAAGTAGCATACTAACATGCATGCAGTGGCTTAAAATCTAAAAAAGGCAACTCTGGGAAGATTCTTGGAAAACTGAGAGTAAACAAGCAGTTTTCTTTTGCAAAGGACTAGACAGCAATAGTTTTTTTTACATAGCCTTATATAGAAAATATTGTAATAATACAGGGTGACCCAAAAAAAAAAATGGGCCCGCGCGTGCACAAAAAGTGCGCGCGTGGGCCCGTTTTTTTTTTGGGTCACCCTGTATTAGTGAAATACAAAAATGTCTGTATCTCAAAAACTAGAGCTGCTACAGACAAGTAAATGTGATATTTGGATTGAGCAGGCCTCATTTATGTACAATCAAGAGTAAAATGTTTGGCACCAAAAAAAATTTTTTTTTTGTGGGTAGGGCTGTGTAATAGATTACTGTCATATTTTAACCCAGGTTATACGATGTTTGTGTTTATTGGCATTTGTTAGGGAAAAATACAACAGACACGGCATAAATAAGAACTTGGGGCTGGATTTAGTCAATTATAACTTCGTTGTCTATTACAAATTACAAATAATATTATAAATGAGCTGAAAAAAAAATTTCAGTTTAAAAAAAAAAAAATAAAGTTTTTCCTCGTTTTGGCGAAGTGCGTCCCGTTCAACCTAGTCGGTTATATTAGGGCGCATATCCAAACACAAAAGACCCTTGGGTCTAAGATTTATATTGATTTTTCATCGCTTTTCCAGTGGTCGACAAGAGTATGAAGCAGAATGTCTTGTATGCAGAGGCGGCACATTTGTATCAGTAGCAAATAAAGGTGCAACTGATTTTTTTTTTAAAACATATAGAAACAGAAAAGCACAAGAAAGCACTTGCGTCTTAATGTTTGCAATCAAAACTGACATTTTTTACTAAAAGAAATAAGCGAGGAAAGGTTTGAAGTTGCCGCGGCCGAGGGTGCTTTTGCTTTTCATACTGTAAAACATCACAACTCTTTCAGATCAATGAATGTGTGATAGTTTCAATTGATTGTCAACCCAGATTCTTTTGCTTGTGTGATTGTTGTTATGTTGACCCTTGTGTATGTTCTCAACTTAATGATGACCGTAATGTCCTTGTCTTATGTTCACAGGCCGTAATTGTAGGCGCCGTACCTTTGTGGTTTACCTTGTTCCTGTGACTGCTGAATGAGATTAAATTACACTGGCTAACAAAAAAAATTTTTTTTTTCTTTCTCTAACATTTTTATGTGTTTCTGGTCAATTTTAATGCGCTGTTTTTAAATCTACAAACCGTTTTTCTCTATCAGGTCGGGATCTCTAGAAATACGCAATTGAAGTTTTTTAACAACGCATAGAGTATTACAACACCATTCGTACAAGAAGTATAACAGTTATATAGGCTTGAATTTCTTTGCAGTCGACTTTCGTCGGTGAATGGCATGTGGTACATCGTGATGATGCATCCAACAATAATCGGCAAGCATGGTCACACTCCACCGTCCTTGATAACGTGACTCCATTACGTCGATATCTTGATGGAATCGTTCTCCATGTTCATCGCTGACTTCGCCAAGGTTGTCAGGGAAAAATTCAAGATGCGAATCGCATCGCTAACATGGACTTTTTGAAGATAAGTGAAAGCTTTGCTGAAAATAAATGTTCGTTATGCAATAACACGGCTTTTAGACTAGTCTTGGAAGAGTCGATGAAAAGTCGCCATTCGTTGACTATGTGCTCATGACGAAGGTGCACCATTAGACCGTTTTAAATCTTTGCAATAGCAAATGTCATCATCCATCTCAAAGTATTGAACAAGTTCTCTGTGTCTATGACGAAATTTAGATATCGGAGTACTGGGCGCTAAAAGATTCCATTCTTTGAGTCGCGAACCGAGTAATTCCGCTTGTCCTTTGGTAAGAGCGAGATCACGTATTAGATCTGAAAGTTCTGAATGGTTAATTAAGTGAACACCATCATTCACCGGTATATAATCCGAGTCAGAATTAGTTTCTAAAGCAGGTAAACTATCACTTTCTGATGGTTCATTCACGACCAACGGATACTGTTCTTGTGGAACTGAGATCGGACACGTGATTGGATCACGAGGCACTTATTTCGAAACCGATTCAATATTTGGATAAATCACAGACTTTCTAGTTTTAAAAGTGAAACCATGGATATTTGTCAAGCAGAAGTAACAATCAGTAGCGTGATTTGTCGGTTCACGCCATTTTACTGACACTCCAAAAGGCATCGACTTATGCTTCGGCGATTTTCGTAACCAACCTCCCAATGTATTTGCACAAGTCGAACAAACTGCATTTGGCTTCAAAGATTTATTTACATCATCAACTTTCGAATCGAAATAAAGTTCATATGCTATCTTTCGTAATGGTGTAAAGCTTTTCTGATGAACACGATCGGTAAAATATCCGCACACGTAACAGAACAGATCAGCCGAATTTCTACAACTTCTAGAAGCCATATTTCGCTCAGAATTATTTCAAAATACAGTAATTATTTGAAAAATAGCGTAACATATGTCATGCATCTTTTAGCAGTATAAAAAGTAGAATTATTTTGCATTTTATTAATTTTTAATAAGTTATATAGTAAAAATGAAACGGAGCAAATAACGGTTTCCCAAAAATATATTTATTCACAAATATCTTAAGAACCCGATGTGATAGAGATAAACGGATTTCAAATTTGAAATCAGCGCAAGAAACTGACCTAAGAACACTTATTCTTATAAAAGAAAGAAAAATGTTGTTTGTCAGTGTTATCTGCCAATGATAATACTTGAAAGGACTTGACGACTCAGAGCTGACAACCAAAGTTCTTTATTAGTTGTCACGGAACATATTCACAAATTGGCTACCTCTGAGCCTGATTATCAATAAATATACATATGAGACTTCATTGATGACACTCCTACATCACTTACTGCACTGGTCAGGAGCAATGTTATTATATCTCTTGATTAGCTCCGGATCTCTGTTGTCTTCTTTGTTATTCTATCTACCCATCACTACTACACATCTCTACTGATTAATGGGCAGTTCTCAATCTATTAAAGTAAGCTTCGAAGTATTGTCTGGGTAAACTTCCAGTGCTGGTAACTTATTCTTAGCTATAAACTGTTCCTAGTAAATTGTCTACACGTCCGACACTGGACTACAGTTCTAACACTTTTCTTTGTCTATCCACGCTCGTTAAATATGCGAGTGTTTACATACCAGGATGAACTGCTGGCGTTATTTGCTGGACACCGCTCGACATGAAAAACTATTTGTTCTGGAAATATCTTGCATCAGTCTTCTTCTCTTCTCTGCACACTGCAGCAGTACCATAAGTAACATGGCACTTCAGCTGTTCATAACATGGTAGATGGTCTTTACGGTTAGTCTAATTTCTAACCCGCTCTCAGCTGACGACCATTGAAGAGTGATCTCTGCTCTTCCCTCAGCTCACTTATTTCTCGTGCTCCAGTGTTGTCAGAGCTAAGTCTTACTACTCATAAATTATTCTTACTTAGTCATATCTCAGTTCTTTCCCTTTCCTATCACAGATTGTACTTCAGTGTTACTCAAGAATGCTTTCCACGATTCAGAAATTGCCAGCAAATTCTCATGTGCCAAAACAAAAACAGCTGCTATTATCATTTCTGTGATTGCACAGCATTCTACTGAAGCAGCTTTGGAAGCACTGAAGGAAAACAGCATTCCATACTATGGAGTTTCCACTGATGGAAGCAATTACGGCTCTGTCAAAATATTTCCAATAATCATTCAGTATTTTGACTGGAAAGTTGGTGGTCTACAGTCTAAGTTAATTGAGTTGCAGAATACACAAAATGAGACAGCAGAAACAATTTCAAAATATGTAACAGACACCATGATAAAATATGACCTCTTGGAGAAGAGTGTTGCATTTACTGGGGATAACTGTAACACAATGTTTGGTGGAATTGGGCGAAATGCAGAGGGTAACAATGTGTTTGCAAAATTAAAGACTGTGTTACAGACGAAAAATTTATTTGGTGTAGGCTGTCCAGCACATGTTTTGAACAACTGCATTCACAATGCTGTTGAAAAACTTGACATTGATATTGAAAATATTCTTAAAAAGGTCGACCAATATTTTCATATTCATACACTTCGAACGGAGGAGTTGAAGGAATTTTGGGATTTTGTGGACATAGAATACAGACAACTCCTCAACCAAGGCAGAACAAGGTGGCTGTCATTATTCCCATGTGTTGCAAGAATAATCCAGATGTTTCCGGTACTGAAGGCTTTTTTTCAGTCACAAGACTTCTTCTTCTTTCTCGTTCGCCCTGAAAAGGACGGTGGTTGCGTTTTGTTTGTTTACGCCGTAGCTGTGATATCTGCACCTTTCGGTCGACACATCCGACTTCAGCACGGCATTTTTTGGGATCGGGTTTGCCTTCCCTCTTCGATCCGTACTCGCTCAGCCAGACTGCACTGCTGCAGACTGTTTCTAGGACCACCACGTGGAGGTGGAGTACGGTCTTGGTCAGCTCTGGTTCGCTGACCCTGATGCAAGCAGTCAAGCTATGGGTCGCTGACTGCATTCTCTATTGCTGCATCTTTTGGTCCCAGTCACAAGACAATCCACCTACAGTCATCAAACAGTTTTTTTTAAACAAAACTTGGCAGAGGTGTATCTGTGATTGGTCCATTCACTTGTGAGTGTTTTTCAGTGCCATATTGAACAGATTGAAAGAGAAAGCAACTCAGTTGTTGAGGTTTGCAACAGTTTAAACGCAGTGAAAGACATTCTTATTTGAACGTCTAGGTCAAGAATTTGTGCCTCTTAAAGTTAAGTCAGAAATTGCACAGAAACGTAGAGTGGGGCTTGATCATTTGTGTGACAGTTTTCATAAAGATGTGAAACTCCTTTATTCCAGTTGTATTGAATATTTAGACAAATGGACAAAGCCATTAGAAGATTTTGCAATTTTTTCCTGGATGACCTTGCATGAAGTACCTGTGTGGAAAGATGTTGAAGCCTCATTGCAATATCTAAATGATAAAGGCATTCACATTGATGACACACAGTGCTTCGACCAACTGAACAATTTAAAAAAACATGTGGAAAGTCACACCAGTCACGAAGAATTCAGTCAGCTACTGGCTCATCAGAAATGGACTAAATATTTTTAAAAATCGAGAAATGTTGAACTGCATTCAGAATTCTTAAGACTTGCACAATTTATTTTTGCAATTCCTGGGAATAACGCCAATGTTGAGATAATTGTTTCACTTATGGGTAGGTTTAACCCCCAAAAATGAAGAATTTCATTAAAAATATCAAATTTTAGATACATATTGCACTGGAAAGTCCATTCATTTGCCCACATTTCTGTGTGTTTATTTTCACTAAAACCTTTGTGGATGATTTTATATAAATTTTTAAAGTATGTCAGGTAAGTGTATTTTTACCTATGTAAAACATACAAATTGGTATATTTGTGATGCTATATTGCTTCTAATGCATGGATTTTAATTTTCGGTACCGTATTCATTTCCCTGAAGCAAACAGAATTCAAGTTTTTCAAACATAGTTTCATGTGTAAAAATAATTTTGACTGGCTAATTTTTATTAACCATGGGGTCCTTTGATGGGTCATCGAAATAATAACGTGGCTGGAGGTATTCCAGTAGAGTGGTAGGGTACCTCCTTATACGCAAATAAAGCTGCAGGTAAGAACGAATCACAGGATTATGGTTTCTCCTGTGCGAGCTTACATAAATTTGTAAGTAGAGTCCCGTTATATCTTTCCACTTGTCCAATCGATTGTGGATGATAAAATGTGCGGACGAGAATATTTTGAAAAATCCTAAAAACTTCCTCCATCAGTTTCCCTCTGAACTGTGAACCATTGTCAGTTAATATCTGATAAGGGTATCCTAATCTTGTGAATATTGAGAGCAAAGCCTCACCTACATGTACTGAGCCTGCAGAGGGTAGAGCAATCGCCCCCCCCCCCCCCCCACATAGTACATGTCTACCAGAGAAAGGATGCATTTTTTCGGAAACTGACGAAAAGCGCATACAGTCTGCTGAAATGAAGAATTTAATTAAAAGTAAGCTGCAAAGTATGACACAGACCATGGAATCAATAAAGGAAAATACCAGAGATGATTCCTACATAGCAGGGGGATACTGAGGTGAGTAAATTTTGTGTAAAAGTGTAATTCCTCCCTTTTTTCTTAATTTTCCTAAAACCTCATTTTTCACACAAATGTGGGCACGTTGCCCATGATTTTTCAAAAACTATTAGTGATACAGCAATAAATTTTGGGCCACATGCTTTACACATAGTGCTCATTAAAATAAACTAAAATAAAGGATATATGTTAATAAACTACAAAACTGTTAAGAAATAGCTAAGATACCCCCCTTAAAAATTTCAACTTTTTTTCGATTGGTATGTTAAAATCCAAAACAACTCAGATATCAAACCAATCAAAATTATTTTAGTATACAATCATTATCATACATTAACAAATGAAACAGAAAAATTTAATAACTCAAGTTGTACTCACATTTGAGATATCTTGGGCAACAAAATACCCCAAAAAGCTAAAATTTGCCTTTTTTCCACTGTTTTTCCGCCATAGATTGCAAGTTTTTAGTATATACCTCAATGTTTTGTATTTTTTTCATTCATTTTGCTTGTATAAATGACCAGATATAGATATTAACTTATAATTCTGTGTTTTTCATTTTGGGGGTTTAACCTCCCCTTATGCAGGGTCTATGGACAAAAGAGTGTAGATTCCATTAAAGACTCTCTACTTGTGCAGTACAGTTTCAAGGAGCTTTCGTGCTCTGATTTCTTGCATATTTAAAACGTAGCCCAACTTTGTTGAAGAAGATTTTATCATCAGAAAAATATAAGAAGGCACAAAATCAATGTGATTTCATTAGCTTATTGTTTGAATGTTAAAAAAAAAATATGTTTCAGCGCCTTATAGTTATTGAACAAAGGTGTCCTACTTTTCGTCCTACTTTTTACAAATATTGTCCTCCTTTTTAGGAATAAAAAAATGGCATTTGTCCTCCTTTTTGTGATGAACAATATGGCCACCCTACCATAGAGATACAAACATGTCTAACATCTCATAACGGCCATTATCCCAAGTCCCGTAACTCTTCCTCTCATATCTAAATAAATCTCTAAAATGTTGGATAGGACATTACAGTGCGGTAGTGCCATTCTTTTTTTTTCTCATCGGAGACCCCGCGATCAACACGGGGGCCTTTGTGCATTATGTTCTTATACAATTAGTTTCGCTACGTCACAGTATTTTTTTAATTTTTCTGATCACATGGAAAAAGGGGAAGGGGTCGACCTAGACGACGGTGGACCCAGGACATCACAGAGAGTCTGAACTTGTCTTTGGCTAATGCAGGTCGACTTGCCCAGAATCGTGATGCGTTCAGAGCAGCTGTAATGGAGACAACGTTCTGGAAAGAATACGTCACATGATGATGATGATGATCACATGGGCGTAATCATAATTCATACGTCGTTTCAGGGACAGATTTGTAAATAAATAAATAAATAACAGATTGGAAGATACAGTAAAACAAAACCTATAAACCCCTCAAAATGCAACAGAGTAAAGAGAGATTAGCCTAGGAACACGGAAGGGTACACAACATAAAGACTACAGATATTAGACAATGTCACAACAAACGGCAGCCTGGAAGAACCAACACATACTGTTGCTGTCGTTTTTGACGGTTTCATAAGATGTAAATCTATTTAATACTTTTGAAGATCTAAGGTAGAGAACTGTATGTTAACTCCCTGGGACAGGTTGATTTGGGGTTATCTTCCCTTTGTCTATTCTTAGTTGTTGACCTGTCTTAAGTCGGGGGGTTAGCTGTTCTCAGATCTGTTCTGTCTACGCATGCGCAAAGTTTTTTGAGCGCGAAACGGAGACTTCCGTCAGTGAGGAGTGATGAGCTGGGTTCTGACCGGACAAGATGTCCGTTGTTCTTCTCTGCATGGTCTGGGGGAAAGATAGTCTTCAGAATGATTGTGATATCAGTGGTTCTCCCCAGAGTTATTCTGTTCGTCAAGAATGACGACAGTTGTGATTTGTGTATTTCTCGGATTCTGTCCAAGGTAAAAGTAACTTTATTATTATGCCTAGATTGCAGAACGTTTAGTATCAACCTGTGAGTGGAGCTCACAGTTCTTGAGATCCAGAGTCCATTACGTATGCTTGATATAGCCAACTAAGACTATTTGTCTAGCTACTTTACAGAAGCCCAGTAAAGAGATATTATTAGGAAACCCGCATGATGGCGGTATATTTCGGCATGGATGGTCAGAAGTCACTTCCTTTTCAGCCATGCTTCGCCTTCAGGGAAGTACCTAGGTTTTATTTTTATTTTTATTTATTTTTATTTGTATATTTCTTTAAGTTCTTATGTCTCCTATCTAGCCTTCACTTTCTTTCTTTTCCTGACGCAGGCCTTGTGGCCGTAACGTAGACTACTTTCTTTGTCTTTTGTCCTCGTAAGACGAATCACCTTTTTTCGTTTTTTTTCAAACCCACCCTTTGAAGAATACACAGTTGTTCACCAATTATTAGAGAGGCCCGACATTACGGCCGATAGCTTTGAGCAGAAGAAGAAGTGTCTGGCGTGTGAAGCCAGTTGAAGTCGTGACTTACATTAGCAAGTTCATAGACTTTGATATTAAGCAACTATATTTGTTAAAGGTCTACCTTACGCGCTTAGTCAGTGTCGTAGATTTTCAATAGGAGAATTAAGACTAGGTTTGGTCCCTTCTGAATAGGTTTGAATAGGTGATAGACTCAGTGAGAGTTAGTGAAAGGTAATAGAATTTCCCCACACGTGAGATGATAGATTTTGATATAGTGGCTGTCTCTGAAAGCGAAAAAAATTCTTCTCTCTCTCACCTATCTTCTACAACAGTTGTTACAGCGTCAGACAGACTACACCAATATACATATTACGTATATTTCTATCACTCACAGGCACGCACATAGACGTGACGACAGGTAAACACACAGACGTGGGAAAACTATAACAATGATATATATATATATATATATATATATATATATATATATATATATATATATATATATATATATATATATATATATATATATCTAGAACGAGCTGACCAAACACGATTATTAAGTTCAAGAGCGATTTTAATATCAGGAAAAATCGGCTCACAACATCAAAGAAAGTACATCAAGGAAAATACATATACACATAGTCATAAAAAAAATTCAAGGAAATGTTGCAAGGATGATAGCCCCGTTATAGTGTTAACTCTAGGTTTAGCCCGGCCCCGTTAAGAGAACAGATGATGGCGCCCGAGTCACAGATACATAGGGTTTGAGTCTAAGAGTTTTCTTTGTTTTATCTCGTAATTATATGCACAGAGTTTGAAAAAAATCTGATTTAACCTAAGACAAAAACACAAGAACTCTAGCCTTAGCAACAAATTATGCAGATTGAAAAAAACGAATAGGACAGCAACAGGGTGTCAAAGATATAATAGTGAAAATATCACTCAAACCAGCGTACACTCATTCATTCCGCCATGGCCTCTCATACAGGTACTCACGACTTTGCTCGCTGCCTCTTGGAACACACTGATTTTAGATTTTCACACAGACTCAAAAAAAATGCAGTCTTCTGCCAAGAAGTCCCCAGTTCCAAAAGACGTATTTAACTCGGAGTCTCCGGGAACGACTACTTGGGTGTGCAAATTTGTTCAAATGTCTGATTAAGTCACCTAACAGTTATTCCCGGCGCGGGAGTTAGCAGAGCACAGTGTCAATAGCGTAGGTTTCTAGAAATGATGAATGTCAGGTCGGTGCCTTCCCTCAGTATAGGATTCACTTTAGTCACACCACAGATTTGTCCACAAAAATATATATATATATAGTCGAGAAATGTTAGTTAATACTTGAAGTATTTCGCGCCACCAGGCAGAAAAATTACGTAGAGTTTTTCTAGAAGAAATTAAGATCTGGCTCCAAGGTCCAGTATTTATCATTACAGTCTTTGAAAACCCGTTATTGGGATATAGTATTTCTGGCTAACTCGGGTTGCATATGCACTGTTTAGACCAGTGGTACTTAAGAAACCCACGTGGTTCAAAATAAGGACTGTCTATTTCTTCACAAGTATGGAAACTACTACTAGGTGCTGGTAAAGTTAGGGTCACCCCAAAACTTTCACTGTGTGGAGGAAAAATAACACATATAATATAATAAACAGAATCGGTACTGGTTATAACTTACATTTAAACTTGCAAGCAGAGAGCTTTGCTTATCATTTAAACTTCCCGTGACGTAAGTTATATTTAAAAATCAGCAATCCTCATGAATTAGGAACACGTGCGTTTTCCGTCACCATTCATGAGGCTCGATTCTAGAGTTTATACGTTAGTTTAGAAAAATACACTCGACTGAGTATTAGCGGTTAAATTAAATTCATAAATAGCTACAATTGCCGTTATAAGCTAGAAATTTTAATTTTATACTGCTTTCCACTGAATGCTTCCCTAGAAAATATAATAGCCTACCACTTTATTTCTCTTCTGCGCTAAAGAAATAGATTAAAATGAATTAAGCGATTTAACACTTTAACACTCACAAAATCTATATATATCTATCATATTAATTACCTCAACCACAGAATTACAGGTAGTCGCACAACTTAAGAATAAAAATGCTGAAAATATTTCTGGAAGTCTAGAAGTTCGACAAATTGCCGAAACAAACTGAGATCTTCGCTAACAGCTATTCTGTTTACGAGCAACCTATCTACTGTGAGTCTATGAGCGAGAATGAAATTAAAGTTTCAAACTTGGCCAATATCTTTAAAATCGGACACAGGATCCTAATCTTATTTCGCCAAGCGAAATAGTCTCCCCTGTCCGTATAACACCTTTGTCCGCTTATCGCGTGACGTAACAGCCATCAGTGGCCGAGGGCTTGCATGAGTTGCAAATCTCAGACCACCGTCTGCAGTGCGGAGTGGATTTTCACGCTAAGCCGGGTTTTTTTCTGACGAAAAACCTCATGCGTTTACTGAAATGCAGACTCTCTGTCTACTTTCCATGTCCCTCGGGTGAATTTTCACGCCCCAGGCCAGAGACCCTCAGACGAATGTCTAGCGAATGCTGTAAATTCACGCCTATCGTCCGACCAGCGCGACTGACATGTACGCAATACCACCCAGGTGCGATTCTCAGTTTTAGAGAAAGGAAAACAGGTAAAGTTTGCGAATTACATGAAAATAATATTCGCAAAAACGAATGGATGAAAAATATACAGGAAAAATGAAATACAGAGATAATAAAAGAGAGAAATCGGTAAAAGAATAGGAAGAAGATGTAGGAAATTAAATGAATATAAACCCTACGTGACAGAGCCTCCCCCCTTTAAGATATGGAAGCACTCCATGTCTACGTTATGGAGTTTAATTTCCTATAACCGTAGCTTCGGGGTGTCTGTCTTCTTCCCTCTCCTCTTCCCCCTCCATCTCTGTCCAATTCCTACTCAAGTCAACTCCTCAAAGTTTCCTTCCCCTGGAATGTCTCATATGCGCGCTTGAAAGATCGTCGCCGCTTCTGACATTTTTGAAAGATTTCCTGTGATAGCGGTGGAATATCCCTGCCACTATCGTCATCTTCGTCAGTTTTGGCGATCGTCAGGAGATGGTCGGAGGTTGGCACTGTTTTTTCCAAGTATCTCTTTAAGAGATTTAAATGGAAAACCTTCTCCTTTCCTTCAATAGAGATCTGGTAGTTAGCCTTAGAAATCTTTTTCAGGACGGTAAACGGCCCTTGCCATCCGATCTTCAGTTGGTTGTTCTCGGTAGGGAGCAACACCAAAACTTTCTCTCCTGCTTCCAGTTCTCTCTCTTCCGCGACTTTCCTGTATCGGTTAGCGTGCTTGGTGCGTGCTCGCTTAAAGTTAGTCGTTGCTAGGTCCCACCCTAGTTTCAACCGTTCCTTTAAAACCGACACATATTTACTGGCTGAGACAACTGTCTCATCAGCCTTCTCGTCTGTCAGAGACTGAAGTAAGGCTTCAAGCGGGCCCTTAATGGGTCTGCCGAATAAGAGTGTAGCTGGCGGAAATCCTGTGGAAGTATGAGGAGATTCTCTGTAGCCAAATAATGCTGCAGGAATACAGAGATCCCAATCTTCAGGTTTCACTTGTGCCAGCTTACTTAGCATCATGGTGAGGTTTCCATTAGCACGTTCCACGAGCCCATTTCCGGCCGGAGTATATGGCTTAGTGTGGATGTGCTGGGTCCTCAAGATCTTAACGATCTCATCCATCAACAGGTTTCGGTATGGAGATCCATTATCCGTCAACACTTGCTGAGGGAATCCCAACCGAGTGAAAATCTGCACGAGGGCTTCTGCGACATGCTTGGCATCTGCGCATGTTAGCGGGATAGCTTCTGCCCATAAAGTGCATGTATCGACTAAGGTCAGGATGAACCTGTTCCTTCTTTTAGTCCTTTCGAAAGGTCCTAAAATGTCGATCACAACCCGTTCAAATGGTGTTCCCACTATTGGCATTTCACCCATGTGGACTGGGGGTGTCCGTTGCTTGGGTGGTACCCGTTGGCACTGGGCACAGGATTTAACGTACCTGATAATATCAGTGTTTACTCCTGGCCACCAATAATGAGTGATTATACGTTGGTTTGTGGCGTTCTGTCCCATGTGTCCGCTGAAGGGAAGAGAGTGCCCCATTTCTAGGATTTGGCTTCTGTACTGTTTCGGTACTAGGAGCTGGTTGTAACCTTGGTCAGGCTTGCCCGTTCTCCGATAAAGTACGCCATCCTCAGAAAAAATGTCCCCGTGCTGTTTTGGTTCCTTCGCCATGGGCAGTTTCCTAAAGCAGGGTGCCAAGGTAGGGTCCTTGTATTGCGCTTCTTTAAGTTCCATAGGTAACAAATTAGGCGCAGGCTCCCGTTCCTTCTTGGTTTGCCCTCTTATAGTTACTGCTGCCACAATCGGCTCTTCCGGTTTCCCAATACACACGTATCTCCCGCCAAGTATGACTGGGTAGATGGGATCATCCATAACAGCCGCTTTGATCACACCTCTGACAAAGTCAGAGTGTATCTCCACCAATGCGATGGGAAGCGCTGTAGGTGCATCACTCTTACGAACTCCACAAAGTTTGACGGTCTCTCCTGTCTCTTAACCGGGTTTAACCAGGTTTCTGGCAACAATGCAATCGTAAGAAAGCCCCGTGTCAAATAAGCAAGAAGTTTGAGAACCGTTCAAAATAACAATACCTCGCGTTGAAGGTCTATCCCCAACAGGTTGGGAATCACTATCAATAATTCCGCCTTGCGAGACTGTCAATAAGCATCCGATGCGTTTTGGCTCGGTGTGCTCGGTCTGATCATATGTCCCGTGCTCAGGGGTTCTCCCTTTGCCACCTTGTCCTTTCTGGCTATGCTGCCATGTAGGGCGGTCGGGTTGATCGGACTGTTTGGGGTGGTTGGGGTACTTGTTCTTGTAGAACTTGGATTTCTCAGGAGGGGGGTTTTGAGGTCCAGTTTCTCTGTGGTTATTTAGGTTAGAAGCCTGAGAAGATTGCTCTAGGTTATGTTTTCGAAAATGCTCCTCTGTCGGTTTCCGCTTTGTGGCCGGTAGTTCAGTCAGCGCATTGTGATAACGCTCAGACTTTTCCAAAATGTCTTCAAGTTTTTCTGCCCCCTGCTCAGCGAGAAATCTCCGGGTATCAGCAGACAAAGTGTTCTTTATTTGTTCAGTTAGAACAAGTTCCTCAAGACCTTCATAGGTAGAGGGGAGCTGCGAAAGCTCAAGGCACTTTGTTAGATATCCCTTAAGACGAGATGAGAACTGGTGAAAAGTTTCAGAATTCTCTTTCCGGCTGTTGCGAAACAGTTGCAAAAACTTGCGAGCGTTCATTTCAAAGCGCTCCAGTAACGCTTTCTTCAACACATCGTAGTCATCTTGTTGGCTACTTTCCAGCTTAGAATAAACATCATAAGCAGAACCTTTTAGGGCCTGGGAAAGTTTCATATTCCAACGCGACCTCTCTAACCCGTACAGAGTTGCAATTTTCTCAAATTTTTCTAACCATGTGTCAATCTTCTCATTTGGACAAGGAAAAAATTCAAGAGTGAAAGACATAGCATTTAGTTGAAGAGATTGAGTGTTAGCAGGGTCAGTTAAGGAAGAATGAGGGGAAGACTCTCCATTGCTGGAGGTAGAGGCAGCACCACGACTTTGAAGTTCTAGAGCTTTAAGAGCCAACTCATGTTGTCTCTCCTTCTCTCTTTCCTCATGCTGTCTCTCCTTCTCTTTCTCCTCATGCTGTCTCTCCTTCTCTCTTTCCTCATGCTGTCTCTCCTTCTCTCGTTCGTTCGCCCTGCGAATTTCCATTTCTTCATCCATCTTCTTCTGCTGTAAAGCTTCAGCTGCTTTCCTCTCCGCATCATATCTCTCCAGTTCGTCTCTGACAAAAGCTTTCGCTTCCTCTCCTTCCAGTCCCTCCTCTCTCGCTTCGTCCCTGAGGAGTTGTCTAAGCTTTGCCCTCTCGGCCATATTATGTCAGTGACTGAGACACGTGGAGATAGAAAAATAGGAAAAAGAATAACCTGGTTCCTACCACTTACGAGAAAAAAAAACCAAAAATTCAAAAGATGATATCCTTAACCCTGGGATACCTCCTCCAAAATAAAATCTAACTATCGCTGCTATTATCGGCAATAAAGCACTTAATGCAAAACACGACTACGCCAACTAAATGGTAGTTAAGATTACTTCTGAAAAATAAGTTGCTACAGTGGAAAAGCAAAATAATTATTGCAAAAATTAAAGAGAAAAATAATCCCTTACTTTTTAAAAATCCACTATAAGTTCGCCCCTGAAGTCAGATCGGGTAAGGGAGGGAATTAATCTGGACAAAAAGTCCGAAACACACTCCTTAACTTAGTTCAAACGCCGTTCTGCCTCAGTACCCAGTGAATGTTATACACTCACCACTTTACCAGCATTTAGTATTACAATCAGCAGTTAACATATATCCCGACAAAATCAACCTGTAACCAAAATGTATATTATTCAAAGATGCTGTGGAAAAAAAAAACTTATTAGTTTGTGTGGTCAGCACGCCCGTAAACAGATCGTTAGTCTAGGGGATAAATTATTTTAAAAGATACAAAACTCACAAGACATAACACTCTATACCTATATCAGAATAAAGAATCTTAAAGACGAGCTGATATTTGTCGTCTCGTCTTCCTATTCAAAGTTCAAAAATCCTACGGACGAGAACCCATTTGTCGTACTCGTCTTCCTATTCTAAGTTCAAAAATCCTACGGACGAGAACCCATTTGTCGTAGATTTTCGATAGGAGAATTAAGACTAGGTTTGGTCCCTTCTGAATAGGTTTGAATAGGTGATAGACTCAGTGAGAGTTAGTGAAAGGTAATAGAATTTCCCCACACGTGAGATGATAGATTTTGATATAGTGGCTGTCTCTGAAAGCGAAAAAAATTCTTCTCTCTCTCACCTATCTTCTACAACAGTTGTTACAGCGTCAGACAGACTACACCAATATACATATTACGTATATTTCTATCACTCACAGGCACGCACATACACGTGACGACAGGTAAACACACAGACGTGGGAAAACTATAACAATGATATATATATATATCTAGAACGAGCTGACCAAACACGATTATTAAGTTCAAGAACGATTTTAATATCAGGAAAAATCGGCTCACAACATCAAAGAAAGTACATCAAGGAAAATACATATACACATAGTCATAAAAAATTCAAGGAAATGTTGCAAGGATGATAGCCCCGTTATAGTGTTAACTCTAGGTTTAGCCCGGCCCCGTTAAGAGAACAGATGATGGCGCCCGAGTCACAGATACATAGGGTTTGAGTCTAAGAGTTTTTTCTTTGTTTTATCTCGTAATTATATGCACAGAGTTTGAAAAAAATCTGATTTAACCTAAGACAAAAACACAAGAACTCTAGCCTTAGCAACAAATTATGCAGATTGAAAAAAAACGAATAGGACAGCAACAGGGTGTCAAAGATATAATAGTGAAAATATCACTCAAACCAGCGTACACTCATTCATTTCGCCATGGCCTCTCATACAGGTACTCACGACTTTGCTCGCTGCCTCTTGGAACACACTGATTTTAGATTTTCACACAGACTCAAAAAAATGCAGTCTTCTGCCAAGAAGTCCCCAGTTCCAAAAGACGTATTTAACTCGGAGTCTCCGGGAACGACTACTTGGGTGTGCAAATTTGTTCAAATGTCTGATTAAGTCACCTAACAGTTATTCCAGGCGCGGGAGTTAGCAGAGCACAGTGTCAATAGCGTAGGTTTCTAGAAATGATGAATGTCAGGTCGGTGCCTTCCCTCAGTATAGGATTCACTTTAGTCACACCACAGATTTGTCCACAAAAATATATATATATAGTCGGGAAATGTTAGTTAATACTTGAAGTATTTCGCGCCACCAGGCAGAAAAATTACGTAGAGTTTTTCTAGAAGAAATTAAGATCTGGCTCCAAGGTCCAGTATTTATCATTACAGTCTTTGAAAACCCGTTATTGGGATATAGTATTTCTGGCTAACTCGGGTTGCATATGCACTGTTTAGACCAGTGGTACTTAAGAAACCCACGTGGTTCAAAATAAGGACTGTCTATTTCTTCACAAGTATGGAAACTACTACTAGGTGCTGGTAAAGTTAGGGTCACCCCAAAACTTTCACTGTGTGGAGGAAAAATAACACATATAATATAATAAACAGAATCGGTACTGGTTATAACTTACATTTAAACTTGCAAGCAGAGAGCTTTGCTTATCATTTAAACTTCCCGTGACGTAAGTTATATTTAAAAATCAGCAATCCTCATGAATTAGGAACACGTGCGTTTTCCGTCACCATTCATGAGGCTCGATTCTAGAGTTTATACGTTAGTTTAGAAAAATACACTCGACTGAGTATTAGCGGTTAAATTAAATTCATAAATAGCTACAATTGCCGTTATAAGCTAGAAATTTTAATTTTATACTGCTTTCCACTGAATGCTTCCCTAGAAAATATAATAGCCTACCACTTTATTTCTCTTCTGCGCTAAAGAAATAGATTAAAATGAATTAAGCGATTTAACACTTTAACACTCACAAAATCTATATATATCTATCATATTAATTACCTCAACCACAGAATTACAGGTAGTCGCACAACTTAAGAATAAAAATGCTGAAAATATTTCTGGAAGTCTAGAAGTTCGACAAATTGCCGAAACAAACTGAGATCTTCGCTAACAGCTATTCTGTTTACGAGCAACCTATCTACTGTGAGTCTATGAGCGAGAATGAAATTAAAGTTTCAAACTTGGCCAATATCTTTAAAATCGGACACAGGATCCTAATCTTATTTCGCCAAGCGAAATAGTCTCCCCTGTCCGTATAACACCTTTGTCCGCTTATCGCATGACGTAACAGCCATCAGTGGCCGAGGGCTTGCATGAGTTGCAAATCTCAGACCACCGTCTGCAGTGCGGAGTGGATTTTCACGCTAAGCCGGGTTTTTTTTCTGACGAAAAACCTCATGCGTTTACTGAAATGCAGACTCTCTGTCTACTTTCCATGTCCCTCGGGTGAATTTTCACGCCCCAGGCCAGAGACCCTCAGACGAATGTCTAGCGAATGCTGTAAATTCACGCCTATCGTCCGACCAGCGCGACTGACATGTACGCAATACCACCCAGGTGCGATTCTCAGTTTTAGAGAAAGGAAAACAGGTAAAGTTTGCGAATTATATGAAAATAATATTCGCAAAAACGAATGGATGAAAAATATACAGGAAAAATGAAATACAGAGATAATAAAAGAGAGAAATCGGGTGAAAGAATAGGAAGAAGATGTAGGAAATTAAATGAATATAAACCCTACGTGACAGTCAGGGGCCCTGAGCTATAGTATGAAAGTTGACGTAGATTGTCAAGCCAGCTTTACTAGCATCTTACACATGAGCTATGCAAGATTGATGATGCTCGATGTTTATATTCGTTACCACACATGAAATGTTCATGATCCTAGTTTAAGTGACTGTGTCGTCTATCAGCGTATGTCCTGTAATAAACGTTTGAAGAAAAGTCATCGGTGCTAACTACATTTATGACTTTTACTTGTGGTGGAGTGAGTTTGTGTGTACCTGAATAAGAGCCTAAACGACTTCGTGTTCACATCTGCTGCTTCTACACACACACCATTACTCACTACAACATCTTGCTACGAGTTCTACACCTCTGGGAAACATGTATGCTGTTCGAGTGTGAGTGTCTGCATTATACCCTGGCAGTACCTCACGCTGGTGACCTAGATACACGCAACACTGAACTGTACAGGTGATAACGACACGCCCACTCTATGACACTGCAACACGATACACAATACCAGATTTCACACGAGCGATACAGACTTTTACACATACAAAACATGCAATGTAAGTATGCTGTATAGAAAAGAGGGCACTACATGTCCAAATTATAGTTGATCCGTGTATCTCATGCATAAGACAAACACCAGTTTACATGTGCATATGCAAAAAATCAAATCAAATCAGTAATCATTTGGGTCATCAGCATGTAGTGTTCTTTTGAAAATGAATTTTTTGTCAATCGGCCCTTCTTCTCTTTCCCACCCCGCCCCTACCCCTTTTTTTGTAAATAGTTCATCTGTTCTTTATTCTCATGAACTAGTTCCGGCGACGGATTCCAGGCGTGAAATTTCTTTATACAACTACAATATTTACTGTTGTCTAAATGAGAAATTCATTCCTCGTGTAGACACTTTTAAATCCTTGCACTTTCTGAGGGCACGTTTTAAATTCTTGTGTGTGACGCGCGTGGACAGATATTTGAGGGGGGGGGGGGGGGGGGGGGGGGGGGGGGGGGGGAGGGGGAAGGGGGGGAGGGGGAAGGGGGGAAGGGGGGGGGGAGTAAATACTTCTTACTCAACAGTTCTCCGAACTTTAGTTCCCGGTGTCTCTGTGGTAAGGTAAAGGTAAATGATCCCGTTACACGCCCATTGAGGCATATTGGGAATATGGTGTTAGGCCCATATTTTCTCGACCGTCGGCACACTAGGGGGGATGTGGTCTGCATCATGCCGGCCGCCTTAACCTTCCCAGAGTTGCTCTGGTACCCATTTGGGGCTGGGTCGACCCAGGAGCCGTTTGCGGCCTAAAAAAATCCCACCTTATCTGGGGATCGAACCATAGACCACTGAGCTAGGAAGCTAGTGCACTAACCACTATGCTACCACGGCTCCCCATGCTACCGCGGCTCTCTGTGGTGACAACGAAAAAGAACAGGACTACATGTAGGCTACTTCTCCCTCAGGTAGTTCGTAAGAGGTGACCAGCATGAGGTTGTGCCCCGGGCTGGCAATCTCGTCATATGAAACAAATTACTACAGACTACCACTGCAACCGTACATGAAACTTTGGTGCAGTCTTTCATGCTCCATAGGGAGCGAAAGGGGAAAGGATGATGACGATTACCCGGTAAGCCACTCACGTCTGTTGTTTTTCTGTTGTCTAGTTTTCTACTTCTTTATTTCTCACGAGTGCCTGAAAACATACTTTTATGTGTGTGTAATATTTATGTACTGTTTACAGGCCTCGGGTTTCCCCTCTTTATGTGTTTAAACGTTTATACAATACCAAACCTACCCTCTGTCCTTTACTTACCGTTCTTAGTCTTCTATCATTTATTAGACACCGTTTTAAGGTCTTTGTCTTGTGTAATCTGACCTATCGACTCTGAAGATACAAAATCAAATCATGTCGTTCATTTTTAGAAAGAATTATGAAAACTCAGTAGGGTTGCCTTGTTTGATGTAAAAAAAAGAGAGGTGGGGGGGGGGGGGGGGGGGGGGGGGGGGGGGGGGGGGGGGGGGGGGGAAGGGGGGGGGGGGGGGGGGGGGGGGGGGGGGGGAGGCCGGGGGGGGAAATAAGCAATAATCACTCAGGAAATGCGATCTGTCCATCTATGTAATGCCATTGTTACGCATGTTAAGAAAAACGATCATCTAAGCACTCCATAACACACTAAAGTGCCATCACTGGGATCTTCTGTTTGTTTCCATTACATGTTCTTTATTACTCCCATTACCATCGGTGTATATGCTTTCTAAGATGGTGATAACTGTCCAGTGTTTCTATAAAGTACAAATAACTATCTTTTTGTGTTATTCTACAGCTCTTTCTACCACTGTTCTTATAATAAGTTGTCGTTGTTAGAACATTTACCTTCTACAAATCTGCACTGCTCATCGCCAGTTTTTGGTTTTATTCTACTTCTCATGATAATTCTTAATAGCATTTTGGTCACATAACTGATAAGACTATCTATCTGGTAGTCTTCATATTTGAGGGCTCTATGTTTTTACTGCAAAGCTATAACTATGGATTTTAGTAGATCACCTGGTATGTATCCACAGTTCTAGGCGCCATTCAAGTTTTTTTTATCAGTTCTGTTCACAATTCGCACACAGCCTCAGCCTTCTCTACTATTATACGATTTGGTAAATGGGTCTTGCCTTTCTTTCTTCATGTTGCGTATGGCGTACTTACCTTCTGCACAGGCATTGTTGGTCACTTGTAGTTGCCTTGAATATTTAATTCTCATTTTTCATCACCATAGACCTCCATAATATTGTCGTAGATTTTTTGATAGGAGAATTAAGACTTGGGTTGGTCCCTTCTGAATAGGTTGGAATGAGTGATAGTCACCGTGTGAGATAGAAATACCAAAAATAGATTTCCACGAGTGAGATGGTAGAATTGTGATAGAGGCTGTCTCTGAGAGCGGAAAATCTTCTCTCTCTCTCTCACCTATCTTCTACGACAGATCTAAAGTAGTCAGACAGTCTAACACATATACATTAAATATATATATATATATATCCACTCACGTGCATGCACATTCAAGTGACGACAGGTAGACACACAGACGTGGGAAACTATAACAAATGATTTTACAAATATTCTAGAACGAGCTGACCAACGCGCTTATTAATTCCAAGAGAAATTTTAATTATCATCTAAAATTTCTTCACAACACATAGAAATTACATAAAAACATATACAAATAGTCATAAAATATCAAGAGAATGCTACAAGGATGATAGCCCCGTTATGATATTAACTCTAGGTTTAGCCCACAGCCCCGTTATGAGACAGATGATGGCCCAAAGAGTCATAAATACATATGATTAGGGTCTAATATTGTCCTTCAAAAGGAACAATTTAATCAAGCAGCCAATCTTCCTTAAGGAGATTATAAAGTGGGTGAATCAATAGTTATCAAAAAACTCACTCAGTCCGCTTTCACTCGGTTCTTTCATCAGGGTACCCTGGCACACGTGCTTACCTAAAAAAACTTGATGTTGTTCACTGTCTGGCGCAACCTTAGGACACTTCTCTATAGTGAATCTGTATTCTTTGGATAAAGCAAATCCCAGCTCTACAATTACAGGTTTCTTCCACTGTTTTTTCGGGGAGCATTCACTTCACCAGTTATGTTTTTAGATTACTGTTCATGTCACTTAGATCAGTTAGGGTAAGCAAGTTTGAACGGGCACACAGAGTCAAAACACGAGGGTTTCCTTCATTTGGGAAAAGCTGACCAGTGGACAACTTCCTTTAACAGATAGTCTTGGTTCACTATACACTCTTTCAATACTTGTCGGAAATATTAATGTTATTTCTTGTAATTTTTCTCGCCGCCAAGCAGCATGTATATTTGAGTTTATTGTGAAGAAATAAAGTCTGGCTCAAAGGCCCAGTATAAACATTTAGTCTTTAGAAAACCGTTAGTGGGATTGGTATTACTGTCTATCTCTGATGGCACATGCACTGTGAGACCAGTGTTACTTGAAACAACCCACGTGGTTAAAGATAGGAAATGTCTATTCTTCTCACAAGTATGTCTCTTTACTACTAAACGCCGGCAAGTTTGGATCACCCCAGTATTCACTGCATAAAATGGAAAAAGCACATATAAAATAATTATACATACTATGTATAAGGATATAACTTATATTTTAAACTGCAAGCGTAGAGCTTATCATTTAACACTTCCCGTGAAATAAGTTATATTATAAAATCAATCATCATGAATTTGAAATACATATAAATATATTTCGTCAACACTCATGAGACATCTAGCAGTTATAAGTTAGTTTAGAAAATGTATCTCGCCTGAGTATTTAGCAGTAAAATTAACTTCATTATAGCTACCTTGTTGTTTAAGCTAGGAATTATAATTTATTTTGCTCTCCACTGAAACACGTCACTAGAAAATAACACAGACTATATAAATTTGGCACTCTGCACAAAATCTAACTCGTGAAATATGAAATAAGCGACTTAACACTTTAAACACTTCACAAAATACTAGAATATAATATATAATATTTTACCTCACACAGAACTACAGGTAGTCGCACAACTTAAGAATTATATGCTTATATTTATGGAAGTCTAGAAGTTCGACAAATTGTCGAAACAAACTGAGAACTTCGCTATACAGCTTATACTGTTCCGAGCGACCTGTCTACTGCGAATTTAGGAGCGAGAATGAAAATAAAGTTTAACATTCTGGTTATATCTATCAAACAGACAAAGAGGTAATCGTTTAATTTCACTAAACGAAATAATCCCCCTTTCCGTCTATATCACTTACGTAACTGTCATAAACTGCCACGTTCTGACCGAGAGGGCGCGTGTCAGTTGCGAATCTCAGACAACTTGTCTGCAATGCAGGGGCAGTTTTTGCACCTACGTTTAACAAACTGACCGAGAAACGTGCGTGTCAATTGCAAAGGTAGACAACTTGTCTGAAATGCAGGGCAGTTTTCACACTTCAAGCTGACCATGGCCCACCGTGAATGCAGTGTCAGGTCGGATTTCCAGACAACTGTCTCGTACTGCGTCGTAGAGATGTCAGTAATCACGCCTAACCTAAGCGCTCAGCCGAAGAAACCGCGCGTGACAGGTGCAAATGTAGACATTTAGTCTGCTCTCATGTCTGAGTGTCGTGGTTGAGTTTGAGTGTAGAGTATTTGTCGAGTTGGATAATAGTAGTGAAATCGACAAGGGATAGTGGACTGACAGAGTTATAGATTACACTTTAGATAAGGTGTAAATAGGAGATGGACTTGAGACAACCTGGAAGAAGATTTATTCAAAGGATCTCTCTCTCTCCAGGCCTCAACTCACTTTTACTGTCTAAGCATCTCCGGCTCTCACTCTTTTCTCTTATCATACATAGAGATTCTAGTAAAGAGCTAAAAATACAAATATGGATGGAAAGGTCGTGAACAGCGTATTAATAAAGGTGTAAACTTTATTAAAGAAGAAAAAGCATGGAATTAGTGCATATCATCACAACAACATAAAATTACATCAATAATCAACTAATCATCAATAGTCATCAATAATCATATACACCAACAACCACACACACAGCTCACCATTTATAAAACCTGTAGAACACAGAGAGATGAAATAACTGAATGTCAGCCCGTCCGTTTTCGGGACCATATGAAATAGCTCCAGTAAGTGGTTTTTTCGTATATATCCTCCATCGGTGATGGAATTAACCTGAATAAAATCACTGTATAGGCGCTATCATTGGTGATTCCTCCCTACTGGCGCGAGGTGGGCTGGGAGACTCTATTTACCTTCTGTTTACCAAAATGAATAAACTGCGTGGCAGTCCGTCCGTTTTCGGGGACCAGATGAAATAGTCCAGACAGTGTGTTACTTGTAGATCCTTCGTGAGGGACTATGCCTACAAAACTGTCCTTGTTGGTACTATCATTGGTGACTCCCCCCTACTGGCGCGAGGTGGGCTGGGGGACGCTGTTTATCTCCTGCAGACCAACTGAATGAACTTAGCGACAGCCTGTCCGCTTTCGGGGACTAAGGGGAATAGCTCCAGTAAGTGGTTTTTTCGTATATATCCGCCATCGGTGATGGAATTAACCTGAATAAAATCACTGTATAGGCGCTATCGTTGGTGACCGCTACTCGCGAGAGGGGGGCTGGAACTCTGTCCATAGATGGCTGCTCATACGTGCGAGGTTTTAAGTATCCAGAAAATACACCAGAAGAAGTCACTTGAGGACAAAGAGACCCAGACGCGTTTATCCGGCGCAAGGCTCCGCTTGGCTGTAAATCCTGTTTAAACTGGTTTGGCTGTGGTTTGCTGAGTGCCCCGTTTAGGCACAAAAAAGGCGGGTGATATGGAATTCTGCTATAGGCATGCTGAGCGGGTTTGATATTCTGGAAGCCGCAACGCTCTGGCTGGTAATCCAATAGGCGAGTAGAGAACTGCTACTGCGTTTGGCGATTCCAGATTTTGCGTTGGCTCCGTTGCACTGCGTGAGCTTAACTTGGCGTTGACAAAAAGGGGTTTTGATTCAGGAACGGGGTTGACGATTCGTGACGCTAGCGGTATTCAGAGACCCTCTGGATCGAAGAGAATATTTCGTTCTTCGCCTGACTGGAATCTGCTCTAGCGATTCGGTCTCCCTGAAACTGAGACCCAAAAAAACACCTTTTACCTCAAGCAAATAATAAATCACACTAACTTTATACAGAAAGTTTCGCTCCACTATGGGATTAAATTTATTGTAGTTATTGCTATGATAGTTTAGGGCTGTCTTTAACCATGTCTCCTGTTCCTTAAAAATATCAATTATCAACACGCGCCCGCATAGGCTTAATATCTTTTGCACCCCCAGGTACCTGTCAGTAAATGTTCTGACATCAAAAATCTACTCCTCTTCTCCCAATCTCACATACAGGAAACCTAACCTGTAGTTACAGTTAAATGAATATGCTTATTCATCTTACAACATTAAATGAATTTACATAAACAGATTACAGCATTTGACATTACACAAATAAATCGTATGTCCCCTTTGGAAAATATATTAGCATTCCACAAAATGAGTACAAAGAAAATGCAATGTTCTTGCTATAATAATACAGTTGTGGCTAGATCATAAGATATAATTATATCTATGCCTGGTGACTGCTTTCAGTGAAAGTTATAGACTAGTGCCTAGCCACACAAGTAAGCATAAAATGATCCTCCCTTGCCACTAGAAACATCTATCAAAAGGAATAAGTGACTATCTCCTATAATCCAGAGTTATTACCTGCATCTCACTATTCAGTTTTAAAGTGAACAATCCACACCTGACATTATCTTACAGAAATGACAGTTAATTTTTCTGACTCTTAACCCAATGGTAAGCATTCGTGGACTGATTCTACGCCTAATATCTGTTATTGTTATTATGATAAACCGTAACAGTTTAAGCACCACTTAATAGGCCGTAGACAGCGCTACCTTATCACTGAATAAATTACTAGGAGAAGTCCTCAGAAATAAATTCACTTCACTAACAGATATATATAAAAGCTAACATGAATCTAATATTATAATTATAAGATATGTCAACTCACCCCGAAAATGACTAGAACATAGGCAAACACATTCTAGTACTGTGTTAAAGTTTGCCTTATCTGATGATGGTCATCTACGGGCCAGGAAAATTTACGAATGTCTTTGTCTATTAAAACCAGTCTACTCTTATAGATCACAAAGGACGCTCCCCCCGGACACCTGGCCTGCATATTTCTACAGAAGTTCGGCGAAAGACGTAATCTAGAGTAAGACAAAAGAAATCGTGCGAAAGTTCCCCAGGTAGAGAAATGCATAACATTATGCTCTATCTTGTCTAAGGGGCGAAAACCCAAAGACTGACCGCGGGTTTGTCTCCCCCTGTTTCCAGGATGCATAATATTATGATCCGAAGCAGCGTTCTGGAAGCCAAACACAGGGACCATTTCGCTCGTGATCAAAGGCTTTAAACGTAAGAGATATTCCCCTGGTCAGACCAGGTGCGGCTTAGATAATATTATCGTTCGCTGACCGCTACAGGCCGGAACGTAACCAAACCTCGGGTGGGGTTTGAGAAGGTGAAAAAGTTTGGCCACGAAGGTAGAAAATGAAAGAAAAAGAAAATACAAAATGACGAGGAAAACCAGGACATTTAAAAAGTAATCAAATTATGGACAAGATGGTAAAATAGATTATCGGTCACGTGACACTGAGATAAGCGAAAGTCACAGTTTCGTTCACTGACATCTAATGCAATAGAATGCATGTTATCGCTCTCTCTCTGACACGTTATGTCATAACTGCGTTCTCGGTTTAATCAGCCATGAAGTGCGTTTCTAAATGAGAAACGAAATTGGCGAAATATAGAATGGGAAAGATATTATTTCTCGGAAACGAGTGGATGCGAAAAATACAGGAAAAAGGAAAAGAGTGATAATAAAAATAGAGGATACGGGTGACCGAAAAAGAAGAAGATATAGGCAATTTATAGATCATAAATGTCTACGTGACAAATATATTCTATCCAACTTTGTATTACGTTCTCTAGACTCATAATATTTGTATATCTGTGATTTCAAACAACTGGTCAATATTTATTTTTTCTACATGTTAACTAGTTTATTTACTTCCACACAGCGTTTTTGTCCGGTCTTCCAGCTATCCGCACGTCTGATTTAACCAAACGTTTGTTGTCCTACATTTATTTATTATTTCCTTATTTCATTTTTCATAATTTTCTTTGACTTGCTTTTTTATTCCCCTTGCGCCCATCAGTTGTAGAATTGCATTTCTTATTTTTTTTTAAATAAAATTTTTCCTCGTTTTGGCGAGGCGCGTCCCGTTCAACGTAGCCGGTTATATTAGGGCGCACGTCCAAATATAAAAGACCTTCAGGTCTGGAGAATTAGTTATGTGTTATTTATATTGACAAGTTGCATTTCTTATCCATTTCTTCCTTGTGGTACTTTTAATTGCTGATATGATTTATTTTGATATTTGATATATTGACTCATTTAGCATGTCCCATGGTTCATCTGTAATCTGTATTGTTTCTATGGCCAAACTGCAAGCCTTTCTATCTTGTGCTATCTTGGGAGAGTTTCCAGACCAGTAACTGCCTTGTAGTGCTATCATTTGGGTTTGCCAATCTTCTTACCACTGGTATTTGTCTCATTCTTCCCATCAGTTACTTATTAGTGATATGGCCGTACCATTTAAATTCTCATATTCTGCATATTGGGATGTAGGATAAAGAGAGAGGGATAGTACCTCACGGTGAGAGACAGCCATGTCCTTTTTAGGATAGTCAGGATCCTATTTGGTTCTCCTCTCTTTGTCTAGCTCATGTATGGCTCCTCGAATACCGCTTGTGTACGGCGGTGGCCACATCCCGGACAACAGTCTTGGCTGACTGGCTAAACTACATGGGTGGAGTAGGAGCAATCTTACTCAAGGGAATGTCCATCCCTAGTACACAAAGACTGAGACGGTGAGTGAGGCGGAGGAATCTGAGAAGATCAACGGCTCTCAAAGCGAAACAGCAAAGTGTGTGGCGCACTAGAGGCATGTCGGACATAGAAAAAGACAATGGCTAGCCACCGTGGAAGAGATTGGGGCCTTACCACGTACTTCCTACAGAACGTAATGGGATCACAACAACAAGATAAGAACCGATATGTAGAGAACTCTCTGTCCCCTGGGGAAGAATCTACTGTACAAATTAACAGGGAAGAGGCAACTCCTCTAATGAGTAAGGAAGTACATAATGACGAGTGTTCCTTAAATTCTGTTGAAAGGGAGCATTCTGAGAAAGACCACCTAAAAACTAGTAGGAGAAGCCTAAAAATAGGAACATGGAATGTTAGAACTCTAAACGGAGAAGGAAAGCTGGACAATCTTATATTAGAGGCAACCGACATGAAACTCGATATACTGGGAGTTGCAGAGGCAAGACTTTTGGATACAGGCTACATAACAAGAGACCAGTACACGCTTATACACTCAGGAGGAGAAAAACACGAAAGAGGGGTAGGAATGTTGATAAAGAAGGAGTTAGAAAAATACGTATGTGGATACTGGACACACAATGACAGAATGATGTTACTAAAGATGAGAGCAAAGCCATTCGACATATCAATCTTACAAACTTATGCACCAACTAAAGATTACAGCGAGGAAGAAATAGAAGAATACTATGAAGAGCTACAACACACACTTAAACCAGTCAAAACTACAGATGTGTTGATAGTAATGGGTGATATGAATGCAAAAGTAGGAAAAGGAAAATACAAGAAAATAGTAGGACAGTATGGATTAGGGACAAGAAATGATAGAGGAGACAGACTTATCCAGTTCTGTGAAGAAAACCAGCTGGTCATATGTAACACCTTTTTTGAACACCACCCAAGGAAATTATACACATGGAAAAGCCCAGGAGATGTAACACGTAATCAAATCGACTATATCATGATAAAACATAGATTTAAGAACAGTGTCACAAGTGCAAAGACACATCCTGGCGCCGACATAAATTCAGATCACAATCCAGTTGTCATCAAAGTAAATATAAAGCTGAAAAGAGCAGGAAACAGAAGACAGGAGGAACCCCAGATAGAAATATCAGCGCTGAAACAACCAGATATAAAACAGAAATATTTAATCGACGTCAAAAATAAATACCAACAGTTATTGACAGAAAGCATGGAGCAGTATAGAAGAGAAAACCCAGAAGAAAAAGCAACCGCAAAATGGGAATGCTTAAAAACAAGCATACAATCAGCAAATGCAAATTTACCTAAAAAGGAGTCTAAGAAAAATCAAATTTGGATGACAGATGACATCTTGAATAAAATGGCAGAAAGAAAGAAAGCAAAAAACACTCCAGAATATAAAACAATAGACAATGACATACGTACTATGTGTAGAGAAGCAAAAGAACGGTGGATAGAAACAAAATGTAAGGAAATAGAAGACTTGGAAGCAAAGCACATGACAAGAGATACGCATGAAGAAATAAAGAAATTATCAAATCGGTCGCGGTTTGCACAAGGAGGAAGCTGTATCAAGAACAAAAATGGTGTAATATTACTTGATGAGAAAGACATATCAAACAGATGGGCAGAATACGTAAAAGAACTATTCGAGGACAACAGAGGTAAAAAACCATCACCAGATTCTAATGAAGGCCCAAACATTCTCAGATCAGAAGTAGAGAATGCCATTCATATGATACAAAAAGGAAGATCAGCAGGCATGGATAACATAAAAATTGAAATGATAGAAGCTCTGGAGAGCTTTGGTATAGATACAATCACAGAAATATGCAATGATATATACAATACAGGATATTTACCACACGACATGAAGACATCAGTTTTTATAACATTGCCCAAAAAACCAAATGCAACAGAATGTTCAGACTTCAGAACAATCAGCCTGATGAGTCATGCAATTAAGATACTGCTCAAAATCATACAGGAAAGAATAAAAAGTAAAGTAGACAGCGAAATCCAAGAAGAACAGTTTGGTTTTAGACGGAACAGTGGAACAAGAGAGGCAATATTTTGCCTAAGAAGATTAGCAGAAAAATATACAGAGGTCCAAAAAAGTATGTATATGTGCTTCATTGACTATAAGAAGGCTTTTGACAGAATCCCCCTGCCTATTTAATTTATACACCGAAAAAATTTTCAAACAGATACAGGAAATACCAGGAATGAACATCAGTGGAAGATCAATAAACAACCTTAGATATGCAGATGATACCGTGTTGTTAGCTGAAAGCGAACAGGAGTTACAAGAACTAGTGAAGCAAGTGAACAGTATAAGTCATGAATATGGACTCGACATTAATATTGAGAAAACTAAAACTATGATAATTAGCAAAACAGACGATAAACCCACATTAAAGATAAGCGTAAATGGGAAAATCCTGGAACAAGTCAAGAGCTACGTATATCTTGGTCATATAATAACAGAAGATGGCAGATGTGAAACAGAAATCAAGAAGAGAATAGGAATGGCCAAAGCTACATTCAACAACATGAAACATATACTGACATCCAAACAGTTATCTCATAAATTAAAACTGAGAATCATAAAGTGTTATATATATTCTGCATTTCTGTATGGTGCAGAAACATGGACGATGAATAAGCATTTGGAAGAAAGAATTGAGGCTCTTGAAATGTGGATATATAGAAGAATGGGGCGTATCTCATGGAAAGAGATGAAAACAAATAAGGAGGTCCTAGAAAATCTAGGTATGAAAAGAGAACTAATGAGAGAGGTCAAAGTTCGGCAGCTAAAATACTTTGGCCACATAAAAAGGCATAACACCTTGCAGAAGACCATAACAGAAGGGAGAGTTGAAGGCAAACGTGCAAGGGGAAGACAGCGCTATAAGTGGGAAGATAACATCAAGAGATGGACGGGAAAGAGTCTATCAGAGTGTACCACCAAGACAAGAGACAGAAGACGTTGGAGATCCATTACAGCCAACCTTCGTTGTGGAGATGGCAACTGATGATGATGATGATGATTCTGCATAAGCACAGTCAATCAAAGTCTGTATCTTTCTAGTTGAAATGTTATTGTTTGTCATGTTTCAGAGCCAATCATAAGGACTCACGTGATATTTGATTTTAACATTCTTATTTTTGTGTTGAATTTGATATCTTTTGATTTCCAAATGCTGTTTATAAAATTGGGGACTTTATTGTACAGTAACGCTGGCTCCATATTAAAAGTCATTGCAGCTGTCATGGCTTGCTGTGATTTTCAGCGGTAGCCCTACATTTTATTCATATGTTACAGTTTTCGGTCCAGTGTGTTCTATGCTGATCAGTTTAATGCGCCCTGACAATGGGCAGGCAACCTACATCTATTTATTATTAGTTATTTATAGCAGTGTCTGAATTAAAAATTTAACCTTATGACGTTTTTCACAGAAAGTATTTTTCCATTCTATACACCCGCGTTGCTCTAGTTGCTGTGAATATTCATATACCAAGATTCCATTTCGTATGTTAAACACAAAACACTCAAGTTTTTCTTGTTGTTGATCAGACTGATTTTTCTAACGACAGTGGGACAAAGCAAAACGTTGGCTTATTTAACTGCGTGTGCATGTTTTTTTTTTTTGATCGCGAAATGGCAGATTAACTCTGTACAACATTTTATTATGCGATGTTTCAAATTTTTCGTCACAGACAATTATGTAAAATAAGAGGGAAAAATACAGTAAGTTAAAATATATATCAGCTTAACTGCGTCATTCTTTGAACTTGCAGATCTACAAAGAATTAAAGTGCATGAAAGTCTCTGCTAAAACGTATTAAAAGCCAGGACTCCTACTAAAGTACAGGTATAGGAAAATAAATTGGGAAGAGGGCATAGAAAAGGGGAATTGAGGGAGTTGTCGATGTTTCTTTTATTAGGAGGAAAGATATAAAGATAATCATCGCATGAAACAACTGAGACCATACAGTAATGGCTTTTATGACGGCGGTTAATGACACAAGGAGGAAAAGATAGAACAATAAATGCCGAAAAAAATTGATGTTATGTTGAAACTGTTGTTATGTGGTGTTCTTTCTTCTGTTGTATATTAGTTATGCTATATTGTTTATTATGTTGTATATTGGTTATGCTATATCTTTTATTATGTTGTATATTAGTTATGATATATTGTTTATTATGTTGTACATTAGTTATGCTATATTGTTTATTATGTTGTATATTGGTTATGCTATATCGTTTATTATGTTGTATATTAGTTATGCTATATTGTTTATTATGTTGTATATTGGGTTTGAGCGTCCACTTGACAGAGTGGTTAGAGAGCTGGCCTTTCGCTACAAAGGTATCGGGTTTGAAATGTTATGTTGAAACCTTTGTTATGTGGTGCACTTTCTTCTTTTGTACATTGTCTATGCTATATCGTTTATTATGTTGTATATTGGTTATCAAATCAGAGGCACATCTCCAATCCAACCTGCAAGTCTGGAAGGAAGAGCTGGAGAAGAGAGGGATGGTCATAAGCAGCTCTAAGACAAAATCCATGGTGATATCACGAGAAGAAAGAAGACATCAGATTAAGCTGGGAGAATAGGTCCTGGAGCAGGTCGACCACTTTAAATACCTCGGAGCTATTATAGACCGAAAGGGAGGCATCAAAGAAGAGTTGGCCACTCGAAAAGCAGCAGCTGGGAGACTTTTTCAGGCCATAAATCGAGGATTCCTCAGCAAGAGAGGGGTTGGTAAGAAAACGAAGATGGCTGTATACCGCTCCACCTATGTCCCAGTCTTGACATATGGATGCGAGTCATGGGCAATGACGACAACCCACAAAAGCCAGATCCAAACCTCAGAAATGAGGTATCTGAGGAATGTGGTTGAAGTAACAAGAAGAGACATGGTCCGCAACCAGACGATACTTCAAGGCCTAAAATCCCACCCCCTGCAGAACCAAGTAGAACAGTCACAACTAAGATGGTTGTTGCTGTCATTTTTGACGGTGTGAAAGACACCAACCTAATTTATGTTTGGTTTAATGTGATCAAAGAGAGATAAATGTTTATTATCTTTCTGTGACAGGTTTGACTGGTGATTATCTTCCCCTGTCTTATGTGGTCCTGTCTCAGGCAATGTCTTATAGTTGACATGTCTTAAGTCTATTTATAGGACCATATACGGAGTATCTTTACCACCCATTTGGGCGGAAACGCCTGGTCTGGTTTAGCCTCGATCTGGTCTATGCTCTTTGGGCATGCGCAGGTCTTGGCGCAAAAACCGAGAGACTGATGATTCAACCAGAGTGTACCTGAGGCTTAGAACGGATGTACCGATCCGTAGATTTCTCTCTGCCAAGTTTCGATAGGGATTTGGAAATTCTGGGATTGACTGTTTTGTCATTCTTCCTTCCCTGAGTGATTCTTTATGCCAATATTGGCTGTGTTGTGTTCCCTTAGAGTGTAAGGATTCTATGAGAAGGTAACTGAAACATTATTCGATCCTTTTCGTCTCGATTAGATCTTAAAGGTACATTTATCGCTGATGGCGACATAGTGAGCGAAGCTCACGAGGAGTTAATATACTGTACCCCAGTATGGCTACATATTTGAAAGACTAGGTCTAAGTTGACATGTTATACATATAAGCCTAAGAATCAACTTAATGGATCCGCAATGCAGGCGGAATATTGTTTGGCAGATATATATATATATTTATTCTCAGAAGTTTATGTAAACTGAGAGTCGATTGATTATCGAGGCCCGCGACCTGCGGCCTGATTTCGTCGGCATTATATTGGTCCGTGTTTACGGCCAATCTTCTTCACCAGAATGAAGTACCTGGCATGTGAGGCCAGAATGAAGTCTTTTGCTAGTTGTAGGACAATAGCATTGACTTTGTTAAATAACTGATATCGCCCGTTCTAGGCAATATATTTGCTAGGGCTTACCTGACGGGGCTCAGTCAGGGATTAGAGCTATTGCATGAACAGTAATTATTGGTCAAGACATTGTTACATGTCTAAGCTGTTCGGGATCTGTGATGCCTGATGTTAACCTTCATAACTACACATATACTGTCCATGATCTTGTACTATTGACTGTTTCGTCCATCATCATATTATCGTACGTCATGAATAAATATTGTAAACGTCAGCAGCATTCCCTACTTCACTGACTTCTACTTGTGGTTGTGTGAGTCTATGTGAAGTCGTCCAAGAGCCTATACGGCCTTCGTGTTGTCAGCACTACTATTCACTCACCTACAGGATCAACCACAGTCTTATACAAGTACTACACGTCTGTATCTACACGTATGCTGACACTATAAGTGTCTCTACTATACCCTGGCGGCACCTCATGCCGGTGACCTAGATTACACCGCATCATTGGGACACGCCCACTCTGCCATCTTTACAACACACGAACACAAACGGGCAGTTATACATCTGGAGCGAATAGAACGTTACATCTCTACATCTCCAGCCTTAAACAGACAGTAAACAGACCTTTACAATGGTTTGGCCATGTCTGCAGAATTGGAGAAGATCGGCTACCACGACAAGCATGGGAAACAAAGAGCCAGGGATCCAGACCCCCAGGACGACCCAGAGTCCGCTGGGAGGACAACATTAGACAATCTTTGAAGGACCGAGGACTAGAATGGAATCAGGCCAGGAGGAAGACAGCCGACAGGATAGTCTGGCGCTCTCTCTTCCAAACTTCTACACCTCACAGTAGAAGGGGAATGACTAAGTAAGTAAGTACCGTATATTGGTTATGCTATATCGTTTATTATGTTGTATATTGGTTATGCTATATCGTTTATTATGGTGTATATTGGTTATGCTATATTGTTTATTATGTTGTATATTTGGCGTTCACTTGACAGAGCGGATAGAAGCTGGACTCTCGCTACAAAGGTATCGGATTTGAAATGGTATCTTGAAACCTTTGTTACGTGGTGCTCTTTCTTCTGTTGTATATTGGTTATGCTATTTTGTTTATTAGGTTGTACATTGGGTTTGAGCTCCCACTTGACTCTTGGCAGATTGGTTAGAGCGCTGGCCTCTCGCTGCAACGTATCGGGTTCGAAACACGGTGGCGTCACATTCCAGTCTAATCAGCTATAAATGGGTAACTGACTCTGCTCTTGATTCAAGGTAAAGAAAGGTAGCGAGGAAGGGAACTGGTCAACTCACGTCTTGAAGCTGGACCTAATATAGCGAAGCGTCTAAAAACGGGCAGTATCTGCTATGGGGCTATAAGCACCTTTAGCCGCGCTGGTGTAATGGCTTCGGCGTTGTACTGGCGACCAGGTGTTCATGGTTCAAACCCGTGCGTCGGCGTTTGAAGAAATGTTTACGGCCGGAAATTTGACTGAATAGCCTGAACGGCTCCTGTGATAAACCCTCTGTGGATGGGAAGGAGCGAAGCTCCTGACCGGGTTGGAAGGAAAGTCCTCAGGTTCCCCAGCCTCGCAATGACATGTCATTGGGCCGAAGGGCTGAAAGCCCAAGTGCCGCTGGTTAAGAAAAAAAAAAAAAAAAAGCACCTTTACCTTATATTGTAACCTTTGTTATGTTGAGTATTGGTTATATTGTAACCTTTGTTATGTTGAGTATTGATTATATTGTAACCTTTGTTATGTTGAGTATGGGTTATATTGTAACCTCTGTTATGTTGAGTATTGGTTATATTGTAACCTCTGTTATGTTGAGTATTGGTTATATTGTAACCTTTGTTATGTTGAGTATTGGTTATATTGTAACCTCTGATATGTTGAGTATTGGTTATATTGTAACCTTTGTTATGTTGAGTATTGGTTATATTGTAACTTCTGTTATGTTGAGTATTGGTTATATTGTAACCTCTGTTATGTTGAGTATTGGTTATATTGTAACCTCTGTTATGTTGAGTATTGGTTATATTGTAACTTTTGTTAGGCTGTATATTTATCAATATCATCATTTTTCTTTTCGCTCCCTAAAACGCATGGAACCATCAATGGAGCTGGTCCAGCTTGTACAAAGAGTTGACCAGCTCTTGCTGTGGTGGTTTATGTAGAAATCTGTTTTACTTGGTGAGGTTGCCAGCCGCATACACAACCTCACACAAGTCGTCTTGTACGACATGCCTGCGGGATCAGTAGTTCTGTTCCTTCTGTGTCTCACCAGAGACCCCTGGAAACTATACAGAGGTTATAGCGGTTATGCTATATCCTTTCTTACGTTAAATATTGTTCATGTTGTATCATTCATACCCAGAAGAACGTTATTGGTATCCAGGCTTCTAAAAATGCTGGATTTTATTTTAACTTGTTATACACACAAAATCTGAATGTTCTTGTGATCCAGCCAAAGTTGACATCCGTATTCAGCTATCATACAAAACGTTTTCATAATTTTTACACCAGTTTTACTTACTGACAACGCTGCAGTGAACTCCATCGTGCAAGATTACTTATTTGACATTAATGGTGCATTAATTAATCAAATTTTCGTTTAATGGGAATTTATAATTTCATTCTCATGTCTCACTGGCTGCGTAAGGTGACGTTTCTTATACAAAATGACATGCATAGTGTAACAGGAATGCAAGTTTCCCGGAAGTATGGTAGCTTTATTCGTTCACGTGCACTTTAATCTGGTTTGATTAAAATAAAATAAAAAGGTTATTGTGTTAATGCGCTGCACAAGTTAATCCTGACGGGTATAAAAAAATATGCCACTGCTTTGACGTCTCCCTGTCCCACTTCATCCATTTAATCCAGACTAATCGGGTGTCAAACATTAACTGGCAGTTACGTGTCATCTGTTCGAGGACTAACAACAGTCCCCTTGACTCCAGTGATCCACTTTAGTGGACACGAGCATAGAACGCAGCTTCTTGTCACATTTCCGCCTCTCTGCATGTGAATTCTTCAGTTAATTTCATTTCAGAATTTCTACTCCACAAGCTCCTTTTTATTCTCTCTCTCTCTCCCCCCCCCTCCTCCCCCTTTTCCCCCCCCCCCCCCCCCCCCAATTGACTTTCCCTCCGAGGCCCATTTCATTACCAGTCGAGTGAAGTTAAACGGTGTTTTCCCAGCGTGCGATCGATCCATCGCCACTGGCGTTTACTGCACTCTGGTTCAGCAAGACCCATTTAGCTCCACTGTACAAGTGTATTAATTTTTGACTTTCTTGCGCGTACAGTTGTGCAAATTTGTCTTCAGCAATGAACATCTATGATCTGTTGTGCATAGTCTTTCTTCTTTTTAGCCACACACCAAAACTTTACGGTAAAAAAGATTTCCAAATTCATTATTTTCCTAATCGTTCCTGCCTGCTCTCCATATTTGTGTCTTGATTTCACATCTGTGGCTATCTACTAGTATGATTGATATATATATATATATATATATATATATATATATATATATATATATATATATATATATATATATATATATATATATATATATAATATATATATATATATATATATATATATATATATATATATATATATATATATATATATATATATATACACACTAGCTGTAAGGACCCGGCGATGCCCGGGTTTTTTTCTGCCAACGCTTTATGAAACTGACATACATAAGCTACACACATGGAAGTTACATAACTTACAATTAATATATACTACTCGTCAAAAGTCAAGGGCCACCCTATTATTTTCAATACTGATAAGGGTGGAATTAGGATGCCGTCAAATTACCACCTCTATCGACACCAGGTATTACAATGCAAGATGTGGGTGTCTTATCTGGTTTAGATTGTTGCTGTGTGTGTGTTGCAGTAGAACAGTTCAGGGTACACCACAGGCAACATGACGTGTAGAGTCATAGAAATGGTAACTTCGCTTTAGGTTTATACCATTTATTGCACGCCACAAAACAGTCATGATACTTATGTTATCATCGGCATAATACAACGAATGCAGCATTCAAACTCATGTTAACTGACAGTCATGTAGAAGTCAATACTCAATAGTTGTATGGAAAACAAATATCATAGCGAAGCTTGATAAATAATACATATAACTTCTGCAACCGTGGTCAGCTGCAGATCCTTAATGTTCATAGACAATAATAATTATTCCTTCCTGATGCTAGCAGATCAGATGTATACAATACGTCCGTTTACTGTCTGCACGTGAGTAGCATACATGGATTACAGGTCAGCTCGACCTTTATAACCTTCCTAAGTCTAACCATCTGACTTGGACGTGATCTCTGATATAACGAATCCTGGAACACAGACAATAGTCTTGTTGGTCTAGAGCGACCCATAGATATATAACTAGTTCAGGTATAAAGATACCGGTGACTTAATCCTAGTCAAAGTACCTCTCCATTTTGAATCACACAGGCGAGCAAAAAGGCGACAAAATGACGAACCTCTAGATGATAGCCTAAAGTTCGATACAAGAGGAATTACCTTATTTCGGAAAATCAACCATGAACATATGCCTCCAGGCAGGCTTGAATAATACGGGGAAATAGTCTAGTTAGCTAACTAACTCACAAAGACAATGTATTTCCCTCAGAGAATCACAAGACGCAGTCGCGTCCGCTCGCTAATCAGTCCATTTCTCAACTGCCCGACCTGGGCGGAACAACAAACGACAACCAGTCGAGACATGCGCAGAGTGACAATCTCTGAGTCGCTGTTCACAATAAGACGATTCTAAGAACATTCGAGATAAAAGTCTTACACAGTCGCGCCTTTTATGGACATGAACAGAAGCGTTAAGAAAGGTTTCAAACATCTACAACAGTTGACTGATACTACCAAATAAGGAGATATGGTCACGCTTCGTTCAAGACATTATAGACCGAACGTGTCTCTATACAAGAGGAGGTAAACTCATAAAAAATAGCAGTATCGATATTTCGGGTTCTGTCCCTTTGACCATAAAATATATATAACATGCATTTCAGTCAAATAATGATCATACATACGAAAAACGATCATACAAAGACTTTGGAAAAAAGTAATTATTTGTGCGTAACATTACCGCACCCTCCCGGGAAAAAAAAAATGAAACATTTTTTTTTTTTTTAAATCCTGGAGCCGGAAAAATCTAGGCTCCTAACGCACGTATGATGCGCGGATATACCTAACAAAATAGCTCAACACTTGGAGCGAAACTGAGATCATATCCCAGGTCCTTAGAGAAAAATTTATCTAAGTATACGCGTATATATCCCAGGAAGGTGCCACCAACACAAACCACAATGCTGGCAACATCATAATAAAAGTCAAATTATTCTCATACCAATATATGAAATCAAATATATTATTATGATATCATACAATGTGTTGCAAATAGCGGTGTAATATATTAATATACCGCACTATTTTATTACATTATGTAATGCATCAGTAACTAATAAGTAATACATGTGTTGATCTTCGTTGACATAAAACATTCAATAGAAGAAGATGTGGACATCATCCGCTCCCAATCTAGGACAGGACTTGATATACTCAAAGTTCCACAATGGACACAATTCGCATCTTCAATGATGTGCTGCGAAAATATCAATAACACAAATCTTAAAGACAACTGGTAAATCTCTCAATACAATCCTGAAAATAATTTATTTAAATGTGGCCGAGTGATCTTTTGGCCCGTATATCACTAACTAAGCCTTCTTAGATAATTACATGGTACAATGTTATAAATTCCCCCTCAAAAAAGTGAGAACAAAAAAAAATCTACTAACATGTCATTATAACATTGGACTGTATATTAGGAAATATATATATGACAGAAGAATCATGTGGAATCGTGTGGGCATCTGGACAGAATGTCCGCCATTACATTATCCGAACCACGGATAGCTCGAACCGAGAAATGAAATGGTTGAAGAGCTATGGCATAACGAGTGGACCTCGAGCTCTTCAAGTTTTTACTCTGAATAGCAGTAAGCGCTTTCTGGTCGGTTTCCACAATGAAATGTGCGCCTAGAAGAAATCTTTGTAACTTCAGAATAGACCATACCATAGCCAATAACTCACGGTCTAAAACCGAGTAATTCTTTTCTGCAGCATTTAATTTCCTAGAGATATACATCACCGGATGCAGAGTATCAGAATACTCCTGCATTAGTGCTGCCCCAATCCCAGTTGACGAGGCGTCACTTCGAAGAACAAAAGTCTTCTCAATAGTAGGTAACCTAAGAATAGGTGGAGATGAAAATAGGTCTTTAACCTGGTCCAATGAGGATTGACATTCTTTTGACCAGCGGATCAAATTAGGCGACCCTTTCTTCAATAAAGTAGAAAGCGGTGCCATAATGGAGGACAGATTCGGAATGAATCGTCCGTAGAATTGGATCAAACCTAATAGACTCCTTACTTGTTTCTTTGTCTTAGGGACCGAAATGTTAAGTATTTTTGAAACATTGTGGTCTCTGTCTTTAAAAGACCATGACCAACACGATGACCTAGGAAAGAAATCTCACTAAATCCTATAAAGGCTTTAGAGGGTTTTGCAGTCAAGTTATACTCGCGAAGAGTAGACAGTAATTCGTATAAACCCAAATAGTGATCTTCCCAGGAATCACTGAATAGACAGATATCATCTAGATATGCTATGACATCTGTACGATATGCGAGAATTCGCCGCATCATGCGTACGAATGTAGCAGGGGCGTTCATAAGACCAAAAGGCATGAAATTCCATTGGAATAAACCCCTAGGTGTAGAAAAAGCTGTAAAAGGTTTGGCACGTTCAGTTAGCGGGACTTGCCAATAACCTTTAGACAAATCTAGTTTGGTAAAGAATCTAGAATTAGAAAGTTTATTGAGTAGCTCTTCTAATGAAGGCATAGGTTCAGCGTCGAACTTCGTAACTTGGTTCAATTTGCGATAATCTACGCAAATGCGAATGTTATTATCCTTCTTTCGAACAATAACCATAGACGAAGAGTATGCTGAAGTGGATGGTTCAATGATTTCCAAACGTATCATTTCATCCAATTCTTTTTCGACTTGAGACTGGAAATGGATAGGTATTGGATAGGGTCTGACTCTGATAGGATTATGATCAGTTAGCACAATGTCATGTTCAATGACATGTGTGTGTCCCGGGATGTCTGTAAGAACATCCTGAAATGTTTGCAACATCGAAGAAACTTGTCGATGTTCCTCAGCGGAAAGATTTGGAGAAACGGTCACGTTTTTCCAAGATTCCGTAGAATAAAGTGGGACCATAGAAAGAGGAAGATTGACATCAGAAAAAGTAGTTTCCTCATCCTGTATAACTGACAGCGATGAGTATTGACCATGAGGTACTTGAGAATTGTCCGTTGCCTGGAAAATAGGCTGCAAATAGTCTGGTCTTTCATGAAATTCCGTGAGCATATTTATGTGGAAAGTTTTATGCTTTCCATCAATATCGACAACATAGTCGACATCAGAAATTTTGGAGACTATTGCATATGGACCTTTCCATGCAATTAGAAGTCTGTTCTCCCTTGAAGGAAGTAGGACGAGAGCTTTGTCACCTGGACAAAGTTGTCGTAGACATCTATTCTTATTCGCAAACTGCCTTGCCTTTTCTTTAGCAAATTCGGAAGACGAAGTTGCTAGTCTGCATGCCTCAATGATTTTTTTCCTAAGAGCAATGACGTACTCATAAGAAGACTGAGTCTCATCGCTAATATTATCGGCAGTGATTAGATCGTGAAGTAAAGACATAGGGCCGCGCGGTTGCGCGCCAAAGACAAGTTCAAAAGGGGAAAACCCCGTATGTTCATTGGGGACCTCTCTATACGCAAAGAGAGCCGCGGGTAAGACCCTGTCCCAATCCTGAGGATGATCCTCAGTTATTTTACCCAGTAAAGTTTTTAGAGTCCTATTTAAACGTTCGACCAACCCATTAGACATTGGGTGATAGATACTGCTGAGAGACCTTTTTATATGTAGCATAGACATTACCTGTGACATAGTGTCTGATATCAGTTGAGTGCCATGGTCTGACAATATTTCTCCGGGAAAACCCAAGCGAGAAAATATCAGCCAAAGAGCGTCTGCGATATCAGCAGTTGAGATGCTCTTGAGAGGTATTGCCTCTGGCCAACGTGTGCACATATCGACACATGTAAGAATAAATTGGTGCCCTCTAGCCGACTTAATTCTAAAAGGACCGATAATATCTATTGCCATTTTTTGAAAAGGGCGAATTGGAATGTCAGCAGCCTGAATAGGCGCAGCATGTCGTGGTCCTTTAGATTTGACCTCCTGACATACTTTGCAAGAGCGACAGTACATTCGTATGTCCTTGCTCACAAATGGCCAAAAGAAAGCCGCAAGAACTCTCGACTTTGTACGGGAAAAACCCATATGTCCAGCACATTGCGAGTCATGAGCATGTTGCAATATTTGCACCCTCATGCTCTTAGGCACAAGAATTTGTGAATGAGTGGATGTAGTCGAGTCTTGTACCATACGTACAAGTACGCCGTTCTTCATAGAAATCCAAGATTTTCTATTAGTATTTTGATTAGGATCACCTTTTTTTGCTAGAATGAAGAATTTTTGTAACGACGGATCTTCTTCTTGCAATTTGATAAATGAGTCACGTGTAATAGTCAAGTGACTATTTTGTTCATCTACTTCATCATTATTAGTTAATGAAGTTTGAGGTGGATCCAGAGCATGTGCTCTTGTGACCACCGTATTGGTAGCTTCAATGTTTTGCTCTTCCCAAACAGCAATCTGCTGTGGGGTACATTCCCTAACTCCGTGAATACGACCAATAATAAGGTCCGCAATAGGGTTTGGAAGTAGACACGCGTGGACCTCTCCCGTGAAGAAAGGAGTAGCAATATGTATTATGGCAGTAGGATATTTTTCCAACGTGCCACCAAATGTGACACATTTGATGACCTTTCCTGTAGCACAGAATGGATCTACAAGAGATTGCCTAACCCCGACAGTAGTACATCCAGAATCAAACAACACCGAGACTGGATTACTATTTACAAGCCCCTTATGTAATATAAGAGAACCTCTCCCATCATGAGCAACATTAGCAGGAAGAGCGGGCAAAGGATGACCACAGCTTAGAGTACTAATGGTTTTCGGATCAAATAAAGTACTGCATTGGATACATTTATTTGCCCTACCAAAGTCAAAAGATGAGCATCCGATAGCATTATGGTCTTTATCATTATTAACCTGTTTATCTGCTCCCTGAGATTCTTGTTGAACAGAGTTTGTCTGTTGATATCTTTTTCTCTTCTGTTGCGATCTACCGCGACCATTATTGCTTCTGCAATTATCATTAAAGTCCCTACTGTAATTTTTATCCTGGTTTGCGTTCCAGTTTCCATAACTGTCATTACCATCTCTATGCTGTTGAGAACCTCTATTATCTTGGTATTGAGGTCTCTGCAAATAATATTTTCCTCTATACCGATTACCTTTATGAAAATTTCTAAAGTTACCGGGAATAGAATACCGTGTAATATTAGGTTGTCTCCAGTTCTGGGAAGAAGAATCTCCCTGAAATTGATTACCATGGTTCTGGGCATAATTACGGTTACTCTTTTTATTGAAATTTTGCTGGCTACCCTGAAATTTACGCATAAAATTCGGGCCATAAGGTGCTGCCGAAGCAACTGGCAGACCTTCTTTTACCTTAGAGTTGCTAACGGTTATGTGAGGATGTGCAGTAACATACTGGCTACAGTATTCTTCCATTCCTTTTATATTTTTAGGCTTACGCTCATGAAGAAAAGAAAGAAAAGCTTCATTAACAGAAGACATAACCTTGTCTCTAAGAAGTAAGTCCATGAGGGCTTCAAATGTACTTTCTGTCTTAGAAAGCTCAACCCATCGTAAAAAAGTAAGACGTATGCCTGAGATGAATTCTGAGAATTCAACTCCAGTTTCTGGTAACATGTTTTTAAATTTAAGACGATATCCGTCTTCGTTAAGTTGGTACTTCTTTAACAATGCCGCCCTGACAACCTCATAGTTGTTCTTGTCAGGCACATCTACCATACCCAACAAAGTCAAAGCATCACCTCTAAGTATCTTGGACAGATGATAAACATATAATGTTTTATCTATATTATGCACCTTACATGCACTTTCAAATCTATCTAGATAAAATGTTATATCATCAATTGAAGCATTGAATGCTGGTAAATTAAGCTTGAAATCAACAGCATTAGACTTATTAGCAGATGATACCTTATTAGCATCATTAGCATTACTAGATAACTTCAACTTTTCTAACTCCAAAGCTAAGAGTTTTTCTTCATGTTCCATTTTTGCTTTTCTCTCATCAGACTCTCTTTGTAACCTTCTTTCCTCAGCCTCAGCCTGTAACTTTCTTTCCTCAGCCTCAGCCTGTAACTTTTTTTCTAATCTTTTAGCCTTTAACTCTTTTTCAAGTCTTTTATTTTCAGCTTCTTTTTCAAGTCTCTTATTTTCAGCTTCTTTTTCAAGTCTCTTATTTTCAACCTCAGCCTGAAGTCTCTTCTCCTGAGATTCTGCTTCTCTTTTTTGTTTTTCCATTTCCATTTGTAATCTCTTTTCATCTACCTGCATCTGCAGTTTTAAATTTTCAGCATCTATTCTCTTTTGTTCAGTTAGTTCTTTCATTTTCTTTTCCTCCGACTTCAATGCCTTGGCATATTGAACAGTCGCAAATTCTTCTAATTTATCACCTGTCTTCCCAAGGGCTTTACCCTGCTCAATAAAGTACTCAAATGTAGACATGATGTCTAAAATGTGAGTACAGAACCTGAAATAATTAATTATCTTATTTCAATCTTAATAGCAACAAGACTTAATAAAGTGCTTGTATAATTACTATGTTCACTCCAATCTCTGTGGGAAACAAGACTTGACACCAATTTGTATTATCAGTTGTACAATAATATCACAAGTCACCTCTTAATTATCAGTGCACTACCCAAATCAGTGCATAACCATCAGTTATTTATCATAACTGCACTACAATAGTGCATAAGGAAAAAACCACCAGCTAGTTATGATAAGTGCACTATAGATCAATAGTGCATGAGCATATATGTAACAATAGTGAAAGCTAACTATGCAAGAACTATGCAAACAATAACAAGACAATGTAAACAATAACAAAGTACCAACAATGTAAACAAAACAAAGATCAAAGTCAATGTAAACAATAACAAAGATCAGAGTCAATGTAAACAATAACAAAGATCAACGTCAATGTAAACAATAACAAAGATCAGAGTCAATGTAAACAATAACAAAGATCAAACAATACGAAAACATTCGCATAAGTCAAATAAATAAACAGCGAAACTAAAAAGAATATGATGACAGAATGCGAAGATATGACAAACAAATGACGCTACAGTGTATACACAAAAATTTACGTGAAGAACTGAATAATAGAAAAGAGGAGACCTACAAATACAAACAATTGAAATCGAAACTAAAAAACAGAAAGAAAGAGAAAAACAAAAAAAAAAATATACAAAAAACGAAAATAAAGCACAACTCGTCACAACTAAACAGATATAGCAACGATTGTCGCTAGCAAATTTCACAGTAGGAAATTCGCACAGTCCCTAACGAAAACGCTAACAGTAGAACCTCTGTGGCGTGGTATCTTCTACTGAAAGACACCGCCCAACCGAGAAAACCCGCTGAAATATAAACATATAAATACAAATCCAAATAACATATAACAAGAAAACATATAAAAAGTGCGAAAAATGTGATAGACAGAAGGCTCAGTTAGAACATAAGGGCACAGTTCACAAACAAAACAGGCCACTTAACTTCTATGTATCCACAACGTCAGCACAGTTCAGAACAGGATGTGATCAGCATTCTTAGGACAATGATCCAACGTTGATCCATATCTGCTCTCGTAAACTGCCATGACGAAGGAAATGAGCTTCTAACAGGAAACAGCTTCTGACAGGAAACAGCTTCTGAACTTGACCTTCTGAATCTGCAACAGTAATTCTGAGACCGGAACAGTTGTTACGGCACTTGTCCTTCTTCTCAACAGATCAGGAAATCCATTCGCTCGGTACTTGTCCTTCTATTTGTAGACAAACTTCAATACCGCCGAGCAGCGCCGGGTAGTTTCAAAATATCAACAACTGTCAGTACTGCTGCGTCTTTCAAAAAAATTTCATCAAAGGTGATGAATAGCAACTGCAATGTTGTCTTGTAGTCTGCTGATGATGTCTGGGTTTGTTGACCCCCTTGAGAGTTGGTACCAGAATAAACCAACTATTGGCCACCATGAATTGATAAGGGTGGAATTAGGATGCCGTCAAATTACCACCTCTATCGACACCAGGTATTACAATGCAAGATGTGGGTGTCTTATCTGGTTTAGATTGTTGCTGTGTGTGTGTTGCAGTAGAACAGTTCAGGGTACACCACAGGCAACATGACGTGTAGAGTCATAGAAATGGTAACTTCGCTTTAGGTTTATACCATTTATTGCACGCCACAAAACAGTCATGATACTTATGTTATCATCGGCATAGTACAACGAATGCAGCATTCAAACTCATGTTAACTGACAGTCATGTAGAAGTCAATACTCAATAGTTGTATGGAAAACAAATATCATAGCGAAGCTTGATAAATAATACATATAACTTCTGCAACCGTGGTCAGCTGCAGATCCTTAATGTTCATAGACAATAATAATTATTCCTTCCTGATGCTAGCAGATCAGATGTATACAATACGTCCGTTTACTGTCTGCACGTGAGTAGCATACATGGATTACAGGTCAGCTCGACCTTTATAACCTTCCTAAGTCTAACCATCTGACTTGGACGTGATCTCTGATATAACGAATCCTGGAACACAGACAATAGTCTTGTTGGTCTAGAGCGACCCATAGATATATAACTAGTTCAGGTATAAAGATACCGGTGACTTAATCCTAGTCAAAGTACCTCTCCATTTTGAATCACACAGGCGAGCAAAAAGGCGACAAAATGACGAACCTCTAGATGATAGCCTAAAGTTCGATACAAGAGGAATTACCTTATTTCGGAAAATCAACCATGAACATATGCCTCCAGGCAGGCTTGAATAATACGGGGAAATAGTCTAGTTAGCTAACTAACTCACAAAGACAATGTATTTCCCTCAGAGAATCACAAGACGCAGTCGCGTCCGCTCGCTAATCAGTCCATTTCTCAACTGCCCGACCTGGGCGGAACAACAAAACGACAACCAAGTCGAGACATGCGCAGAGTGACAATCTCTGAGTCGCTGTTCACAATAAGACGATTCTAAGAACATTCGAGATAAAAGTCTTACACAGTCGCGCCTTTTATGGACATGAACAGAAGCGTTAAGAAAGGTTTCAAACATCTACAACAGTTGACTGATACTACCAAATAAGGAGATATGGTCACGCTTCGTTCAAGACATTATAGACCGAACGTGTCTCTATACAAGAGGAGGTAAACTCATAAAAAATAGCAGTATCGATATTTCGGGTTCTGTCCCTTTGACCATAAAATATATATAACATGCATTTCAGTCAAATAATGATCATACATACGAAAAACGATCATACAAAGACTTTGGAAAAAAGGTTAAGCATAAAAACAACTCACCGACAACCATGGTGATCACGTGCAATTTGATTTGCTGACCGTAAATTCACATTTTTAATCTGTTTCTTCAAACTTCCGTACAACCAAACAGGTGAAGTAATCGTGCTGATTGACATTCCACGTGCAATGGCGACTTTTCTTGAACAGAGTTCACTCTTAATTTATTTTACAATCAGCAGACTTAGGGTAGTTTCATCACTTGCAAAAACCATGCCACCGAGAAGAAGTCTTGGCATCTTACAAAGAATGAGGGCTATAGCGTGGGTTGAAAGCGGTTTATCTGTCCGCGAGGTTGCTAGACGGCTTGCAGTGTCACACTCTTCTATCCAAAGAATTTTGGAGAGATTTCAGGCCACAGGAAGTGTGGAGGATCGCCACCGGCCAGGTCGCCCTAGATGCACCAATAGACATGATGACCGGTACCTCTTGTTGTCAGCCCTGCGCCATCGAACAGTGACTTGTTCCACTCTAAGATGTCATCTGAGACAAACTGTAAACGTTAATGTCAGTCAAAGCACCATTCGCAGACGTTTACATGAATTTGGACTGGCTGCTCGACGTCCTGCAGTCAGAATCCCTCTTACTCCTGCTCATCGCAGAGCCCGTGTTGCTTGGTGTCGCGAGAACATCCGATGGACAAGGCAACAATGGAGTCAAGTTCTCTTCACTGATGAATCTCGCTTCGCTGTGTCATTCAATGATGGCAGGATTCGAGTTTGGAGACGACCAGGAGAGCGATTTACTGATGACACAATTCGAGAGGTGGATCGTTATAGTAGGGGTTCTGTCATGGGCTGGGGAAGCTTCTACAGACACGGCAGGACCCCTCTCTACATCATCCAAGGCAACTTGACCGGCCCAAGATACCAGAACGAAATCTTGACCAATTGTTCAGCCTGCTCTGGGGGCCATAGGTGGTAATGCCATCCTCCAAGATGATAACGCTCGACCCCATCGAGCTCGTGTGAAGTCCCCGGACCCGCATACACCTTGGTTCCCCATTTAGCTATCAGTGAGGTGTCTCCTGAGCCCAGAGGAGAATTCGAGCAGAGGAGTCCTTTCCTGCCGCCATCACTACAGATAAGCAGAGTTGGCCAGCTGAGCTCAACATTATGTCCCCTCATCTTGAACTGATTTTTTAAAATTAACATTAAGAGGGGAATTTACTTGTCTTAAAATCAGGAACTGTGAACATCAACAATAATGGTCCCTAAAGACAAACTATTGAAGTCATGATGACAAATACCAACAGAGCTTGAACAAAACAAAACCAGTATTACCTCATATTACCACTACACAACTGACACACATAGGATATTTTTAATAATATATGTCACTACAATATTCATATTAAATACATTCTGTACATAACTTGTAATTTAAATTGATTGTGATTCCTGGTTCCCTTGTAGTTGAATCAGGACACATATTCATTCATGCCAGTAATGAATAAATATTGTTATTTGAAAAGTTACGAGTGACTTCTTTAAGTGAATGAGTTTATTCAGCAACATGGGATCATCAGGATTGCGTGGCCAGCTCATTCACCTGACCTTTCTCCGACTGAGCACCTCTGGGATGTCCTTGGTCGAAGATTGTCAACAAATCACCCCCTGCCAATGGATGTTGCACAGCTGACTGCATTTCTGCTTCAGGAATGGCAAGCTGTTCCTCAGGATACTCTTCGGACCCTTGTTGACTCGATGCGTCTACGCTGTCTTGAATGCCTTGCTGCAAACGGTGGTCATACCCGATTTTGAAATGTCTATTTGTCCAATATCTATTGTGTGACTTTTGAAAAGGTGGGTGACACACTTCACAGCTTCATTGCGTTTGAATGTGTGGTTCCATTTCTTTACGTGACATGTCAATTTGGTATTCAATAAATGCCGTTTTGACTGATACCAATTACGTTTATATCAGATTTGTTTTATGGTTTCAACCAAGGTTTTTCTAAGTGGCCCTTGACTTTTGACGAGTAGTATATTTAACTACACCCTATCATACTAAGTTCTCGTTATCTTCCACATTTATTCCAGTGCTTTTTGATAAACAATATTCTTGGTGTTGCCGCCTGGGGCAAAAATGAATAAATTTCTTCGTGTGCCCACCCTGGAGCAAGCAACATATAGCTGTCCATGTGAAAAACACGGATTTTCTAAATTAATGCCTGCTACCTTAAGTGACTGTCCTTGGGCCTTGTTTATTGTCATTGCAAATGCAAGACGTACAGGAAATTGCAGTCGCTGGAAATCAAAAGGCATGTCAGTTGGGATCAGAGGAATGCGTGGAATGAATGCTTCTTCTCCCCTGACATAACCTGTTAATATTGTTGCTTCTATCACGTTTGGTCTGAGGTTCTTAACACATAATCTGGTTCCATTACACAATTTAGGAACAATGATTACATATTGTATCCATTTTTCCTGTCACAACTTTTGGGTGAAACCGGTATTCGAAATTAGGATTGGAACCAAATGCTGCCAATTTCAGATCAGAGTCTTTAAACGCTTCCCTTAATTTAGCACATCTTATTCTATTATGTTCAAGTCGAGCTGCGTACTGTTGATGGCTTTCCTTAGCCCTGGATTCGGTCTTTCTAATTTGTTGTATAGTAAGTCGCGCTTCATTTTTGTTGAGGGCTGTCCTGGATTCGGCCTCTCTAATTTAGTTTTTATTAAGGCGGGTTTCATGCTCTTGAAGAGTCTCAGTCTCTCTTACTAATTTAACTTTCTTAGACTTAGGATTGATTCTACCAATAGATTTTCTTTTCTTCGGTGGCAAGTTAGATCTATGTGTTTTTTTTTTTAAATCACACTGTGGCAGGCTAAGCAGATGGGTACTTACGTTTAACAATGAAAATAGAAAATCTCAAACAAATTAACATGAATCACATTTGACACAGCTGCTACATCGCGGCGTGGATAGCCGGAAATTATTTAAACAAACAGACTAAAGCCAGGCATTTTCAAAATTTTAGTACTAAGCGGGGACGAAGGTTTATTAAAAAAAAAAAAATTCTGAAGTACTGACATACAATAAGTGAAAGCGAATGAATGCATAAATCTGCTTTTTCAATCAAAATAAACATACATTCAAATGCATTTTTTTCTTCTTCTTCTGCGATCGTCCTGAAAAAGTTGTGTCGCCGTTTACAGCAAAGCTGCTATAGCTGCGCATTTCGGCCTGACACATTCGGCCGGCACGGCATTTTTTAAGGCCTTCCCACTTCGATCCCTGCTCTCTCAGCCAGACTGCAGTGATGCAGCCTGTTTCCAGAACCACCACTTGGAGGTGGATGTTAAGTCCTTTTTGCGCGAGTAATTTAAACGTTGAGCACATCTAAGAAAATATATATATGATTAATTATTTACGCGCTGTCATACACTATGTTGAACACAAACGCGCAACGCGCTGCGCTCGGGGTTTGTTGCCAAAGAACAATTACGTTATAAAGGGAGATGCCTAATGTCTATGACCTGAGACGGTCGTCTTTGGACGGAGCTGATTGTAAGTCTTGCCCAAATTGTGGGAAGTATTCATGAAGATATTATAAACCTCCTTGTATGGAGTATCTACGTTAGCCAGTACGGGGCTCGTTTGCATATTATATATTATGCTATTTTCGTCATTTGCCAAGATCTGGCTGAACTCTGACACACATACGCCATGTCGTGTCGCTAGTGGGTTCCAGATCCTTACCGAAGATTATCGGAATTATTCTTCAATATATTTAGAGAGTTATTCAATAAAACTCCTGTCGTTTTATACAAGCTCCGTAATGAAAGCCATGGTAGAACTACTTGCCGTAAATTTCATCGCCGCCCTTGAATGGTCGGCCGTTATAGAATGTCGATCAAGTCCATGATCAAAGTTATATGAGAATGCAATGAACTATGATGTCTCAATGTTATAACCTAAACTATTGATATGATGCCCACTACTACAATGATTGATCTTCTGTATTGCGTCTACCAAATGAACGTGTGTCTGATGTCAAGCCATGACTCCAATCAACATTGATTACCAGTTGGTAAAATTATGTATTAACCTTGGCCCATCTTTCGGCCCACGATGTTTTATTATTCGCGTTCTATTTTAGTCGGCAATCCTTATAAGCCCGACCAAGACTGACAACATGTTAAGTCAGTAGACATATTGACAGTCTCGTATAAAGACACGCCGTATTAACCAAACATAAAATAAACTCGGCGTAGTAGTGGAGTAGGGTCTTGGTCAGTTCTGGTTCGCTGACCCTGATGCAAGCAGTCAAATGAATTGAATACATATTTGACAAAAAGCCAGCAGCTTATTTTTTTTTTTTTTTTTTTTTAACCAAAGCGGTAGAAACCAAATAATGTGACCTGGCAATATGTGAAAAAATTACTTCCATTTAAACAGTCCTTCAACGATCATAACTATCTAATAATTTTGTTTTCTGCAACAACTGAAGATTTTACTATAAAATAACTTAAAAATAATTGCACCGGGAAAAAAGCGACTATCGAGTAAATTTGGTTTTTACATTCGTTGATACAGTTATTTAAACAACCAGACTAAAGACAGGCATTTTCTAAATTTTAGTACTAAGCTGGGACGAAGGTTTATAAAAATAAATTCTGAATCACCGACATACCATAAGTGAAAGCAAAATGAATGCATAAATCTGCTTTTTCAATCAAAATAAACATACCTTCAAATTTTGACCACGCATTTTAAAAACGGTGTAAGAAATATAATACCGTGTTAGATTTTCATTAAGATTAAAGACGCGCCGTGGATGTTGATCGTCACAGAACTTTTTTTTTTAATGTAAAACTTTTGCCTCGTTTTGGCCAGGCGCGTCCTGTTCAACCTAGTCGGTTATATTAGGGCGCATGTCCAAATATAAAAGACCCTTAGGTCTGAGGTTGTATTTTTAAATCAAAATTTTAATTTTTTAAATTTTTTAAAAAAACATTTAATTATAATATAAATAAAATGTATAATGCTGAGTGTCCCGAATATACATACATTGTTTATGTCAAATATATCCAGATTAATGCTGATTTGGAAAACAAATACCCAGATACCCAGACGGAAGCCAAAAACCCCAGATCTAGTAAAAAATACCCAGCTGTGGCAACACTGCTAGCCTTACTTCTTTTTTTTTTTTTTTTTTTAAGTGAAGTTTATTTGCTTTTCAATTTCATTTTACAAAAACTTTGCATTTTACAACAAGGAGTATAAGAAAAATACAATTTATGTAAAGACTCGCGTGCATTCACCCCTGTCTTTTGTACACATACATACACGAATCAGGTCAAATCTCAATTTAGTTTTAGTAATACCTTATTGATAAGCACAGATTTTCCCCCTTTTTTTTTTTTTTTTTTTTTGACACTGTTGGGCATGTACCTCGTCTATTACCGAAAAAGTGAGGAGAAGAAAAAGAAAACAAAAATGGGGGGAGATTGAATGAACATGGTCGGTACATGTGTCATAAAAATAGAGGTTTGAAACATTCCTTTGCTTCCCTAGTGTCGTGAAACATTCTAAATCCACATATATGAATTAAAAAGGAAATGTAAAGCCTAACGAAGTAATTCAATAAAAGGAAAGAAGAATGGTAAGGGAACAGTGCGGTCACAATGGCGTACGCCTGTATTATGGAACGTCATGCTAGTTAAACAAGAAAAACCCCTTTTTCTACTTCGTCTGCAAAATTGTAACGCTTTCACGTTTACTAGAAAAGCCTACTGCATCAACTACACGCGTTTCAAAAAAATAAAACTGGTACTGTGTTTCTTAGAAAACCTTGAGATAAACACACTGCGTAATGACCTAGATTAATATTACAATTAATGTCATTTATACACTACGTAAAAGAAAAGACAGACGAGCTTAGAAGAGAGAGAGAGAGATGTACGGAGGAACGCATTCAATACTACCACGTTCGTCTCGCGATGAAAAAGTGTACGCGAAAGGCATGAAGCACTAATTTTTTTCAAATAAACAGTAATAAAAAAAAACAAACACTACCAATACACGGTTAGGTTTTGAAAACATGTTTAATGCTTATTAGGAAAAATGACATTCTACTGATTTATGTCTAAAATCCTGACTTTATACTGACAGAACAGTCGAAAAGGCAGAACAGGTGGCGGTTCTAAGACAGTAAATAAAAAAAAAACAATTACACGACTATCCTAGATTAATACATATTTTGAACGAAGCCACTTAGCTCCATTAAACTTATATATTTGGGTGCCTTAGGTCTTGCTGACAAAGAATATGTTAGGTGTTAAGCAAATAGTCTAATAATTAACAAATTATAGCCAAAATATTATAGGAGTGTTGTCTGACAACACAGGATCATATTTGCTCATAATGGCGTGTTTGGACACTGCTTTAGAAGAAATTAGGCCACCACGTTAAATCCGATTTGATTGGCTAGAATAATATGTAAGGCGAAACATGATTAGTCGATGGCAAATACTATTTCTGGTTGTTAATGGCAACGATAGGAAGGGTACTTTTTTTCAAAAGCTTTTGTAAACATGGTCTCATTGGCTAGACCATTTTATATAGTCAATTAGGAGCGTCAGTTCAGTGCCACTTTTTGAAATTAAACTGTGTAAAAGCAAGTGCGTTGAGATCCAGCTCATATTTTTCTAATAAAAGCCTGGGACAGAGGCAGATCGGAATTGTGCCATAACTCATCGCCAGTCAACGTATTTGTTTAATATTTCCGTGAATTGTGGTAAGCTAGACATATTTGATATCTTTTAGATGAAAATTGAATGTGAATTGATAAATTTATGTCTGTATGTGTGTGGTTCAGTAACAAACATGAGGCAAAGCCTAGATATTGCTCTATCATGAGAAAAACTTGTCGGAGAGGAGTATAACTGCATGGGATTGCCAAATAGTACTATGACACCTATCTTATTGAATAGAAGGAATTAATGCTGGAATTGCAGAGGCGTTGTAACCATTAGGGAGAGGAATACTGGTGTATATTGTTCATGAGAAGCTAACAGTTGGCCTACCGCGCTGAACTCGGTGTTTGTTGTGTATTGTGCTTCAGTGTGGAAATATATTATAAATTAGTTCTGAAGTAGGAGGTACAACCTTCTTGTTTCAGGGACCAAGGTACTAACGTATTAAAGCAGCACATGGTCTGAGTTTTGCTGAATCCAGAAGCTGATAGCATACTCCTTGGTCCAGATATCGACCAGTGTTGTTCCTCAAGAAAACTGTGAAGCAAGCGAGCATAGGAGACTGTTTCCTGCCGCCCACACAGAAGTTAAGATTACGTTGGCCAGAGCAGCTCAATCTTGTGTATCCCCCCCCCCCCACCCTCTAAAAGTGACTTTACCTTAAATCAAGAGGGACATTTATTTGTTTCAAATAAAAGGAAACTGTGAACCTTTCCAATATTATTTCCACCAGAAACAAACACTTGAAGTCATGATGACAAACAACAACATAGCTTGAATAGCCAGTATTACCTCATAGTACTACAGCACAACTTACACTCATATTGCAAAAATATTATATGTCAATACAAAGATCCTATCTATAAATTGTGTACATACAACTTGTGATTACATTTGATTGTGATTCCTGGTTCACTTTGTAGTTGAATCAGGATATCTATTATTGACAGGAATTAATACATATTTTTAAAAGTTACACTTGACTTATTAAGATAGTCTTATAGAGTGTTCTATGTATGTGAGTGTCACAGCGTTGTAAAGTATTGTGGATTAAATTAAATTGTTTATCTGTCTGTTGGTTGTTGTGAACAAACACTTCATCACTATCATAACCCTAGACATTCAACGTAGTCATCACAGTATTCCAGAATAAGTCTGACTGAGGTATAAATGTGGTAGCAAAGTAAGGTCATCTGTAATACACCACACTTATTAGATACAGATACCTTCACAGCTGATCTCAGTCAGTACACTAAGTCCCTTATGAATATTTATATCATCCCACTTTACCACATATATTGGGGTCCTGTCCGGGATTTTGAATCTTCTCCTATTATACATATTGGGGGGTAATTCACTTCAGGGAATAAAAAGGTATCCTTGGGTGAAAATAAATAAGGTTGAGCTCTCAGGGCTTGTGGTTGTCCTTAGATAATTAGTAAAGATTGACTTGTTTAGGTTAGACATTGTATAAATTTGCCTGTTAGAAAATGGCGGACCTAGCAAAATTTCGATCTGCTGCTGTGCAGGCTGCTAAAGAGTTAGGAATAGACGGGCAAGCTATGATTGCTTATGTCATTACTGAATGTGACAAATATATTGAACGTGAAGAAAGAAAATTTGAAGTCGAAAGAAAATTAGAATCGGAAAGATTAGAAAAAGAAGCTGAAAGAAAGTTAGAGGCTGAAAAAGAAATTAAGAGGTTGCAGATTGAGGCTGACAAAGAGGCTAGGGCATTAGAGGCTGAGGCTAAGAAGCTACAAGTGGAGACAGAAAGAGAAGAAAAGAGACAAGCTGCCGAAAGGGAAGACAAGCGATTGGCTGCAGAAAGGGAAGCAGAAGACAAGAGATTACAAAGGGAAGCAGAAGATAAGAGATTACAAAGGGAGCACGAGTTACGACTAAGGGAGTTGGAATTTCAAGGCCAAGCTCCTGAAAATGTGGCCAGTCCCTTTACCTCTGATGCCTCTGCTAGTCAGGGAGCCTCAACCTCAGCTATGAACTTTCATTTAGATCATTTTGTTGAGAAAGAAGATGATATCGAGAGCTATCTAAATAGATATGAACTATTAGCTACCACGTATGGGTTAGAGAGAGAAATGTGGAGCTTAAAGTTATCTCAAGGGCTTCGTGGTACGGCTTATGAAGTTTTTGCCAAAATGAGCAGAGATGATCAAGAAAATTATGACATGCTAAAGCAGGCTCTTTTGTTAAGATATGAAAAGAATGGTGAATTTTATAGGAAAAAATTTAGGAATGCTAAACTACTGTCAGGTGAAACATATCACCAGTTCTCTGCACGGTTAGAGACATACTTGGAGAAATGGACTTCTCTGGGGAAAACCCAAGATCTTAAGGAAATGATCCTTATAGAACAACTAAGAGAGTCCATGGCTCCAGACCTGAGAAAGTTTCTCATGGAACAAGGTGCAGAGAGGCTGGGTGAGTTACTAAATGTCGCTGAAAGGTATCAGGCAGCTCAAGCAGAGGTAACAAGTAATAAAAAGAAACAGGCAGAAAATTTTAAGGCACCACAGAACTTTAATAAATTTGATCCTAGAGATCAGAACAAAGGTAAGCACCAGTTTGATAGGCCACGGTATGACAATAAAAATAAAACCCCACAATTCGATGAAAGGAAATTTGATGAAAGAAAATCTTTCAACCAAAAAAGGAGGTGGTGTAAGAATTGTCGGATGGACAATCATGATACTGACCGTTGCAGAAGGAACCCTATAGTAATGGCCACCCTTCAGGTCAGGGCGACCTCAAGAAAGGAGGAGGATATTATGTTAAATACCACTCCAGAAGAGACAAGGAAAGCGCAGGCTGGGGATAAGACCCTTAAGCCTTGTTTTAGGAAACTGTCCCATGGTCACACACCTCCAGGAAAAGGAAACTTCTATATGAAGAACAAACTAATATACCGGAAGACTGGAACTAGATCCAAAGGTCAGGGACAGCTGGTACTTCCTAAAAGGTATAGGACAGACTTAATAAGGAGCTTACATGTGAGAAAAGATGGGGACCATGAAAAAATAGGTACCATCATTCAAAAGGTAGCTCAAAATTATTATTGGCCCAAGGCAAGGTGGGACATTGAAAATCTTGTAGAGAGATGTGGCATAGCACATGAGGGAACACCCACAAGTGGGAATAGTGATCAGGACCTCTACACGCCACGGGGCAAACGTAGGCCTGACACTGGAAAGAATAATAAAGTGGACCAAGTGGAATGGGAAGCCCCTTTTCACGGACAATCTTCGATCGACTGTTTTACTATGGCCACTATGCAGCGAGTGCAAAAAGATGTCTTACCCCAGGATAAGCCGAAAATCCCTCAATCGGACTTATGTAAACTGGAGGAAGAAGATGTAGAGAGGAGATCTCTCACAAGGAATTTTAAGTGGGGAGAAAGCCCCAAGAAAAAAATTGGTAGCAGTCGATTTGTGCATGATGATTCTGGGAAGAAAAGTCATCACAACAGAGCTTCGAGTGCAAAGGACCTGACATGTGCCAGGAAAAATAAGTTTCCGAATTTAAAAGTCCATATGTAACTCTGTTAAGAACGTGGACTGATGAAAAGGCAGAGGAAAATATTACATCCTCATACCAATATGTGAATGAGCTGACCACTCGTTTAAAAACTGGCTGGAAACTTGCCAATGAAAATTTGAGACAAGCCAGGAAAAAACATGCTGCCTATTACAACAGGAAAGCTAAAGACAGAGATTTGGCTGTGGGAGAGAAGGTACTGCTTCTTCTACCCGGTAGTCAGAATAAGTTACAAATTGGATGGCAAGGTCCATATACAGTTCTAGAGAAGGTGTCTAGAACCAATTATAAGATAGATAAGAAGGGGAAAGAAAAAATATATCATGTGAATCTCCTGAAGAAATATTTGGAAAGAGAAAATCAGGAAGAGACACACTTGTTGACCTTGTCCATTGCAATGGAGATGAAAAAGGAACCACTTTCATCATTTGAATATCCATTACATCCCTGTGAGACAGCGGCACAGGTGAAAATCAGTACACATTTAACGAAAAATCAGAAGGAGAGAGTGCAACAGGTTCTAGATTATCATACAGAGGTGTTAACGGACCGACCGGGGCATACAAACTTATTGGAATATGATATTAAACTGATAGACCCCACACCTGTCTGTATGAAAGCCTATTCGATTCCTTTTGCTAAGGAGAAAGCCTTGAAGGAAGAGATAGACTATTTGTTGAAGGAGGGAATAATTTCACACAGTGAATCTTCGTATAGTTCCAGTGTGGTACTCTTAAGGAAACCCTCTGGAGAACATAGACTCTGTATAGATTACAGGAGACTGAATGCTATCACAGAAGGACAGGTGGATCCATTGCCGGATACAAATCAGTTGTTTGCCAGGCTAAATAAAGCTAAATATTTCTCAAAAGTGGATCTGAGTAAAGGATACTATCAGATTCCAGTAAAGCCTGAGGTTAGACCGTACCTAGCTTTTAGTACCTCAGAGGGACACTATGAGTTTAACAGATTGCCATTTGGATTGAAGAATGCGCCTAGTGTCTTCTCTAGAATGATGAGAAAATTGTTGGATCCTCTGAATAATCCATGCATCACAAATTTCATGGATGATATCCTTATAGCAACAGAAACATTTGAGGAACACATTGACTCTCTGAACATGCTGTTTAATCGACTTAGAGAAGCGAATTTAACAGCCCGACCAACCAAATGTTGCGTTGGATGTAAAGAATTAGAATTCGTGGGACACACAGTTTATCAGGGAAACATGACCCCTGACCCCAAGAATTTAGAGAAACTAAAGAAAGCCCCGAGACCACAAACCAAGAAAGACGTGAGATCCTTTGTCTCATTATGTGGTTTCTACCAAAAGTATATCAAAAACTTTAATTCCATATGTGCACTTTAACTGATTTGACACGCAAAGGAAATCCAGATCGAATTACCTGGACAGCCCAGTGTGAATTGGCATACCAGGAATTGAAGGAAAAGCTCACAAGCAAACCTATTTTGAAATTACCTGACTTAAGTCAAGAATTCATTGTGAGAACGGATGCAAGTAATATCGGGTTAGGCGCGACCCTATTACAAAAATCAGATGCACTGAATGGGGAATTAACCCCAGTGGCATATGCTAGCAGAAAGTTGAATAAAGCTGAAACCAATTACTCAACTAGCGAAAAAGAATGTCTTGCAGTAATATGGGCGATCAAGAAATTCAATATTTATCTGTATGGGAAGGCATTTAAGTTGCAAACGGATCACAAACCCTTGTCGTTTCTAGCGCAGGCTAGGCATGAAAATTCGAGGTTACTCAGATGGTCCTTACTTTTGCAGCCATTCCAGTTCAGCATAGAGTATATTTCTGGAAAAACTAAACTGGGAGCGGATTTTCTAAGCCGCCATCCGTGTGATGAGAATCACCGTAAGCACCAGGAATAATATTAACTTTCTCTATGTGAATATAGAATTATAGACTGACATATAACGTGTTTTTTAAGTGGGGAGAATTTGTCGTGAAACATTCTAAATCCACATATATAAATTAAAAAGGAAATGTAAAGCCTTACGAAGTAATTCAATAAAAGGAAAGAAGAATGGTAAGGGAACAGTGCGGTCACAATGGCATACGCCTGTATTATGGAACGTCATGCTAGTTAAACAAGAAAAACCCCTTTTTCTACTTCGTCTGCAAAATTGTAACGCTTTCACGTTTACTAGAAAAGCCTACTGCATCAACTACACGCGTTTCAAAAAAATAAAACTGGTACTGTGTTTCTTAGAAAACCTTGAGATAAACACACTGCGTAATGACCTAGATTAATATTACAATTAATGTCATTTATGCACTACGTAAAAGAAAAGACAGACGAGCTTAGAAGAGAGAGAGAGAGATGTACGGAGGAACGCATTCAATACTACCACGTTCGTCTCGCGATGAAAAAGTGAACGCGAAAGGCATGAAGCACTAATTTTTTTCAAATAAACAGTAATAAAAAAAAAACACTACCAATACACGGTTAGGTTTTGAAAACATGTTTAATGCTTATTAGGAAACATGACATTCTACTGATTTATGTCTAAAATCCTGACTTTATACTGACAGAACAGTCGAAAAGGCAGAACAGGTGGCGGTTCTAAGACAGTAAATAAAAAAAACAATTACACGACTATCCTAGATTAATACATATTTTGAACAAAGCCACTTAGCTCCATTAAACTTATATATTTGGGTGCCTTAGGTCTTGCTGACAAAGAATATGTTAGGTGTTAAGCAAATAGTCTAATAATTAACGAATTATAGCCAAAATATTATAGGAGTGTTGTCTGACAACACAGGATCATATTTGCTCATAATGGCGTGTTTGGACACTGCTTTAGAGGAAATTAGGCCACCACGTTAAATCCGATTTGATTGGCTAGAATAATATGTAAGGCGAAACATGATTAGTCGATGGCAAATACTATTTCTGGTTGTTAATGGCAACGATAGGAAGGGTACTTTTTTCAAAAGCTTTTGTAAACATGGTCTCATTGGCTAGACCATTTTATATAGTCAATTAGGAGCGTCAGTTCAGTGCCACTTTTTGAAATTAAACTGTGTAAAAGCAAGTGCGTTGAGATCCAGCTCATATTTTTCTAATAAAAGCCTGGGACAGAAGCAGATCGGAATTGTGCCATAACTCATCGCCAGTCAACGTATTTGTTTAATATTTCCGTGAATTGTGGTAAGCTAGACATATTTGATATCTTTTAGATGAAAATTGAATGTGAATTGATAAATTTATGTCTGTATGTGTGTGGTTCAGTAACAAACATGAGGCAAAGCCTAGATATTGCTCTATCATGAGAAAAACTTGTCGGAGAGGAGTATAACTGCATGGGATTGCCAAATAGTACTATGACACCTATCTTATTGAATAGAATGAATTAATGCTGGAATTGCAGAGGCGTTGTAACCATTAGGGAGAGGAATACTGGTGTATATTGTTCATGAGAAGCTAACAGTTGGCCTACCGCGCTGAACTCGGTGTTTGTTGTGTATTGTGCTTCAGTGTGGAAATATATTATAAATTAGTTCTGAAGTAGGAGGTACAACCTTCTTGTTTCAGGGACCGAGGTACTAACGTATTAAAGCAGCACATGGTCTGAGTTTTGCTGAGTCCAGAGGCTGATAGCATACTCCTTGGTCCAGATATCGACCAGTGTTGTTCCTCAAGAAAACTGTGAAGCAAGCGAGCATAGGAGACTGTTTCCTTCCGCCCACACAGAAGTTAAGATTACGTTGGCCAGAGCAGCTCAATCTTGTGTATACCCCCCCCCCCCACTCTAAAAGTGACTTTACCTTAAATCAAGAGGGACATTTATTTGTTTCAAATAAAAGGAAACTGTGAACCTTTCCAATATTATTTCCACCAGAAACAAACACTTGAAGTCATGATGACAAACAACAACATAGCTTGAATAGCCAGTATTACCTCATAGTACTACAGCACAACTTACACACATATTGCAATAATAATATATGTCAATACAAAGATCCTATCTATAAATTGTGTACATACAACTTGTGATTACATTTGATTGTGATTCCTGGTTCACTTTGTAGTTGAATCAGGATATCTATTATTGACAGGAATTAATACATATTTTTAAAAGTTACACTTGACTTATTAAGATAGTCTTATAGAGTGTTCTATGTATGTGAGTGTCACAGTGTTGTAAAGTATTGTGGATTAAATTAAATTGTTTATCTGTCTGTTGGTTGTTGTGAACATACACTTCATCACTATCATAACCCTAGACATTCAACGTAGTCATCACAGTATTCCAGAATAAGTCTGACTGAGGTATAAATGTGGTAGCAAAGTAAGGTCATCTGTAATACACCACACTTATTAGATACAGATACCTTCACAGCTGATCTCAGTCAGTACACTAAGTCCCCTATAAATATTTATATCATCCCACTTTACCACACCTAGGCGAAACCACAAAACACACTAGGCTTATTTGTTTACATGATTCAAGTCTCTTTTCCCATCATTTTTCTTTTTTTCCAACTTTTAACTGATCTTTATTCATTCTGCATTTCTCAAAGTGTCTCGAATAAAACTTCAAATGTTGTATGTTGTAAATGTATTAATGTACTGAAAAAGACATAGAAGAAAATATGGTCTTCTTCCCCTCGGCATGTCGTACCAGGTGACTAATGGTGATTGCATTGAAATAACTTCAGTGGACAGCCTGGCTGACAGTGCAAAGGCCACTGGAAATTTTGTCTTGGCGAGATATGAGAACCCCCTTGAAGGTATAATGGCCCATTGTGTGCTGCGTTACGCTTTACTGCTTGGCAAGTTTCAACTAACAAGTTAAGCACACAGCCATGGGCAGTCATAAAAGCGGCTAGGCACACCGGTACTTCGATAAGGATACAAGGGGTAGTTTGTAATCATGTTCCCTAACGCATACGCATTGAAATTCTAAAACATGTTCATTTTACAACATACAATAAAATACATTCGTAAACTGTATGTACAAGGTGAGGAAAGTAAATACCAAAGTTGGACATTTTTGTACATTCATGTAAATTAGATTGTGTCCATTCATAATGCAATAATTTCAAGGTGAAATAGGGGAGAGGGGGGGGGGAACCCCTGAGTTGAAATCATATTTATATTCATGTGAAAATTGATTGTATACGTTCCTAAACAATTAAGCGTTTAAAAACACAAATGGAAAACACGCATACACCCAAAAGCGCAGTTGAAACCTGGAAATCCTGCATCCACTCTAACACACACGCACTTGTACTGAAAAATTTGTGTTACATATTGGATGCGTTCCCAGTGTTTCGTTCTCATCTCAATTTAAAAAACAAAACAAAAAAAAAACATGTATATTTTCCAAATAATTTATAATACAAGTACATGGTATATAGAAAAACAGAAAACTCGCACGCATTCACTAGTAAATTTTATGCATTTGCATACACAAATTAAATTTACTTCAGCAATACAATAAGCGGTGCGGGGAGAATTGAGAGCTATGAAAGACCCCAGGTTAGGAATAGCGTTGGAAAACGCATCCAGAAGACGGGCGGAATGGGGCGGGAGAGACACTACTGAAGGCCCCGGGTAGGAGGAAGGTCGGTACGTGTTACGGACTGCTTTATTCTCAGTCGTGTGCAAGCTCAAATTAAAGATGTAATAGTTGAGCACACCCCTGAGTCGCCTTTCAAGAGGCAAGCACGCCCTGGTATGAAAGAAAGATAGAAGTAAAAGTGGGAGTTTTGTAGCGTCTAGGTCACTCTACTAAGGCGGAGAAAGTAGAGGAGTGTTGCTCCGCTCTACATTAAAATCAGGTGAAATGGACAGTGCTTTTTGCAAAAATACCTGTAAAAGTATATGGGGATTAAAATGGCGGTATTTGAAAACTGCTAAATTCCTAAAACTCCAAATCAAATATCTGTACTGAGAAACTAACATGAGAAGTTTTGTATGAATGTCTTTTGTTGTTCTTGGTAGCGTGTTAAGGAAAATAGATTTGTAAAAGTCTACGGATTGTCCTGTGTGTGAGGCGATCATATCTTGCAATGCTTTCCTCGTAGGTATGACTGTATTGCACGTGTAGTAGATATGCTCTTCGGTTTCTTGAATGCGTGTTTTGCACAGCTGGCACTGTGATGTTTGCTTGGATCTGTGGGCTTGTCTTTCTGTTGTGGGTGTCATGTTGTATATGAGTCTAAAGGTAACTTCTCTTGCCTTGGCAGTGATGTGAGGGTTGTGTAAGTTGGTGAAAGTGTCGGTATAATTTGTCTTGAAGTATTTCTGTCCCCTTTTAATCCTGAGATGTAGCGGGGGTGCTTGTTGTTTGGCTAAGTGTTTGTAGATTGCATTTGTTTTCTGGTGAATTAAGTTGTCGTGTCCGTGAATGGCTTGTATGCATGACTTGTAAAAAGATGGTAGTGGGCCGAAATGGTGCGGCATTGAGTTGTTTAGGGGTCTCAATCTGGTTAGTCTGAGTCCCATGTAATAGTGTGCCAGCGCGTGTTGCTCTGGATGTTTGATGATATTCCCTACGTGTTTGATTCTAAATGCTTGGATCTTTGTCTGTATGTCCTGGAGTGCAATCCCTCCCTGTTTCTTTTCTTGTATGAGTGTTTTGTGTTTTATGTTTTATGCTGTAGATTGTGTGACTAAAAATAAATCTTCTGATCTGTTTGTTTATGTCTGTAATGGTCTGTTTCGGGGGGTCAAAAACTGTGGCTACGTATAATAATTTGGGAATGACATAAGTGTTTACAATCGTGCTTCGTCCAAAAAATGTTGTGGTTTTGAATTTATCTATGTAGCATGTCTGTCATTTGTGTTGCTAAGTTCTGCCATGTATCTTTGTGTGTGCGGCTTGGGTGTGAAGGAAAAGTGATGCCGTAGATTTTGATGTTTTTTGTTGGTACAAGCCCAAATGGAAAGTCTGTTTTGTTTTTCCATTTGCCTATGCCCATTATTGTAGATTTTTGTACGTTGACTTTAGCTCCGCTACCTTTACTAAAGTCTGTGAATGTGTTTAGAATGTTTGCAATAGATTTGTCGTTTGGTGGGAAAAAGGTGGTGTCGTCTGCATAAGCAATCAACTTCTGCTCGCCTTTCCCTGGTATAAAGGTGCCCTTAATAGAGCTGTCCTTTCTAATTTTTTCCACCATGGGTTCTAGTGCTAGAACATAGAGTAGGGGGGAGAGAGGACAAAATTTTAATGACACTCATTTGGCCAAGCGGTTTCAAATTGTATCGTCACAGAACATTTGTTGGCTTTAATATATGCACCGATACAGCTCTGATCCAATTTGAAACCGCTTGGCAAAATGAGTGCCATTAAAATTACATATTTGAAAAAAAAGGAAAGTGCTGCAGAAAAACTGCTTTTTTTCTATTTCCTATTAAAGTAAAAATGTTTAGTTAAATATTTTTAATTATCTTGTAAAATATTAAAATTTGCGGTTATTAATTACAAACATAAAATAATAGTTTTAACATTTGTGTTACGTCCCTTGATAACTCTCGGATATATATTTATTTGATTATGACCCCTGAGAATTAAATGGCTTGTTTACATTTGTAACGAAAAACCGTAATTAATCATAATGTCATAATTACAATACTAAATTATAAAATAACTGCATGGCGTACCCCGGCGGTAACTAAAGAGAGTTTCTGCCAAAATTCATCAAGAAATAATAAGGCATGCGGATTTGTATGAAGAACATAGAAACATACCTTGCCTTTTATATACCGGTATATATCTCGTATATATATATATATATATAAAGTTGAATGTGATCTGGAAAAGTAACATCAGTTTTCCTGTGAAGATCAAATTATACAAATCACTTGTATTATCTATTCTCTTGTATGGGTGTGAGAGCTGGACACTCACTGCAGATACGGAGCGAAGGATTCAGGCTTTCGAGCATAAATGTTATAGAAGAATTTTGCGCATTTGCTATAAAGAGCACAAAACAAATGTCTATGTTAGAGAGAAGATAAACACCTATGCAGGCCACCAAGAACCACTTTTGTCAATAGTGAAACATCGAAAGCTTGCCTGGTTTGGGCATGTAACTCGTCATGACTCCCTTTCGAAAACGATCCTTCAGGGGACAGTCGAAGGTAAACGGAGAAGAGGAAGGCAAAGAAAATCCTGGGCTGATAACATCAAAGAATGGGCAGGACACGGTTTTTCCACACTTGTACGCATTGCTGAGGATAGAGAGCAGTGGAGGACCCTGTCTGCTGATGCTTCCACCATGGCACCCCTACGACCCATGACGGGTTACGGGCTGAGATGAGATGATGATATATATATATATATATATATATATATATATATATATATATATATATATATATATATATATATATATATATATATATATATATATATATATATATATATACAGTAGAACCTCCATAGTTGACCACCTCCCTACATTGACCACATCCTGAAGTTGACCACATTTTCATAGACCGGACACGCACCACATGTACTCAGTGGAAGACGACCTCTATAAGTTGACAACCTCTGTAAGTTGTATCTTGACCACTTGGACTATAACACACAATAGTAATTTACCCTCTATTACTTGACCAGTTTTAAAAACAGTGTCTTTGAATTTTGTCGGCACAGGCTTTCTGACCGCTTTTCGAATGATGCTTGCCGACAAAGAAAATTAACCTAACCTCTTTGATTTCTTCGCAAACATGCAGTATAAAAAGACCAACTTCTAAGCAAAATCTTCATTATATACCTTAGACCTAAGGGTCTTTTATATTTGGACATGCGCCCTAATATAACCGACTGGGTTGAACGAGACGCGCCTCGCCAAAACGAGGCAAAACTTTAAAAAAAAAAAAATCTTCATTCTTGCTATGACTGCCCTGTCGGTTGATAGTAATTCAACTATTAAACTGTAAGTTCTCTCTCAGACTGTGTTTTATACACTTTATCGTTGACAAAATTGACCTAATCTTTTTGATGGCCCAAAGGAAAGAACTCAAGGAGCTGACAATGAAGGAAAAGGTTGATCTTCTACATTTTCTGGAAAGCAGCAGCCAAAGAAAGACGGCAGAACATTTTGGGGTTAGCAAGACCACAGTTAGCAACATCCAAAAACGTAAACATGAGTACTTGGAGAGATGTGGTAAGGAAAGCGGAGATCTACGGCGGAAAAGGAGGAAAACTCCCCTAGATGAAGTCAATGAAGCCACATTAAACTGGTTCAAACAAATAAGGGCAGTTAACGCCCGAATCTCCGGGCCGATGATTCATGAAGTTGCTAAAAAATTTGCAAGGGAATTCGGGGTGGCAGAAGATTTCCAAGCATCAAGTGGTTGGCTCGAGAAATTTAAACTGCGACACGCGATCTCCCAGAAAGTGTTGTGTGGTGAATCCAATGAAGTTCCAGTAGAAACTGTGGAAGAGTTCATCAAAAAGTTTCCTTACTTCGCCAGAGGCTTCAAAGACGACGACATCTTTAATGCTGACGAGTGCGGACTCTTTTTCAAGGCGATGCCTGACAGGAGCCTCACCATGAAGGGTGACAAATGTAAGAGCGGAAAACTTTCCAAAGAACGTTTCACAGTTTTGCTTTGCGCTAGCTCAACCGGAGAGAAACTAAAGCCCTTGGTGATTGGTAAATCGGCAAAGCCACGCGCATTCAAGAACCTGAAGCCCGAAGACCTCCCCCTCACTTGGAGGTCAAACAAATCCGCATGGATGACTGGCGCCCTATTTGAGGAGTGGGTAAGGGACATCGACCAAGAAATGAAGAAGAAACGGTCTATTCTACTGACAGTAGACAACTGTCCTGACCACCCACAAGTGAAACATTTCACAAACGTGACGCTGAAATTTCTGCCTCCAAACACGACCTCAAAAACCCAACCTCTTGACCAAGGCATCATCAAAACATTTAAAATGCACTACCGGGCCCAGCTCCTGCAGTGGGTCATTACTAAAACACTGATCTGTGGTCTGCCTGTGGAAGCAACTTCATCTGCTGCATAAGTTAACGCTCTGGATGCTGTCCTCTGGATCAGTTCTGCTTGGAATAAAGTTCAGAGGGAAACGATACAGAAGTGTTTCAAGAAATGTGGATTTGTCACAACCCAAGAGCATGACGTTTTAGCCCCATCGGACAGTCCATCGCCAATGGCAGAATTCGAAGGAGTAGATTTTGAAGGTTTTGTTGCAATGGATGATGAGGTGGCAACCTGTAATGAACCTGACCCAGAAGGAATTTTCCAAGCGATATTGACCGAAGTACAGACAAGCATAACAGTGCATGAAGCAGCTGGTGAAGTTGAAGAAGCAAGTGACGATGACACAGAAATTGCAGAGACTCCAAAAGAAGAGGCTGTCAGGCATCTGATAATGCAGTTGAAGTCATTTGCTGTGGAAAAATGCCCAGGTATGTTGAGTGGTGTAGCCAGCGTTGAGAGTGCTTTCTCCATTTATGTTTGTAATAAGAATAAGACACAGACCAAGATTGACTCCTTTTTTCAGAAAGAATGATTAAACCATGATAAAACAGATGTTGATGATTTGATTTGATGTTGTGATTATGTAGGATTTCGTATGATACTGTATTCTCCAATATAAGCTGTTCAAGGAAGTAAAGTATCAGAACAATAGGCCTCGTTCCGTATGTTGACCACCTCCGTATGTTGACCGGTTTACTACAGTCCCTTGGGTGGACAACTTATAGAGGTTCTACTGTATATATATGTGATAGGGTGGGCGAGATGATGATGATGATTGTATTGTGATGTGTGATCACTCTCTTGTCACACTCGCACCGACCCGAACAACAATAAAACTTTTGATTCTAGAGGCAGGGGCTATATTTATTTTTACAACCCATTCAGTGACAAAGCAAACATTAAACAAATAAACTAGCGAACATAACAAAACGAAACTAAACAAAACAAAACACCCAACAGTGCCCGATGCTAATCTGAAGAAGCAAACAAAGCACAGAATAGTTAAAATCATAATATAATACTGAATGAGAAACACCACGCTCTCACCTGTTAAACTGTCCTACGCCGCCACCTGACACACTCAACTATCACACACACACACACACACTCATGTGTGTCGTCCAATGACTAGTATGGTGTTGTGCATGAGGCTGGTAACCTCACCATGTAACACAGATTGCTACCAAAACCACTACTGCCCAAGCATCTGAATGCTTAATATGAAGGCAAACCACACTGTTGGCCCCATGCTCCCTCAGGAGCGGAGAAGAGAAATATATAACTTGAAGTGAGCCCACGGGCTCTCACAACCATTCCTCACATAACCATAAAATCATAATCATAAAATCATAAAATCATAATCATAAAAAGGACATAAAATAATATTCAACTATATGTACAACAAATACTTTCAATAACGAGAATAAACCACCACCTCGCAACTGATCTATCTCAATATTCGTTACTGCATTCGGAAGCATGTCGTATGTGACGACTGGTGCGCCTGGCAACAAACGTGTCGTATATGACCACTGATGAGACTGGGAATCTCATCACATGAAACACATCGTTACCGAAACAAATCACTGCCATAGCATATAAATGCTTCATGCAGGCTTCTGTAGGATTCAGCCGCACTGGTGTCGCCCTGCTCCGCAAGGAGCAAACAGCAACATTTATGTCTCAAATGCGCTTTACGCCCAAGGAGTGGCCTCGCGCTCTCCAGAAATCTAAATACATATTCTCACCTCACAGTAACCCATTAAATATATACAGTAGAATTATGATAAGTAGGCTATCGTTAAATACACTTAATTACTTTTACATTAAAGAAATAAAATAATTACTCTTGACTTTAACAAAACTGGCATTAACACGAAAACTATCTCTTTCCTTTACTGGGGAAAATTATCTTAATCTGCTTCCACCCACGTGTTGATTCACGCGATCTAAAACTGCGTAACATTAAGTGATAACTAGGAGTGTTAAATGCAGACTTGCTGGCGCCGCTTTTATACAATCACCACGTGGCGCTATCTTGATATTTTGCTAACAAGCCAATATCATCTAAATTCAAGTAATAGATGCTTCTCTGTCCAGTTTCATGTATAAAACACTCTCCTACTAAATTTGCCTTTCTTGCCCGGTCTGATGACTGACATAATTGCTCTTAAACTCTCACATCTGTGATTTGGGCTTTGCGTGCCTAATAAAACCGATCAAACATTATTTTCACTCATCTATCATTTCGAGACTGAATCATAATGTCCTAAAAAAGACATTTCCTTTGGAAATACATCTATCTATATCACTAAACATTAAAACAGACTCGTGCTGAATACAATTTCAGAATTATATAAAACTAATTCTGATTTAAATTAACTCACGTGCTGATTCAGACTTATAGAACACTAATGCTAAATTCTACAAACTGCGCTTAAGAATTACAACTCACGTGCTCTAGTCCATCTGCTACCTACACTGGTCACCTCGTCGTTTGCTCTCTCGTGTGGGCTGAATCTTCAAATCGGCCTTTTGCCGATCGCTATTTCTTTATATAAACCGCGGTCGAATCACTCAATTAACCGCGCGCCACGCGTATCAATCTGGCTACTTAAATATCACACGCGATTATCGCTTTAGAAGGCATGAAAACACAGAAATATAAACTATTTCTAGAGCAAAAACACAGTTCTACACCACAACTCTATTTTTAAGGCTTTATTGTGGCCTCATTACATATCTTCTACTTCAGACTTTTCACAACCCAGAATGCTTCGCGCACATCGAAAATAATCTGCCTAGAAACAGGTAGGGGGCGGGCGTCTCCTTTATATATATATATATATATATATATATATATATATATATATATATATATATATATATATATATATATATATATATATATATATATATATATATATATATATATATATATATATATATATATATATATATATATATATATATATATATATATCATTACTTAGCTATGTGAACGCGTTCACCTTTTCTAGGTTTTTAAATTTATTTTTTAACAGAGCTACATTACTGTTCTTGTTACTTATCGTCTTACTTACTTAGTCGTTCCCCTTTTACCGTGAGGTGTAGATGTTTGGAAGAGAGAGCGCCAGACTATCCTATCGGCTGTCTTCCTCCTGGCCTGGTTCCATTCTAGTCCTCGGTCCTTCAAAGATTGTCTAATGTTGTCTTCCTGGGTCGTCCTGGAGGTCTGCATCCCTGGCTCTTTGTTTCCCATGCTTGTCGTGGTAGCCGATCTTCTCCCATTCTGCAGACATGGCCAAACCATCGTAGTTGGTTGACTTTTCGTCAACAGAGCTACGTCGTTGTTATTGTTCGTCAATTAATTAATTAAGTTACCGTTAATTGTTTTTCAATTAATTTTAATGGAGCTACATTACTGTTGCTCCATTAAGATTAATTGAAAAAAAATTAATGGCAACTGTTGCTGTTCATTTTCGTCGGTTTATTGTTATTATCGTTGTTGTGTTGTTGTGTAACTAGGGTTGCTGAGCTCGTTGCTCTTTCGTAGCCAATGCCAAGCTGAAGAATTGTCATGTGTTCTGGAGCTGTTGCGTGATGCTGTATAGCTTGTTTGTCATTGTTGAGTAGCCCGGCAATACTGTAGTATATATGTGTAGTTCACCCACTGTGGTTGTGTGGGGTCTACGAGGAGACAGCGAAATAATAGGACCACTTCTTTTACGAGGCGCGGCGTAAGAGACGGCTAAGACACGGTTGTACATGGGATTATCAAATCTTGTTATTATCCTACATATACAATCCCAGCTTTTTCTGTCAGTGCGTAACTCTAAGGGATGCAACTTTGGTTGAAAGTTAGACACTAATTGTATTGTTTCCCTTATATGTACTCTTCCGAAAATAGTAACACTTACCAAATAAGAATGCGCAAGTGACGGTGTGCACAAAAATATTTATAGAATGTGTGATCCCGTATACACACATTAGGATCCTCGCTGCTGCTACGTAGTTCGTGTACTGTGGTGACGCACAGTGGGTTTTTTAAATACTTTTCTTCATTCATTCATTCATAACCCTCCACTCCCAAAGGAGCATAGGCCTTCAACAAACACACTCCAAGTCCTCCTGTCACGTGCCATCATCTCAAGTTCTTTCCACGTTCTCCTCATCATTTTCACCTCTGTTTCCAGCTCTCTTCTCCGTGTGCTTCTTGGTCTACCTCTGCCGCTCTTGCCCTGGGGGTTCCAGAACAAGGACTGCCTTGTAATGCTATCAGCAGGTTTCCTCAGTGTGTGTCCTATCCATCGCCATAGACTTCTTCTCATCTCTTGTTCCACTGTCACTTGTAGTTCTTGTCCTCAGTTCCACGTTGGTAACCTTGTCATACCATTTTAATCCCTCTATTCTACGCAAGCAACCTGTGACGAGAGGTTTTTTTTTTTAAAGTTTAAGTGTAAGTATTTTATAGTGATGGTAGATGGATATCCAGGTGTATCAGATGATACAAGGATAGTATGCCAGTAAAGAGTTCTGGTCTTAAAAGTAATACCCCAGTCTTAGAAATAAGCACTGGTGTATGGTTATCATAGAAATAGTCAGACTGTGAGAATCCTGGCCCAGATCGTAAGAATTAGTACCAGGATTTAAGGTGTCTCCTCCCTGTGACTATCTTATGATTAATTAATTTCTAGGGGATAATTAAAATGAACATTTACTTTAAACACAATTGTAAAAAGTGAATAAGTCCTCAGGTACAATTATAATCTTTTAATATTTACATTAATCTTCTTTTTCTGCTATTTGGAAATGAGCATTAACATATACACAAAATATTCACACCATTAATGTTATTTATTAACTAATGTGTTTATAGGAATGTCTTTCCTTCTGGAAAATTTATTTGCTTTAAACAAAGTCCTTTAGAAATTTTAATAAGTATTATTGTCCTTTACACTTCTGGATCTTGACAATATCCTCTTGTATTATAAAGTTAAAAAAGACGTTCTGGTCTGCCAACTCGTTACCAGCTATTCCTATGTGTGCTGGAACCCACATTAGCCTCACACTACATCCTCTGTTCTCTAGTGATGTATTAATTGCTAGAATTTCTTCCTTTATGTCTGGCCGGCTACATTTACCTGGGTATTCTAGTGCTTGTAGTGATGATAGTGAGTCTGTAAATATCGTGACAGCTTCTGGTGGGTTATCTTTGATTATTTCTAAACTTTTTAGAATAGCTACCATCTATGCGGTAAAAAAAGAAGCCCCTTCAGTTACACTGTAGCTCTTCTTAATTCCTCACTGTGGTAATACTACTCCTGCTCCTAGTTTGCCCACTATCACCATTGGATCCATCAGTGTAGACAGCCAGACTTTGTTTTGTAAGTTGATTTATGAACTTTCGTCAAGTTTGACGGGTTATTCCTAGTTTATATATAATTCTCTTAGTGTCCCGTCCCGTCCCACACAAACTCTTTGTTGCCGTCTGGAAATTATATCAAAGTCCTACGCCTCTGGCTTTACACTAAATTGCACGATGCTTAATACGGAGCATCTCTTTTTCCCTACTAAATTGTTAAGGCATATTTTAAATAATAAATAAAAAACATATTAAGGTGTCACAAATGTACAATATGTTTTATTGTTTTTTTTGGGCCGCTTGGTTGTTTCCCTTTGACAAAGAATAAATTACATCCCTGAAAAAAAACCAGCATTTTTTCCCATCAAATTTGCAGTCTTGGAAATTGCATAAAAGTAGTGTGTAGAAATAGTGCTATCTCAGGTTATTTAACAGAAAAAGCACATTGTAATTAAGAACCCGTCAAGATGGAATACTTACTATAGTGCGTTTCACAATGTTTGCCGCTGTTTAATATTCAATACCTCTGCAACCACTTGTTCGTAATTGTTGCAACTTTGCATATGACCTAATAATCGCTATGTCCCGAGGGGGACATTTTTTTCCTCGTTAACAAACTTATGGTTTTAAATTTTCTTTATTTAAAGTATACAAAATCGACTACCTCCTAGTCCATCCGTGTATTGAGAGGGCTTACCCCTTCATATTTGTGAGCTATTTCGATTTAGCATCTTGAACGCATTTCACGTGGTTTTGTCCGTGTTTCAGCTCACTATCGCACTGTTTTGAACATTACATTGATCCTTCCGGTGCGTTCTGTTACCGTTCTACTTATTGTGTATTTCATTGCATAAGCGTATCTTGCAGTATTCTGGGTCTGTAATACAATGGGTATGAAAGTCAAGTTCATTACACTGCATACAATGGCAGTGAAGATGTATAACTATTTCTGCAGAGAAGCTAAGCGTGGTAAACTGTATCGGAGTCTCTCAAATCCTGAAAAGAGAACTATTCAAGCTTTGGGTTTAAGTAAACGCTCATTTCATCAATTACTCAAAGCTAATGGAATTTTCAGTTCAATCAATACCAGGACGCAAGGAAGAAAGGAAGTAGTAGATAGTTTTGACAGGGATGTGATTAGAAGAGAGATTTGTAGAATGTTCAATTCCAAAGAAACTGTGACACTAAGAAAACTGAAAATTCGGCTGAGAACACACAATGACATTGATGTGTCGAAATCAACATTATGGAGAACTGTTAGAATCATTGGCTTTACGTTTAGGAAGTACGCTAGTGAAAGAAACGTCATCTGCGAGAAGCCGCACTTAGTATCTATGAGAAGTAAATATTTACGTGAAGTACGGGAAATGCGTAATCAAGATTATGATATTGTGTATGTGGATGCAACTTGGATCAATGCACACCACACAAGGGAAAAGGAATGGCAGTTATCTGATGGAACGATTAAAAGATGTGTACCCAGTGGAAAAGGACAACGTCTGATAATGGCACATGCAGGCAGCAGACATAATGGGTTAGTGAAAAATGCTGAACTTATTTTCACTTCCAATTATACGAACAACCGGGACTATCATTCCGAGATGAACGGTAACATATTTAGAGAGTGGATTGAAAATACTCTTCTGCCGTCCCTAGACAGACCATCCTGTCTGATAATGGACAACGCATCATACCACAACGCTGTGGCAGAAGAAGACAAAATTCCGACATCTTCGAGTACAAAAGATGCTATAAAGATTTGGCTCAGAAAAGAAGACATTCCATTTAACGAGGGATTTCTGAAACCTGAATTATTGTCCCTTGTTAAGAAATCACAAAAGACCAAGATATTCTATATAGACAAGTTGATTAAACAACATGGTCATATGTGTTTGAGACTGGCACCTTATCATTCACATTTAAACCCAATTGAACTCGTTTGGGCAAAAGTTAAAGGACAGGTGACAGCTGAAAATAAAACTTTCAAACTATGCAATATGAAAGAACTAACATATGCCGCCCTCTCGCAGATAGACAAAGATTATTGGTGTAAATGTGAAGACCATGTCTTAAAAGAGGAAAATGACTATTGGAAAAAAGATGGACTGTCGTTCGTTCAGCCGAGAGTAGTCATCAATATGTTAGACTCGTCTGACTCAATACGTGTGTTGTGATAAACGAGCGCAAAGGCCTTATTACTCTATCTTTTCCTACATCTTTCGTATTGCATTTTCTCCGACATTTGTTCTTTCACCCCACATTTGCTATCCCATATTTGCTATTTCATCGTTGTGATTACTCGCGACCGGTATCTTGAGAACCACATTTGTTCTTTCATCGGGGGAAATAAAGTCTTTTGATTGAGTCCCCATACCTGACATTATCGTTTGAAGCCCACATTGCATCGTGATAAATCTGGTGAAAACACATCTGGTCATCCCAATCAGACATCTGGGCATTATACAATTTCTGTGGACTGTTGTTGCTCGGCCGAGTCACAACATTGGACGCCCAGCTTGGCCAGGGGAAAAAGCCGGGTCACCACATTGGACGCCCAGCTTGGCCAGATGAAAACGTCTCATGCTGTAATGGTGTTATCTTTGGTCGGCCGCTGTTCAAACAAGCGTTGGGTTACCACATTGGACGCCCAGCTTGGCCAGGTGAACAATAAACAATCAGAGAGTAAGGTGACAGCAATTTGATAGCACTTTTGCATTAGCCCGCCAATTATCTCCATACCTGTTTGTCAACCCACACCCACGTTTGGACTGACAGGGTACAAGAGCGATCCTGTGAATGAGTGACCAGCGGGGCTATTAAGGATTGGTTGGTATGGGCGTAGCTAGATGTCGGATCCAAGAAACACACATTGGACTTCCAGAAATATAATCTACTGCGTAGCTTGCTAGACGAAGGAGTCCAGTTTTTACATTGTGAGGAAGAGATTAAACCCAAAAACGCCAAGCCTAAATACACGTGTTTATTCAGAAATGAAAATAATTCAGTTTTGTGATGAATTGTGTACTTAAAGGATTTTGCGAAGGGAAAAGAAGTTCATCAGAAGTCTGAATCTACACGCAACGTGTCTGACGTCTAACCAGAAATAAGTTATCAAAAACGGACATTTGGCTAGCAGAATTCGCCATAGGACATCTTTCATTCCTCAATAAAAAGGAATATTGTCTCATCCACACGTCAGAAGGTGGACGCAGCATTTTTCGTCACCATATACTGCTTGTTCACAAGTTCAATACATCGTTATCACAAGTTCAATACAGAGTTATCACAAGTTCAAATCACTCGAAAGATCATTATTATCTAAAGTCAAGCAAAAGAGCTCAAAAGAGGAATCTCATATTTATACCAAGTGCAACACACTCTTAAGCGCATTCTATGAAGCAGACTCTATATATTTTATGAATCACGACTACATATGCAAGATTATGAGTCTACATATCACTAACATTTCGTGAAGATATCCAGTCTGGCCAGTGCCCTCGGGAGATTAGACAACAGACCTTTTGTTCATATGACAGCTAGTAACTGTTGATCAACACTACAGAGATATACTCAAACAGTGAAGGAATATATACATCTCTCGTCAACGTTCTCAGTCCGACAACAGTTTTCATCAGAACGTCCTCGACTTAGAGATACCCCACTCGACATAACGTATAACAACTTGGGACACTGTATGCCTACACGTGAATCGTCATATCAATGCGAAGCATTTAGAGACACATGGACTATGTAGATTACTCACCATTTTGGTAACACGGATTATATCACATCATCATCATTTCGATTTGCACCAGTTCATTCTTAATTAACTACTACTCAATTAACTGCAAGTTTATTATCTCATCTGTGTGTTTTGTGTGAATCGTCTTTTACCATCATCACGCTCTAACCATTACTAACCCTATATGTGTGGATATTTAATTAATAAACCCAACGATCGTTTGATCATTATCTAGTTTGTTAATGTATCACTCGTGCTGTCGGTGTTACATATTCACCTATAGTAACATTTCTCTACTCAAATGAGGTTGGGGGCTTTTTCTTTACGGGATCTAAGGGCAGAAGCTAAGGTCGTGGGGAAACAGAACTCTTTCCATAATTAATTAGAAACACTGTCTAGTGGAAAGCATTCGCATTCCTGTCTTCTTGTCCCTATCTCGAATAGGTCTTTATTCTTTCTTAACGAGCCAATTTCTAGATACCTTATATCTAATATCTCATAGACTATTCCTGGCAAAAACTACTGTCGTAGTTGACTCAGTACTCAACACACGACAATAAATACCTTATATGTTTTATATGTTTTCTCCTCCATCTATGTGTATATGTGAACCAATTCATTTCCTTTTCATCTCCACGATTTGACTACTATTTTTAACATACACAGTACTTCCACCTCTTCATGCATCCATTCACGTTTTAGTATTAAAAAGTAACATTTACAACGAATAGGCGTTATTATTCTCTCAAATATTTCGAAGAAATAAAAAAGGACCTCACGTAGTAATCAGTTAACAAACCCCCCTAACATTCGAATTGTAGAGACGCCTATGCCGAAAATATGCAACTTCCGTCATTTACGGTAAATTATTTTCTTTCGGGACAAAATAACTACTTCGTTAAAAAAGATCAAAGGAAAGAGCCGTTGCAAGAAAAGAACACTACCTGCAACATTGAATTTTATAAAAACTTTGGGACATTGAAAATATAAGACCACATACAAAAAAATCATGTTTATAAGTGCAAGGAAAATGGAGATATTTGAAGTCAATCGTCGACCGGTCTTTTTGAAACGCACTATAGTGTTAAACTAATTACTACATATACCGCAACTGCAAACTTCTTGAAGTGCTCTGGTGCACAGGATTCCAGGAGCCAACTTTAGCGGTTCCTTTTGGTGCGATGTGGAAATATTCATTCATTCTTGTTTACTTCATGTTTTGGTGCATTCTTTCCCACTTTATTTTCTCCTGTATTTAATTGCATATGTGTGATGAGTAATGGCAGGCTTTCACAAAATGTGGTGATCCATTACATTACAAGCTATGCAAAGCATCAATGCTCTAACAGCATGAACTGTTTGCAAAAAATAAAGGGAGTTAATATGAAGGGATTAGAGACATCTTAATTCATAATCCTAAAGTGGGGTGTATCTTTTTGTGAGAGTAAGACTGTCTGCATTTCGTAGGCCTTCATGACAACCCGCTTAATTGTAAAATGAAAGGGAAACACGCCTTTTCAGACATATTCGACTCCATTTTATACAAAAAATGCTTCAATGTTGCCAACAGATGTTCATAACAAAATTCAAATCTAAAGTTATGATCAGTTTTTGCATATTATTTTGATGTTTGATTTTTTTTTTCTCTCAATGTACTTGAACGTCATTTGAGTATTTATTCAACAAGTCACTTCAAAAATTATTTTTATGTAACGTAAGCGGTTCGTTTTTCAGCAGGAGCGTACTTTAAAGTATACTTTTAAAAAATATACAGGGAGGACTTGTATCGGTGTCCGGATATAATAGGTTATCGAGCTAAAATCTGTTGGCAGTTACACTATACTCCTGGGGATAGAGGGAATGAGATTTCTGCATGAAGTGTATGGGCGCTCACACAATCTTTAGGAGATAAGTGGAGATATGAGGGTTATGCAATATGCATGATTCTGATTTCCCCAGGCATAAGTATACTTTTTTATCAACGTTAACCAGCGCTATTCAATTAATATTTTGAGAGGGTCACTCTGAGAATATGAAGAGAATCGAAGGGATAGTGGTCTATATTATATTATCCCAATTAACATAATTACCGACGTATGTTACGTCGGTCGGTCTCACTCAAAATAGTAACTCGCGCCAGAAAAAAAAGTGCGCAACGCACGGTGTTTAACTTGCGCAGTGTGGGTGTTATATAAAACAAATACTTTGGTTTTATTTTTTATTTATTATTCTTTCACGAAATTAGTAGCGCTCGACAAAGAAAAAGTGCGTAAAAATTGGTGTGCATGAGCCAATAACATACCAACGTGAATTGTATTTTTGGACGCGGCCAGCTCTATGTCGCCCTCACCCGATATACAAATCATGAAAACTTGAACGTTTTTGTTAATACCACTTATTACACTAGTCAACAACCAAAATGTACCAGAAATGAAAATAGCCGATCTTAACTAATTTTGGTGTGCTGAAAACGAAAATGACATTAAAAAATGTTGATTGGCTCTAGTTTTCAAGATATATGCTACTAGTTTATTTAATTACGGTCAATTTATATATATGACGCCACTGTTGTGGGCTATTGCATAATTTTTTCTAATGACCAATAAAAATGTAACTAGAAGTTGATGATGCAATCCTACCTATAATTACATCATCTTTGTGTATAAATATCTTATCTCTGATAAAATGTTGCCATTAGTTAGTGCATTTGTCCTTATCAAAAGTATCGTAGTTAGAAATGCCTAGGACATTTGGGAAAGGCATATCAAAGAAGAAAAAATGGACTCTGGAATATCCAAACATCCCCTCTGCAATATGTCCGGTACCACATAGCGATGACCTACCAGTTCCCAAAGTGCCAGAATCATTTTCAGTTGCTTCCACTGATGAAGAAGAGAACATTGGTGGTCCTGAACCATCAACCTCAAGCGACCCAGATTTTGAGCAAACTACATCCACTAAACCACACTTAATAACCCAAGGTGAACTGAATGAATTTGTAAGAGATCTGAATTTACCGAAGAACAAGGCGGTGCTTTTGGGTTCCAGATTGCAACAGTGGAATCTCCTGGCAGAAGATGTTACAATTTCTGTGTATAGGAACCGCCAGAAGCCGCTTATTACATTCTTTTTCAAAGAGGGTGACTTTTCTGCATGCCACAACATTTCTGGTTTAATGGCAGCCCTCAAAATCAATTACATACCGGAAGAGTGGAGGCTTTTCATTGATTCATCCAAGACTAGTCTTAAAGCTGTTTTGTTGAATAATGGTAATGTGTTACCGTCAATTCCAGTTGGTCACGCAGTTCATATGAAAGAAACTTATGAAAATATTAAGCAGCTTTTGAAGTGTATAAACTACGATCATCATCATTGGTCACTTTGCGGTGACTTAAAAGTGGTCGCTCTTTTGCTTGGACTACAGGGTGGATACACCAAGTACTGTTGCTTTCTCTGTGAGTGGGATAGCCGTGCACGAAGTGACCATTACATCAGAAGACATTGGCCAATCAGGCAGTCATTGCAGCCTGGCAGTAAGAACGTTGAGAACCCAGCAATTGTTGACACCAGCAAGATTTTGTTGCCACCCTTGCACATTAAGCTGGGTCTCATGAAAAACTTTGTCAAGGCAATGGAGAAAACAGATGAGGCTTTCAAATACCTCATCAGAAAATTTCCAAGACTGAGTGAAGCTAAAATAAGAGAGGGAGTATTTGTTGGTCCGCAATTTCGAAAACTTCTTCATGATGACGAGTTTCTTTGCGTGTTGCATGGCAAGGAAAAAGCAGCATGGCTAGCATTTATGTCAGTGGTAGAAAATTTTTTTTGGAAACAACAGATCTGATAATTACAATGAAATTGTAGAAAATCTCCTTCTGAAGTATAAGAGTCTTTGAAAATTCATTTTCTAGATTCTCATCTGGATTTCTTTACATCAAACTGTGGAGCGGTCAGTGATGAGCATGGTGAACGATTTCACTAGGACATTGCTGCTATGGAGACAAGGTATCAAGGCAATTGGAGCCCTTCAATGCTTGCTGATTACTGTTGAACTGTGACAAGAGACACCTCATCGATTGACTACAAGAAGCAAGCAAAGAGAGCTCGAACAGCTACTGAATAATGACGGAATGGGTTCAAATGTGCCTTTTTAAAACATGATATGTAAACTTTAAATAATGTTTTTATTTTTTCTATCATTTTATGTTGAAATATCAATTAATTGAGTATGTAACCACAATTTTTATAATGCTAAAGTAGAAAGACTAGCTGTTCACCCCAGAGAATTAAAGAAGCATACATTATTTGTATTACTGTAATGTAAATTTATCATTTTAAAAAAAAACCAGAGCCAATTGGTAAATTTCATTATGATATTTGAAATCAGCATGTCAAAATCAATAAGAAATGGTATATTTAATTTCTGGTACAAATAACTTTTGAAAATTTGTTGACTAGTGTTATCAGGGAACACTCTTTGAAAACAATCCACTCACTTTCACACGAAATGTTGTCATCAAAGAACTTTTAAATTGAATCTAAAATAACATAATTCTCGCCGTGTGTACGTTGGTCACATCTGAGGAATGCAACCGTGTTGAAAAATTGTATTGTTTCCATTATATATACTCTCCCGAAAATAGTTTTCTTATTTTCGTGTGTGAAGAAAAAGTTTGACGGGTTATTGCTAGTATTATATAATTATCATCCACTTCACTTTTATTTGCATTCCTTATGGAGCATGGAACCATCATTATAGTTGGCCTTGTTGTTCGAAGCCTGCACAAAGTAGTGACATGTTCCTGTAGCAGTGGTTTCTGTGAAAATTTGTTTTACTCGACGAGGTTACAAGTCTAATACACAACCTCATTTTAGTTGCCTTGCGCAACATACCTGATAGTGCATATTCCTTCTTTGTCTTTGTCTCTTCCGAGACTCCTGAGGATATATATATATATATATATATATATATATATATATATATATATATATATATATATATATATATATATATATATATATATATATACACACACACACACACATAAAGAGTGTCCAATAATTCTTAGTGCAGTTTTAAGCTTTAATAACTTCAGAAGTATAAATCCTACAAACTTACAAGAAACGTCATTTGAAAGTTTAATTATTTAAATAAGTTTTACACTTATTTAGTTTTGTTAAATTTGATTAATAAACTTTTAAATTTGATTTTTGTTTCAGTCTCTCTGATTGAAGATAGCAAACGTTGAAGAAAACGTGAAATAGTTTCTGTAAAATGTTTGTTTCCCACAACCAGGCGATGGCATCACATGGTTCGAGTCTCTGAAGTGCCTACTGCTTCTGTTTTCTATAGTAGGGTTGTTCTATCTTTCTTTATTTTCTCTTTCTTCTGAATGGCTGTAATATTCTTTCTTTCTAACTACTTATTTAATTACGGATTCACGAGTCCCAAATTTCCTTCTACCTTTCGCACATTTTGTTGCTGTAACAACGTACCGTGGTGCAGTGTCTAAACGTTGAACTGTACCGCAGTTTCTAAACAATATCATGTAGTGTAGTTTCTAAACAACATACAAAAGTGTAATTTCTAAACAACGTACAAAAGTGTAGTTTCTAAACAACGTACAAAAGTGTAGTTTCTAAACAATGTACACAAGTGTAGTTTCTAAACAACATCATATAGTATATCTTCTAAACAACGTACACAAGTATAGCTTCTAAACAACTTCATATAGTGTATCTTCTAAACAACGTATACAACTATAGTATCTAAACAACGTCATAATGTGTATCTTCTAAACAACGTACACAAGTGTAGTTTCTAACCAACGGTCTATTGTTCAGTTTCTCAAAGAAAAAGACTTCTGCATAATACACTATCAAAGTGAATTGAACAGTTTTAAAACATTCAATAGATTCAAATACTTAGGCGCGTTAATAACAGTGAATGGAAGACGCATCTCAGAATTGAAGAGCAAATATAACCTTGGCAAAAGGAGCTTTCCTAAAATGAAAAGTATTTTATGCAACGACTTATCGTCAAGGGAAGTAAGACAAGAAGTTCTTCGGTGTTAAATATAATTAATCCTTACATACGGAAGTCAGCCATGGACAATTAGTAAACACGTAGGAAATGCACTAGAGGCCACAGAGATGTGGTTTTACAGAAGAATGTTACAAACACCACAGACAGCTGAAAAACGTAATGACCATGACCTGCAAGAGGATAATGCTCAAAGGAAGCTTGTTACGTACGTTAGAAAGAAGCAATTCGCTTTTTTCGGTCATGACATGAGAGAAGAAAGCTAGAACATATCGTGACATCAGGAGAGATTGAAGACAAAGAGAAAACATACTGGACAGTTTGACATCACAACATTGAAAGAAGTCAACAACATAATTGTAGACAGTAATGAAGACAGGGGGCTCTGGAAAGACATGATCGCCTACGCCACCAGACTTGGTACTTGAAAAAGAAGAAGAAGATATACATGTATGTTTATCATTTTGTATGCATTGTCGCCAGCGAGAGAGTGAAGAGGAGAAAGAGGGGAAAAAAAAACATGATGAGAAGAAAGTCAGGGTAGTTAAAGGAATTAAACAATTTTAAAGCAGAAATCTATTCTGTAAAATATTATGAAAACGTCATTTAAAAAAAAAAAAAAACGACATTAAATGTCAAGATTTTACAACACGAGGCAAACAACAAAAATGGAGAGAAACAACTAAAGTGCGCTGGCTTTGCTTAAAAACCATCCAATGCAAATCTGAAAAAATCGATAAACTGACAGGACTAGATGGCGCTCTAGGGTTTGAGTCGAAGGTCAGCAGGACGACAATAGGTTTCACATTTTGTTTTATGTGACCGGAACTGCCTGGTGTGAGCAGTGGCGGATCTACTATGAAACTAATGAAGCTTAAGCTTCAGGGCCCCTAATCCCGGAGGGGCCCCAAAAGCGACTTTAGTCCACATTGCTTAAAAATTTTGGGTCTACTGTATGAGAAGGGTTTTTTTTTTTAAATAATAATATTAATAATATAATGTAATTCAATACAAAATAATAGTTAACATAAAAATGAAAAGGTTATTAAAGTATCATGTAGGCTAGCCGTAAACGAAAAAACGCTTTCTCAGAAAGTAGACCTACATTTTTTTCCTTTCAAAGCATGCGACAAAAGTCGCACGACTCAAATTGATTCATTTTGTGTTGTATATATTTCAACAATCCCAAAGTTTGAGAGTCAGTAGCACAGATGTTGTAAACGTGGAGTGTCGCGGTAAGTTGGCTGTTCTGCTGTGGCTAATGTAATTTTTTTTCCCTTTTTAACAGAGGTCAAGACCCTAGAGGAATAACAATGAGTTCACGAAAGTACTTAAGTGGATACCAAAAACGCAAACTCAAGGAAAAGCGATCTGACGAAATCTTTAAATGTCAAAAACTATTTGGCAATGTCAAGTTTGTCAACACCTACAGTTGAAACAAACCAAGTAAACACCATTGAAGCCATTGATAGTGCACAAACTCTGGGAGCTCTTTCTATCAATATTCAACCCATTGTTGACGCTTTTGATACATATGACGATCACATTAGTCAACATGAAATTACCGCGGAACAAGCAGAGACTGAGCAGAAACATGAAACAGGAAGCAAATTCAGTGATTTCAAAGAACACAGTGACCTCGAAAACTGGCCCATAACAGTTGATAATGATTTCATAGAGAATTGTTTAATGCAAGACATAGGTTTTTTTCAAAATAAAAAACCAGATGATGTATATACCGAATCAAGCAGGGTTTACAAGGAGCAAAACAGAAGTTTCTCAAACAAATATTTTGAAAAAAGATTGAAAAAATGGCCAGACTGTGATGAGATCCTGGTTAGTTTACTCAAAGAGCAAAGGCTGTATATACTGTTGTGTTTGCAAACTCTTTTCTAAATGTCAAATAGCACTTACAACAGGTGGGTTTTCTGACTGGATGAATGTACTCGGAACTCAGGAGAATCATGAAGACAGCATGGAACATAAGAGGGCGATGTTTTGTTGGATAACAAGAAAGTCAAATAAAAATACTGTGGATCAGCAACTTGAAGAACAGATGACAACAACCATACGGTACTATTTTGAAGTACTAAAAAGAGTTGTAGCTGTTATAACGTTTTTAAGTGAAAGAGGTTTGGCATTTAGTGGTCATGAGGAGAAGTGGGGCTTACCAAATAATGGAAATTTCATGGGGCTATTGAACTTATTGCAGAATTCGACACATTTTTACATGAACGAGAAATGTAAAAATGAAAAAGTAAATGCTACTTACCTATCCAAAACCGTGTATGAAGAAATGATAGAAATTATGGGAAAACATGTGGAAGATGAAATTGTAAATCAAACAAACAACCTAGACACCAAATACTACTCTATTATTGTTGACTCTACGAATGACCTGACACATGTTGACCAGCTGGTAATTGTGGTTCGATACAGCTATAATGGAAAACCCGTGAGAGATTTTTAACATTTTTACCTATAGAAAACCATTCATCCACGACCTTGTTCAACAAAATACAAGTCCAGGGTGAACATAAGCTTTCACTTTAAAATATCTGTGCTCAGTCCTACGATAATGCATCTAACATGAAGGGCTCGGAGAAAGGGCTGCAAGCACTCTTTAAAAACATTAACAGCGACGCAGACTATGTACCATATGCAGCCCATTGACTTAACCTTGTTGGAGAAAAGGCAGTGTCTACTGTACCTGAAGTTGTTGACTATTTTGGCATTTTGCAGGAGCTGTATGTTTTCTTTTCTGGATCTCCACGAAGATGGGGGATTTTAAACACACAGGGCAATCTACATTTTTCTCTAAAGATCTTAAGTGTATCTAGATGGTCTGCATACTATGAAGCAGTCCGGGCAATCAAAATTAGATATATGGGTATTTTACAAACTCTCAAACATATTTTTGAAGACTCAAAAGAGAAGCCTGAATGTAAACGAGATGCAAAGAATTTTTACAAGAATTTGGTACAGCTGGAATATGCTATTTTAACAGTCGTTAGGGGAGAAGTGCTCGAGTGTTTCAACAAAACAAGTAAGAAACTCCAAACTCATGGTTTTGATGTATTTGGTTATCTTCTGCTTTCATCTTTACTTTCGTTTGTTAATGAACTCAGAGAAAATTCAGCCGATAGGATTGCACACTATGAATTAGAAGCAAAAGGTTTGTGTGAAGATATCACTTCAAGTTCTTATGCTTCCAAACGCATTGTTACAAGGAAATTTTCAGATGGAACAAGTGGTATTGCTTCTTTGAGAGGAGCTGACAAATTTAGGATAGAAGTTCTATATCAACTGTATGACTGCTTTATAATCCAGTTACGCAAGAGGATTGACCCATATGAGCAGATTGCGAAAAGGTTCACGTTCCTTTGAGAATTGGTGAACAATTCTGAAATTGATGAGGACAGTATTAAACGTATTACAAAGATGATATTGACCACAAATTAGTAAACGAGTGTTATCAGTTCAAAGAATGTTTGCACCTTAGAAAATTCCAGAACACAGAAGAAAACAAGCCATCTAAAATGCAATGCGCAGAAGCTCTTCAGCTTATGTGTGAGCAACACCTAATTGAAGTGTTCCCCAATATTACTACTGCGCTAAAGCTGTACTTGACAATACCCATCACGAGCTGTGACGCAGAAAGGAATTTTTCCAAAGCTACCCTTTATCAAAAACAAATTTCGGTCTATCATGACCGAAGAGCGCTTAAATTCTTTATGCATATTGTCTCTACAAAATGACATTGCAAAGAAGCTCTCATATGACAAAACTGTACGTGAATATTTTGCTAGAAAAAACATAAATAAGAGTATTTTGTAAAATGTGCTTCATGTAGTATGTTCTGGTAAGTTTAACTTTTCCTTCCGAGCACAAATTTCTTATGGATACACCTTGTCATTTAACAAATGTATTAAAATATTTTATATTTTCCTCATTGCTAATTTTCTTATCTTATAATTTTCTTGGTATGTCTTCAACGAACTAATTCTGAATGATGGAGGCAATCAATAAAAATCACATATACAAAGGGGGATAGTGGTTTAGTGATCAGAACATATGCCTTCCAAGCAAATGTTCTGCATTGAACTCCCAGCAGAGTTGTTTCTTTTTTCAAAATTCATTCATTTGTCTTCAGTTTTTATATGTGTGTTGTTGTGGATCTACTATAAAGCTTGAACTTCAGGTCCTCCACGTCCATTTATCTCTATATCACATTTCGTTCCCATCCTCACACATTTTTTTTTTTTTTTTTAAATAAAAGGGTCCCTCCAAGAGTTCAAGCTTCAGGGCCCCCAAAATGTAGATCCGCCACTGGGTGTGAGTCAGTGATAACTCTTGATGTAACGCGTAGGAAGGTTGTGTGTAAGACTGAGCGATTAGTGTTTTGTGTATGATGTATATATGATGTATGTATGTACGTCATGCTTTCAGTAAAGAGTTACGCGTGTCGGCGAGATGATAAGAACTAGACACGCGCCATTGGAACAAGCGATAAGGAGTTGGATAGGACACATAGTGAGGGAACATGTTGATACCATTACAAGGCAGTCCTTATTCTAGAATACCCTGGGTAGGAGAGGAAGATGTAGACCAAAAGAAAGAAAAAAAGAAAGAAAAACACACACACACACACGAGAATAGTAGTACTGGAGAAAGAACTGAAAATGGTGAGCAAAATATGGAAAGAACTTGAGCTAATGGAACGCGACAGAAAGACTTGTTTGTTGAAGGATCATACTACTTGGAGAGCTGAAGGGTATTGATTGATTGTGTAGGTGGTACGCTATATAGTTGTAGCTTTAGCTCATGTAAGACTGTCGTTGTATGTACGTGGTGAGCGTACCATGTATGACATTAAATGTGTTGTAGTGTGTGATGTGTCTTCCGTGTAGTTACCAGGGGTTTCTGAACAGACAATGAAAGAATATGGCTACAGTTCTCTCATGCATGTCGTAAAAGGCCACTAATATGATGTTGTTCATGGGGCTGGCAACTTCATTACGTAAAACACATTGCTACAAAAACCACCACCGCAAAAGCACATAAATACTTTGGTCCGCGTTCTATAGAGAGTTAAAAGCAACATGATATTGTTGAATGTGTGATGTGTGTATATAATGTGCGTGTTATTCTTGTTGGAGCCATACCTGCGGTTGGTTCCCTAGCAGGAAGCCTGCACCAAATCACTTTTTTCATATCTTCGGACACTTGGAGAACTTTTACTTCGGTTCTTAACAGTGATCATCATCATCATTGTAGCGTGAGGTTTTTATTGGCTCTATGATCAGTATAGTACTGACAATACATAAATAGAATTTCTGCAGGAAAATGGTGAAGTCCCAGTGTATAAGAGAACTACTGGTATCACAAATTAGTTACGGCTGTGAATGATCTGAACTCGAAAAATTAGTAGAGAGGAGACAGTCATAGAATGCCACCCCGCTGTGTAACTAACTGTGATAATAAAACAAGGAAACAGATTTCACTTAACAATTATAAACTTGTCAAGTCGTTCAAATACAATTTCCTTATTTATTAAGTATATACACTATCTACTCTTGTGCTGAAGGGTGGATGTTGGAAGATGGAATGCAATGGATTTGTAAGTTTACATATGATTTACATATATGTATTTATATATATTTATATATATTACACCAACTCTTCTAATATAGGAACAAAATTATAGATATCAGCTGTGCTGTTAATTAATTATAGAAAATTTATCAGTTGTGCTGTTAATCTTGTCTCTCACTACGCTAAATCACTTTCGTCATTGACAGTTAAATGCTCACAATTGCCGACGGAAATGGTACTAATGTGTACTCATCTCTTAGAACAGTTCTGTCTTTCCTAATTTGTTGCACACAACACCCGCTGATGATCGTTCCTTTAGCCCACCCAAGACTGAGGGGGACTAAGGATGTAGCTCCGGTACAATCACTGTGCTCCTGCGAAGTTCCAGGCAGCTGGATTGACTCGAACATACGACCTCAGGTTGGATGACACGAATAAAACCTGTAACAAGGGAAATACAATCATTATACCTGATTCCATAAAATATAATCATTATACATAATACAGTCATAGTAAAACTCAAATACTAAAGTGATATTATATACAGGTGTAGGTAGTATAAATGATACTAACAAATATAATCATTATATATGATGTAGGCATATTCTCCTACCAGTTTATGGTAAGTTTACCTACCCTCTAAGATTAATAAAGCCAGATTGACTCGACTTTAGTGAAGCAAGTCTGCCCATTCATGCAGCTAAGCATAAATCTGCCTTGGCAGCTTTCTCTTTCCCAGTATGTCTGTCGAGCTGGCCTTCGTGTTTGTGTGTGTGTTTTTTTTTAAAATAAAACGCGCCCGTTTATATAGGTAGACGCAGGGAATCTGCCAGTGCGTAAGGAAGCCTTTTGATTGGTTCCCGGCGGTTTGGTACATTCCGTGACCGAGTCCCGAAAAACAGGGCTTATGCCTAATTTTATTCTGTCTGCCGCCATCTTGGGGGAACAAGATGGCGTATACTTCGTGTAATTTAATCTGTCCTGTCTCAGAGTCTGTTGAACGTTGATTGGCTGGGCATATTTGTATCTCGACATAGTGTATTAACAAGAAGTGGGTTTACACACACGTTTTACGACATAGCCACATCCTTTCCTAGCTGTGACCTGTCATAGCTGATGTGTAAACACCTTCTGTAGTTAATCGTTTTTCGTCTGTACTTCCAGAGTAATAGGGTGTCGACTTTAAAAAATCAGCTCCTACATTGTCTCTTCCCGGAATGTAATTCACAGTAAAGGAATAAGGCGCCAGAAGCAGACTCCACCTTAACAATCTCGAATTTAACTTTCTAGATGCAGCCAAGAATGTTAAAAGCTGATGATCACTTTGGACAATGAAGTGTGTCCCATACATGTATGGTGAAAATTTGTCGATGGACCAAATTAGAGCCAAACATTCTTTCTCTATTGTCGATAATTTCAACTCGGCTGCATTCAGCTTCCTACTGGCGTAGGCGACTGGTAAAAGTTCCTCTGGCTGGACTTTGATTGCTGCAAGAGAGTTGCACCAATACCTATACTGCTAGCGTCCGTCCTTAATACAAATTCGTGTGTGATATCGGGTTGCGTAAGGATGGGTTTGCTGGAGAGTTTTGCTTTTAGGTCTGTGTAAGCTTTTTCACAATCAGCATTCCATTGGATTTTATCAGGCTGTCCTTTCTTAGTTAAGTTAGTTAATGGTGCACACAGAGAGTTAAAGTGGGGTATGTATTTCTGACAGAACCCACATAATGACACAAATGATCTGACATCTTTCTTCATTTGAGGTCTGTGGGCCTTCTTTAATTTCTCTATATTCTTTGGGTCAGGAGACATATGACCTGTAGAAATAGTGTGACCTAGGAACTTCATCTCCTTACAACCGATATTGCACTTGGTTGGACGTGCAGTCAATCCAGTTTCTCTCAGTCTGTCAAACAACATGGAGAGCGCTACTATATGCTCTTCAAATGTGTTTGTAGCAACAAGAATGTCATCCATAAAGTTAGTGATATGGGGATTTTGTAGAGGTGTCGCAGAGCGATTTATGATTAACAAATTTCTATATCTTTTCTTTATTCTACCCGTGTCTTCTACTTTATTATCGCTCTTTTATCCTATTTTCGCATTCTTTTGATTGTGCAAATATAACTCTCCCATTCATACCTTCGACTGTCTCTTTTCTTATTTAGCAACGCATTTTTTATTGCTGTTAAGCTAAGTCCTAGATGAGACCGAATAGTGTGAAATTCGTTCTCGACAGACATATGATGGCAGTCAATCGTCTAACATTTTCATCTGACACGGCGCTCTTGGTTAAGTTTCTCGATGTTAGGTGTGATAGGCGCCAACAGGTGTGGCATCGCATTATAAGTCTGTTATATTCTCTAGTTGACGTGTTACAGTGGAAAGCAGAATAAATTATTATTTCTAGCTTAAACTCATGCAGCTATAAATAACATTTTATTAAATTGCTAGTAACCAGTACGAGTATATTGTAACTAACTTATAACTGCACTGAGTCATCATTGAGTATTGACGAAATACGTAGGTATTTCTAATTCATGATGATTTATTTTTTTAAACAATCGTAATTATTTCACGGGAGTTTTAACGTTAAGACAAGCTCTACGCTTGCAGATATAATGTAAGTTATAACCGAAGCAAATATTGTGGTTAAGTATTTTGTACTTTTCTCTTCCTTACACAGTTTTGGGTCAGCCCAATTTTTACCAGCGGTTTTAGTACAACTGAGAGAAGAAACATTTTTATCTTTAACCATGTGGGTCTACAAATTAACACCTGTCTGGCAGGGCGTTTGCCTCCAGAAATAGACAGAGTACAAATCTCACTAACGGTTTTAAAGACTAAATGCCTATACTGGGCCTATTGAGCATGTACATGCAGCCCTGTGGCGAGAAAGATTACAAACCGTTAACATTCCGACATTTTTGACTAATTGTGGTGTGACCAAATTAAATTTCTATACTGAGAGAAGGCACCGACGTGATATTCCTAGGTACTGGAAAACCTAAGCTATAGACACTGTGCTCGCTGTTAACTTTCGTGCCTGGACAATTTTAATGTGACATAAACAGATATCCTAAATAATAATAACCAAGGAAACGTTCCATGAAGCAGTGAATTCAACCTGTCTTTGCGGAGCTGGGGTTCCCTTGGCCAAGAATAACATTGGAGATTCTGTATGTGTATGTCCTAAAAATTGTTTTTCCAGAAGTTGCTACCAAAGCTGTAAGTACGAATGCAAGCGCGTGGCCACGGCTGACATGAATAGAGTGAATGCAGGACTGAGTGATTCCTTTATTGTTGTATTTTTGGCACCCATTTTGCTGTCTTAAAATTCCTTTATGCAGTTTTGTTGCTAATGATATTTTCCTTAGGATAGAGTAGAGTATTAGTTCTGTTCATACCTTTAAAGGGAAATCTTAGACTATAGCGTATGCATCCGTGACTCTTTGGGGCTATCACATTTTCTTCTAACAGGACTGTGGGCTATACATCGAGGGAAAAGATTATACCTATGGGTCTATTATACTTGTACTAATTCATTACCTCATATGTATTTTCTATGCTTGATATTAACATTTATGTGTTGCGATAAAATTTTTCTTATGTTAATAAATTTACATAAATTTTAGTCAAGCGTGTCGGTCAGCTCGTTCCAACATATCTATATTCCATTGTTATAGTTTTTTCCCGTCTGTGCGTCTAACAGTCGTCACTGATGTGTGTGTGTGTACGGGAGTGGTATATATATATATATATATATATATATATATATATATATATATATATATATATATATATATATATATATATATATATATATATATATATATATATATATACTGTCTGACTCCTCTAGATCTAGTGTAGAAGATAGGCTGAAAGAGAGAAAATTCTCGATTTCAGGGACAGACTCTATTATTTCTACCATCTCACTCGTGGAAATCTATTTCTATTATCTTCTCTCACTGTTGCTATCTTCTTCTTTGATCCTTGGCCGCCGACCGTCAAAGCAGTCAGTGGCCATTACGCCTGGTGGCGTCTTGTAGGGCAACAACAAATTGATTCCACTTTGCTCGGTCGGCGGTCATCCTTCGTATAGTGCCCCAACTCTGGTTCATTCTTTGCATCTCAACCTCCACAGTCCTCCGCCAAGTTGATTTTGGTCGGCCTCTCTTTCGTTTTTCTTCAGGGGTCCATAGCATAGCTGTTCTTGTGATGGCATCGGGGTCTCTTCTGAGGACATGGCCAACCCAGCTCCAGCGTCTGCCAGCTATGATGGTGTGCATGTCCTCTTGCTTGCTCCGAGTAAGCAGATCTTGGTTGGTGATGATATTCACTGTTGCTATCACTTGTTCTAATCTATTCAGAAGGGACCAACCCAAGTCTTAATTCCCCTATCAAAAATCTACGACAAGAGGTTCCATCAATTTCCTCATCATTCTTGAAAAGATACTTGGAGCATTTTTCAGTCCAAAGGGTAGTACCTTAAACTCGTAGTGTCCGTCTGATGTACTAAATGCCAGCATTTTCCTAACTTCTGGTTTCACTGGTATTTGGTAGTATCCCTTGCTTAGATCTACCTTCGATAAATACCTAGCCTTACTCAGTGTAGAGAACAGCTGGTTGGTGTCAGGTAATGGGTCCACCTGAGATTCTGTGATCGCATTTAGCTTCCGGTAGTCAATACATAACCTGTGTTCACCACTCGGTTTTCTTAATAGCACCACACGTGAGCTATAGGATAATTTTCTCCTTCAACAGATAATCAACTTCCTCCCTTAGTGCTTGGGCTTTCGCATAGGGTATAGGATATGTTCTCATGCATACTGGTCAGAAACCTTCATGTCGTACTCTAACTGATTCGAACGACCTGGCTTATCTGTGAGCACATCGGCATGGGTTTCCAACACTTTCTGAACCATCTTCTTCTGCTCTGAGTTAAATGTTCACTAATGTTTACTTGAACATAATCCTCTGTAGTTGTCAGTGGATATTCCATAGAGTGAAGTTGTTCACCATGCATTTCTGTTGCAATGGCTAGGGTCATGATATGTGCAACTTCTGATGATTCCTTGTCATAGTATTTTTTAAGACGATTGACATGATTCACCTTCTCCTTTCCTTTCTTGTCAATCTTATAATTGGTCCTGGAAAATTTTTCCAGTATGACATTGGGTCCCTGCCATCGAATCTGCAATTTATTATTGCTGCTTGGCAACAGTAATAACATCTTTTCACCCACCTCCAGTTCCCTATCCTTTGCTTTTTTGTTGTAGTACGCAGCATGCTTCCTCCTGGCCTGTCTTAAGTTATCATTTGCCAGTTTTCAACCTGTTTTCAGCAGACGAGAGAGTACTAAAGAATCTATATACTGGGCGAGTGAGACCAGTCTTAGAATATGGCATTGCAGCATGGTCAACAGCCGCTAAGTCGAACTTTGACAAAATAAACAGAACCCAAAACCAAGCAATAAGAATCATAACTGGGGGCATGAAATCAACACCAATAAAAGAGTTGGAAAAGATTACTCACCTCCAGCCTATGGAGGATAGAAGAGATAGCAGAGCCCAGCAACAAGCCGAGAAATTCAGGAGGCTGATAGATCACCCAATGCACCAGAGGATAAATGGACTTGGAAGGGGAAGACTGAAGCGAAGCAACTTTGTAGAGACAGTAAAAACAAAGATGAGAGCAGACCCCATAAATGCAATATCAACAGCTACGCCAATATGTACTGCACACAAGCTACCAATTTGGAAACAACAGTGCTTCCCTGAAATGATAGAAAATGTTCCTGGTATTGAGAGAAAGAACAGTCAAACTGAAACAGAAAGGAGAGTCTTAACCACAAAATATATAGAGAAACATTACCCAAGCAACACCTGGATCCATGCGTACACAGATCGATCAGCAACTAATGCAACAGAAGATGGGGGTGGAGGAGTCTTCCTGAGCTTAAGCAATGGCACACAAAAAAAGATAGCAGTCGCAACAGGGAAATTTTCAACTAACTTCAGAGCAGAGGCAGAGGCCATAAAAACTGCATCAGAAATTCTAATGACAGAAAAAAGCTCAGAGAGACCAGTAGTTATCTTCTCAGATGCGCTGTCAGTGATTACAACACTGAAAAGTCAAATAAATGCTGAACTGGATGACCTAAGAGTAACACTTCACAGACTATGTCAGCAATACAAAAGAGTTGTGATACAGTGGATCCCTTCTCATTGCAACATCCCTGGAAATGAAGAGGCTGACAGATTGGCAAAGGAAGGGGGAAAACTTCCTCAGCTGGACACAAATATAACCTATGAAGAGTCCAAGAGTTTTATCAAGCGCAGATACAGGCACAAGTGGGAAGAAGAGCATCCAGGCCACACACAAAAATGATCCATATTACCAGCTCAGCAGAAGTGAACAAGTGGTAATCTTCAGACTTCGCACTGGTCATAACAGATTTAGATACCATCTGTTCAACAAATTAAAGATAGGAACTACGGATGAGTGTGACTGTGGCACTGGTAAAATGACTGCCGAACACCTGCTTCAGAGGTGCCCAACATATGAGGAGCGGAGAAGACGCATATGGCCATCACCAGTACCATTCCTGGAGAAGATCTACGGAGATATCAACAGCCTCAGGCTGACCACCGCTTTCTTTGAACTTATTCAAGTTGACATCTGAGGGTGAACGAAGAAGAAGAAGAACCTGTTTTCAATCGAGATGTCAACTCGTTGACGTATTGGTATGAGGAAGTCACTGTTTCCTCTGCTTTTTCATCAGTCCATGTCCGCAGCAATGCTTCCAGTGGACCTTTGATTGGTCTTCCAAACAACAATGTAGCTGGAGCCAATCCAGTTGAATTGTGGGGTACTTCCCTATATGCAAATAGTGCAGCGGGTAAGTATGTATCCCAAGTATCAGGTTTTTCACTCGCCAGCTTTCTATGGATTGAAATTAGCGTACCATTGAACCGCTCTACTTGACCGTTCCCTTGGGCATGGTAGGGACTACAATGATAGTGCCTGGCTTGAAATATCCTGAATACTTCTTGTGTTAGCTTTCCCTTAAACTGAGAACCATTGTCAGTCAATATCTGATGCGGGAAACCTAATCGAGTGAATATTATTAACAGGGCCTCTGCCGCATGCTTTGAATCTATAGCTGACATGGCCACTGCTGCTCACCACATAGAGCAAGTAACAACCAAGGTTAAGATGTAAGCATTTCTCTTCTTGGTCCTAGTGAGGGGTCCAACAATATCCACTGCAACATGTTCAAAAGGCGTTCCCATATTGGGCATTTCTCCCAGTGTTGCTGGTGCAGTCCTATGCTTAGGAGCTACTCTATGGCATTCTAGACAGGATCTTACATATCTCTTTATGTCCTCTGTGATTCCTGGCCAAAAGTAGTGACAGGCTATCCTTTGTCCAGTGGCCCCAATTCCCATATGTCCACTGAAGGGTATAGCATGTCCTAGCGTCATAACTTTCTCCCTGTAAGATTTTGGCACTACTAGCTATCCATGCCCTTTAGGTCCTGTTCCAGCTTTTCTGTAGAGTAGGCCATTCTTCATGTAAAAGTCTCCTTTTTCTGGAGGGTTATGTGCTTTAGGTAATTTGTCAAAACAAGGCTTCAAGGTGCTGTCTGCTGCTTGAGCCTTTTTCATCTCTTCTGGATGAGTATTGATAGGATTCTCCTCCATTTTCCTGGAGCTTTCCCTGGTCAGGACTGTTGCCATAACTACAGGTTTTATAGGTTCTCCAAGAAAAACATACCCACACCCCAAAATCAAAGGGTAAATAGGGTCGTCCATCACTGCTGCTTTGATTTCTCCTTCCACATAGCGAGATTTTAAGTTGATTCGGGCTATGGGTAATGTCATGGTTCTTGCTCCCTTGATCGGTCTTCCGATTTCCACTGTTTCTGTGTTTATCTGGTCAGGACTCACTAGAGAAGAGCACACAACTGAATCAAAGTCTAATCCTGTGTCTTATAAACACAGTACTAGAGTGCCATTCACGGTCACTTCCTCACAGACAGGGGGATGATGGAGATCCTTCTGACTTACTGCCAGTTCCTTCATTCCCTGTTTCCCTGTTGTAAGACATGCAGCATGATGAGGAGGATTCTTTCTTCTGCAGTCCGCAGTATTGTGGTTACTCATTAGACAAGTTTTACACCACTTTCCTTCCTTCCGGTAAGGTGTCTTATCCGATCTTAGAGGGTTTTTGTCCATTTGGTCAAATCTTTGTCTGTTCCTTGTGGTATGGTCTTTTTGTTTATATTTGGAATAGTTTTGTGATGATTTGAAATTTTCACCCTGCTTCTTCTTATTTCCTAATAATTCTCCCTGAGCTGCTTGATATCTCTCAGCAACAGTTACAATATCTTCCAATCTTGCTCCATCATTATCATTTCTTTCAGATCCTGACACTTTCCTAAACTACTCCATTTTTCCAAATAAGTTTCCAATCTAGCAGAGAATTGGTGATAGTTTTCTCCTGGAAGAGGTTTAGCTGTTCGGACATTCTTTCTATACGATTCTGAGTTCTTTTCGTATCTCACAAGCAATGCCGGCTTCAGGATTTCATAATCTTCCTGGTCATCTCTTGAGAGCTTCAAATATACATCGTAGGCTACACCTCTCAATCCCTGAGATAGTTTAAGACTCCAATTTTCTTTCACTAAGCCATACGTAGTGGATAGTCTTTCGTATATATTCAGGTACGACTCAATGGCGTCCTCTTTCTCAACAAATGGGTCCAGATGAAAACTCATGGCCCCACTTGAGGTGCTCTGGCTGGAGCTACTCTCAGAGTGAGGTGAGTTACCACCATTATTGCCAGTAGTTTCCTGAATTTCAAGTTCTTTTAATCTCAACTGATGGTCTCTCTCTGCTTGTAATTTCCTTTCCTCTGCGTCAATTTTCTTTGCCTTATTTTCAGCTTCCAATTTCTTGGCTTTAGCTGCTAATTTCCTTTCTTCAACTTCTAATCTTTTGGTTTCTCTCTCAGCATCCAGTCTTTTGCCTTCTCTCTCAGCTTCCAGTCTTTTGGCTTCTCTTTCAGCTTCTACTTCCAATTTCCTTTCCTCTCTATCTGTCGTAAAACGTGTGTGTAAACCCACTTCTTTGTTAATCCACTATGTCGAGATACAAATATGCCCCAGCCAATCAACGTTCAACAGACTCTGAGACAGGACAGAATAAAATTAGGCATAAGCCCTGTTTTTCGGGACGCGGTCACGGCCATCTTGTTCCCCCAAGATGCCGGCAGACAGAATAATTGGAAAAATAAAAGAGGAAAAACGTAAGCCTACAATTTCGGGACGCGGTCACGGAATGTACCAAACCGCAGATAACCAATCAAAAGGTTTCCTTACACAATGGCATCTACCTGAGTTTACCTTTATAAACGGGCGCATTTATTCAAAATCACACACACCAACACGAAGGCCAGCTAGCGACATACTGGGGAAGGGAAAGCTGTCACGACTGATTTATTGCTCACCTGCATTGACCGGGCAGACTTGCTTCACTAGTCGAGTCAAAATCTGGCTTGTATAAATCTTAGAGGGTAAGTATACTTACTATAAACTTGTAGGAGAATAGGCCTACAGCAGATATATAATGTTTGTATTGTTGTGTGTCATTTATACTACCTACATCTGTATATATTTAATATATTTTGTTTCACTATGAATGTATCATGTATACTGATTGTATCTTGGGGAATTAGGTATAATGATTGTATTTCCTGATATGATTGATGAAGACGAAAACCAACTGAAATATAACCAAAACAGTCCTTGTTAGGACTCATATATCTATCAGAAAGAATGTTTTGCAAGTACAACCTGTCTTGTCTCGCTATTGCTAAATCATACTGAGCCATGTTGTCATTCATCCTACATGCAGATACCTGAGACACGTTCATCTCATATACACTAGAAATAGGTGGGCTTGATGACAGAAATTAGCCCCTATTTTTCCTTGTTACAGGTTTTATTCGTGTCATCCAACCTGAGGTCGTATGTTCGAGTCAATCCAGCTGCCTGGAACTTCGCAGGAGCATAGTGATTGTACCGGAGCTACATCCTTAGTCCCTGACAGTCTTGGGTGGGCTAACGAAACGATCATCAGCGGGTGTTGTGTGCAAGAAATTAAGGACAGAACTGTTTCAAGAGATGAGTACACATTAGTACCATTTCCGTTAGCAATTGTGAGCATTTAACGGTCAAGGAAGAAAAAGTGATTTAGCGTAGTAAGAGACAAGATTAACAGCATAGCTGATAAAATTTATATATTTAATTAACAGCACAGCTGATATATTTACTATAATTGATTAACAGCACAGCTGATATAATTTTTGTTCCTATAATTGGAAAACTTGTGTGTATATATATATATATATATATAAATAAATATATATATATATATATATATATATATATATATATATATATATATATATATATATATATGTAAACTTACAAATCCATTACATTCCTTCTTCCAACATCCACCCTTCAGCAGAAGAGTAGATAGTGTATATACTTAATAAATAAAAAGGAAATTGTATTTGAACGACTTGTCAATTTTATCATTGTTAATTAAAATCTGTTTCCTTGTTTTAATATCACAGTTAGTTACACAGCGGGGGTGGCAATTTATGACTGTCTCCTCTCTACTAATTTTTCGAGATCAGATCATTCACAGCCGTAACTAATTTGTGATACCAGTAGTTCTCTCAGACACTGGGACTTCACCATTTTCTGCAGAAATTCTATTTCTGTAATTGTCAGTACTATACTGATCCTAGAGCCAATATATATATATATGAATTACACCAAGTCTTCCAATATAGGAACAAAATTATAGATATCAGCTGTGCTGTTAATTAATTATAGAAAATTTATCAGCTGTGCTGTTAATCTTGTCTCTCACTACGCTAAATCACTTTCGTCATTGACAGTTAAATGCTCACAATTGCCGACGGAAATGGTACTAATGTGTACTCATCTCTTAGAACAGTTCTGTCCTTCCTAATTTGTTGCACACAACACCCGCTGATGATCGTTCCTTTAGCTCACCCAAGACTGACGGGGACTAAGGATGTAGCTCCGGTACAATCACTGTGCTCCTGCGAAGTTCCAGGCAGCTGGATTGACTCGAACATACGACCTCAGGTTGGATGACACGAATAAAATCTGTAACAAGGAAAAATAGGGGCTAATTTCTGTCATCAAGCCCACCTATTTCTAGTGTATATGAGATGAACGTGTCTCAGGAATCTGCATGTAGGATAAATGACAACATGGCTCAGTATGATTTAGCAATAGTGAGACAAGACAGGTGTCTACTTGCAAAACATTCTTTCTGATAATTCAATACATGAATACATGCAATAATTTGTACACCGCATGATACAACTGTTTCCTTCCACCTATAATATACCAGGCCATCTCTGATAGGTGCTGTACTGGCTGGTAAAATATACCCTGACAATATTGTTGTGGTTATATAGGTTGGAGTCATACCAGGAAATACAATCATTATACCTAATTCCCTAAGATATAATCAGTATACCTGATACATTCATGGTAAAACTAAAATCCTATATTAAAGCCTAATTTTATTCTGTCTGCCGCCATCTTGGGGGAACAAGATGGCGTATACTTCGTGTAATTTAATCTGTCCTGTCTCAGAGTCTGTTGAACGTTGATTGGCTGGGCATATTTGTATCTCGACATAGTGCATTAACAAAGAAGTGGGTTTACACACACGTTTTACGACAATCATCATCATCATCATCAGCTGCCATCTCCGCAGTGAAGGTCGGCTGCAGTAAATCGCCAATGTCTTCTGTCTCTTGTCTTGGTGGTGCACTCTGATAGACTCTTGTCTTGGTGGTGCACTCTGATAGACTCTTGTCTTGGTGGTGCACTCTGATAGACTCTTGTCTTGGTGGTGCACTCTGAAAGACTCTTGTCTTGGTGGTGCACTCTGATAGACTCTTGTCTTGGTGGTGCACTCTGATAGACTCTTGTCTTGGAGGTGCACTCTGATAGTCTCTTGTCTTGGTGGGGCACTCTGATAGTCTCTTGTCTTGGTGGTGCACTCTGATAGGCTCTTGTCTTGGTGGTGCACTCTGATAGTCTCTTGTCTTGGTGGTGCACTCTGATAGTCTCTTGTCTTGGTGGTGCACTCTGATAGACTCTAGTCTAGGTGGTGCACTCTGATAGACTCTTGTCTTGGTGGTGCACTCTGATAGACTATTGTCTTGGTGGTGCACTCTGATAGACTCTTGTCTTGGTGGTGCACTCTGAAAGTCTCTTGTCTTGATGGTGCACTCTGATAGTGATACAAATTAAATTTTTTAAAAATAAGGTCTTGTCCAAGTAGCATTAAGAGAGAAGTAATATTCCTCTAAAAAAACAAACAAACAAACAAAAGAAAGATAAACTATTTTTCCAAAATAAAGCCTCAAAGTAAACGGAATAGTCATGAAACAAGACCATAGATTTTAAACACATCACGGGCACTAAATAAGGTCTTATGGAAGGTGAAAATTAAAAAAAAAAAGCACAATACTTCAACAAATCAGCAGTTTGGTACAGAACATGACACCATCCCATGATACAAATCTTTGCCAGTGGAATTGATGGAATAATTTATTTAGTGTTACATACACCCGCCTCTATCACACGGAAGCACATAAAACAACGGATCTGTTGTTTAACAGAAGGACGAAAAAAAAAAACCTTTCCACGAACAGGTAATAAAACAGACGACTACTGTCCTGACACAAAGGATGTCGGCATTAGGGAACTTTCAAGGTGGTGCGAGGTCTAGTGATGGCGCCCCTACCATCTTCACGTGCCGTAGTGTTTTGTACTCTTACAAGACACAGTTTCACGCTATAGATTTAGATCACACTAGAATTTCCACAAGGATGTTTGCTGAAGTACATTTTACAAAAAACGTAATACATTTATGTTTTAATAATCTTATTGCAGGTAATGGTTTTCTTTATTCATGTGGAATTACAGATGAGCGTTCAGTCGCTATTTTTGAAAAACAGGAATAATACGAACATATTAGACGATTAGTTTCATATAAGTAAATACTTTTTTTAATTTTGAAATTTTCAGTTTCACTTTTGTTGTTCTTTTAAACTTTTAAAAGTGTTGTTTGTTCAATTGTTTTCAAAAATAAATTTCGGCACCTCCTTCAAATTGGCGCCCGTGCGGCTGCACCACTCGCCCAAGAGCCGACCCTGATTACATGCATCAGAGAAAAATGCAATGCACTGTTATTTTATTGTTATGAGAGAAGAACAAACATGCCTACAATAGGCGAAGTTGATAGGCAAAACATAAACAACGCGAACGAAAAGGGGAGGGAAGGAATGCAGTCCTGGACAGTTCAATAACGTGGCACGCAAAATAGTCAAGAGAAGCTCCTATGATCGCCTAGACCAGTGATTCTCAACGTGGACTATATTCCCCCTTCCCCTCCCCCCCTTCCCCAATGGGGCCATGCCATATGTCTAGGGGGCCACAGTAATATGGTAAAGAATCTTTTTTCCAGCAACCAGCGACTTTGAGGGGGGCCACGGAGATTAATGAGACTCAGAAGGTCGGCCATGAGCAAAACAAAAACAATGTTGAGAACCCCTGGCCTAGCCCAGCCGACATTTGAACAATTGAAGAAATGGGTTGTCATAGTTTCACTATGACGTTTAACCAGTTGTAAATACTTTTTGAAATAAAAAAAAAAAAACATGTAAGCCTTAGTCATCGCGAGTGTACTTTGTCACGTTGCTTTATTTCAGAATGTAATGGCGTATAATGTGGTTTATTATTCTTAGCCAGACAATTATCAATAGAAGAAGATGATAGGAGAAGATGCAGATGTTGGATAGGAAACACACAATGAGAAAAATCAGCTGATGTCTGTGCAAGGTAGTCCCTGTTCGGGAATACCCAGTGTAACAGAGATAGAGAGGAACCAAAAAACTCATGGAGGCAGACAAGACAGAGGTAAAGACAACACGGTAAAACCTCGAACATATGGTAGAGGACTGCAAAGGTTGGAGGGTAATTATCGTGGAACGAGTTGTGTAAACCCACTATTTTGTTAAATCCCTATGTCGAGAGCCCAGCCAATCAACGCACAGTTGCTGAGCCGGGAAAAATTACAAGAAGTTACGCCAGGAAAAACTTAAGCCCTGTTTTTTCGGATGTGGGTCGCGGCCATCTTGTTCACGCAAGATGGCGGAAAAACAGAATAAAATTAGGCTGTACGGCGCCGGGGACCAAACTGCAGAAAACCAATCAGCTTGCCCCACCAGGAACCAACCAAAAGCTTTGCTTAAGCATTCATCTACCTATATAATCGGGCGAGATTTTATGCAAAAGCACGCAACCCGACACGAAGCCAGATACCGACCGACTGAAGAGAGGAGCTGTCAGCTTTGATTTATAGCTTACCTGGAGTGCATTGACCTGCAGCCTACTTCACTAAGTCGAGTAAAAACCTGGCCGGTTTAAAAAATCTTAGAGGGTAAATATAATTTACTATAAACTGGTAGGAAAATAGGTACAGCAGGTCTATAATGTTGGTATTTGTTGTGTGTCATTTATAATACCTACACCTGTATATATTTAATATATTTTGGTTCATTATGAATGTATATGATTGATGAAGACGAAGACTAATAGGACTCATGCTTCAACCTATTGTCTCCTATAACTTCAATCTATTATCTCAGACCAACTGAAATATAACCAAAACAGTCCTTGTTAGGACTCAATCTATTGTCTCCTATAACTCAATCTATTGTCTCCTATAACTTCAGTCTATTATCTCAGATAAAACCAACTGAAATATAACCAAAACAGTCCTTGTTAGGACTCAATCTATTGTCTCATCTAACTCCAATCTATTATCTCCTTTAACTCCCACCTGATATATCACCAAACAGTCCTCGTCTCATATACTCCTATCATAAAAACATAACAGTATTGGTAGGATATGTTACCAGCTAGTATAGCACTTGTCAGAGAGGGCATGGTATATTATAGGGGGAAGGAAATGGTTGTATCACACCTAGGTGTACATATTATTGGATGTATTCATGTATTGAATTTATATTATGGGATGTATTCATGTATTGAATGTATTCATGTATTGAATTTATATTATTGGATGTATTCATGTATTGACTTTATATTATTGAATGTATCCATGTATTAGTTTATCAGAAAGAATGTTTTGCAAGTAGACACCTGTCTTGTCTCGCTATTGCTAAATCATACTGAGCCATGTTGTCATTCATCCTATATGCAGACACCTGAGACACGCTCATTTCACCCACAATAGAAATAGGTGGGCTCGAGGACAGAAATTAGTCCCTATTTTTCCTTGTTCCAGGTTTTATTCGTGTCATCAAAACTGAGATCGTGGGTCGTCAATCCAGCTGCCTGGAACTCCGCAGGAGCATAGAGGTTGCACAGAATCTACATCTTTGGTCCCCCTCAGTCTTGGGTGGGCTAAAGGAACGATCCTCAGCCGTTGATGCGTGAACCAAACAAAGAAGAACAGACCTTAGAGAGATGAGTACACATTAGTACCATTTCTGTCAGCATTGTGAGCAAAAGTTAGTGTCAGTGACGAGAAAGTGATTTAGCGTAGAAAGAGACAAGATTAACAGCATAGCTAATAAATGATATATATATATATATATATATATATATATATATATATATATATATATATATATATATATATATATATATATATATATATATATATATATATATATATATATACTTAATTAACAGCACAGCTGATACATGTACTATAATTGAATAGCAGCATTCCTATAATTGGAAAACTTGTTGTAATATAGTTATATATCTATATAAATATAAATATTTGTAAATCATATATAAACTTACAAATCCATTACATTCCATTTTTCAACATTCACCCTTCAGCACAAGAGTAGATAGTGTATATACTAAATAAATAATAAGGAAATTGTATTTGAAGACTTGTCAATTTTATCATTGTTAAGTAAAATCTGTTTCCTTGTCTTAATATCACAGTTAGTTACACAGCGGAGGTGGCAAGTTATGTCGGTCTCCTCTCTACTAATTTTTCGAGATCAGATCATTCACAGCCGTAACTAATTTGTGATACCAGTAGTTCTCTCAGACACTGGGACTTCACCATTTTCTGCAGAAATTCTATTTCTGTAATTGTCAGTACTATACTGATCCAAGAGCCAAATAAAAACCTCACGCCACAGTAATGCCTGTGCTACACTGGGAGCTGAAAGGTAATAACAATGATGATGATAATTCTTTGCAAGACATCATAACTTCAAAAACTGTATTACATGCATGTACAAGGAATACATATTGAGCAAATATGTAATATCTAAGTACTACCTGGATCAGAGATTTTATATACAAGGCCAAGACATAGCACAGTTGCAGAATTTTTAGAAACAGAATACAACGAAGATTTTATATTATTATAGAAAATCAGAAGGGTCACTATAAGAGACTTGTTGTTCGCTGATGATGCTGCAGTCGTCACTCAAAGCCAACAGGAGCTTCAGAGCTTGATGAATCGCTTCACTAAAGCATGCAAGGACTTTGGCCTCACAATAAGTCTAAAGAAAACGAATGTGCTGAGTCAGGATGTGGGTGCTGCACCAGTTATCACTATCGATAACTATGAATTGACAGTGGTGCACCACTTCACATACCTAGGGTCTACCATCAATGACAAACTCTCACTGGATACAGAAATCGACAGCCGCATTGGCAAAGCTGCAGCTACCTTTGCCCGCCTCACATCGCGTGTTTGGGGAAACTCTAAACTCACAATGAAGACCAAAGCTGCGGTATATAATGCCTGCGTCACCAGCACACTCCTATATGGCAGCGAGACCTGGACGACCTATGCTAAGCAAGAAAGAAGGCTCAATACCTTCCATTTGCGGTGTCTACGCCGCATCCTCGGCATCTCGTGGAAAGATAAAGTGACAAATGTTGAGGTGTTGTCACGTGCTGGCCTTCAAAGTATGTATACGCTGCTTAGACAGCGCAGACTTCGCTGGCTTGGCCATGTTCGCCGCATGGAAGATGGTCGCATCCCAAAAGATATCTTCTACGGGCAATTAGCAGATGGCAAGAGAACAGTTGGGCGACCACAGTGTTACGGTATATGCTATTAACGCCGTCTGCTAAAGGTTATCAGACGTGCAATCGTAAAGGTTAAGACATTTAATATATTGCGATAGATGTTTCAATTATTGAACGCTCCATACACGATCGATTATGACGTGTCTAGCGTTGTTTAGGACACAGTCGGTAACTAGGAGACGCTACCCTTTGTTACTTGACCGCCAAGCTGAATAGCTGCGTTTTTTTTCTAACCTTCCAATTCAATGGCATGATATAGCCATTTATATGTGCATTTTTGATGGACCAGGGTCAGTCCTAGAACTCTATATGAGAGGAAAATTTATGGAGGTTAGTATTTAACTAGAATTCTCAGAAGGAGGAGAATAATCGTCAAATTCGTATGAAATATTCAGACTCGCAGTCTCACTGTCGGCAGGTAGCCATGTCTAGCTGCGCGTGCATATAGCTGTGATGTTCTGACGACAATACTGCATTGTATCCTTAAACGGACATTGACACGTAAACCAGCAGTCTACGTTATTGATTAATTTATGCATGACTTATAAGGACTTATGTTCTGTTCCTGTTTGAAATGATCATCCTGTGTGTACATGTGATTAAATATTACGGACTCAATCTGAAGGCATTAATTACTTCATTAATGTTGCTGAGTTCAAGTTACATGAACTACTTCTTCATACCATGCTACTGAGTTGTATGAACACCTTCACCCTAATTCGCGTAATACTAAACAAAGCACGATTAACAAGAGATCACTAAAGTAACCATACTCAGTGCATGATCTTCAACCGGCAAATAACTCAGCAACAAAGTGGCGGCCGAATGCGGGGAACGACAGAAAAAAGAAACAAACTTCTGTTCCTTACGCACATGTTAACCACAAATATTTACGATCAATTTTCGATCACATGATCCAGTCGAAGATGACGCAGTACTCATTATAATGCCTAACAACGTGACGTCACCGAAAGTCGTGTAGGTGATCTGTCGGAGAAACCAAAGCCGTTTCTAAGTCTAACCAGGGGAAACATGAGCCATTTGAAGCAAACACATGATATGGACTACAGGAGCAGACAGTCAGGGGCTTTAGCCTAGCTGTTGACGACCTCTAGCACTGATATAAGCAACGGAAAAGATAAGTCTAGGTGTTTAACTGTTGTTATTGCAAACAGTGCTAACTGAGTCCATGCCCTCTGCCTACATCGGCATGTTTTTACCTATGTTTAATGTACTTTTTGTTGTCTTAATGTGTTGTTAATTCGTGGGAGGTAGGGAGGATGAACCGAAATTAGATTCTGTGGCTCTCACGATGCCTGAATTGATTTCGGTCGTTTCTTAGGGCAGTTAAACGATTGCACTTTTGGAAGCCCCATTGAGGTTTGCCATTGGACTACCTGTCCAAATCTGCTGTCGTTTGACGATTTGTGTTAGCTGTACCGTTCCGTAGATAACTGGTGTATTTTATTCGTACTCAGTTCACAATTTTATTCAGTTTTGTATCATGTTCGTTAACTATTTCGTCCAGTCTCCTCTTACTATCATTTATTTGATGATTGTTAAATGGTCGTCCGTTATGAGTCCTGTGATGTCATCATTTTTTGCAGTCATTTTTTTTTTGTGTACTTTGAATATTAAGTTGACCTCGGGTCAGACCTTGACCCTTCATTTGGCTTGTGACACTTCCGCTTGTTTTATTTAGTTCATAAATTCATTTTTAATTGTGAAAATGTCTTGTTTGCGTCTTGACATTGTTTGTACCCTTTAGTTGCATCATTGTTTTGTTTGTCCTCATGATATATATTAAATACTACATTAATAATATGATATTATATGCAATAATACACTTGTAATTTAATTTAATTAATTTTTTCTGATATTTAAGGTTAATATGGGACATTGCATAATTATGCAGTGATAGTCCAAGAAAGTAGCACTACAATTTATAAGAGATGCCTAGGGCATAATAATATAATATATATATTGACCAAATAAAATAATCTTATAGTCTACCTTTGAGGTAATAGACCCATTGTATATTATTTAATATACTTTTCTGGTACTAAGAGAGTGACTTAGTACATTGAACAATATAATTACTAGGAATCATACCCAACATTATTGGATATTGAGATTAATTGTGTGATGTAATTACATTATAGTTAACAGATATCATAACTATTTATGATATAGTTCGTATTTAGATACAATATTGTTACAAAATATTGTCTATTAGTTGAACTTAGACATAAGAGTTCAGTACTATTGTGATTATTTATATTGAATATTCCTAAGTTGAGTAAGTATAATAATTACTCTGAAGCTACTATTGACTATTTTAATCAGTAATTATCAATAATTACTTACAGATAAAAGTCAAAATGCTTACTATAGACCATTTCGTTAAAATTGGTAAGGAATATGGTTATAAATCTCAAGAACTTCGTCAGTTTGCTGAGGCAGAACTGGAAAAACATGAAAGAAAAGAAGCAGAGAAAAAGGCTGCATTAAAGAAAGAGGAAGAGGAACAAAAGGCTGCATTAAAGAAAGAGGAAGCAGAACGTGAGATGAAGCAAATTGACAAGGAAAATAGATTGAGAGAGATTGCTCAACGTGAAAGAGAAGAGCAAAGAGCAATCGCCAAACAGGAAGAAGAGAATAAATTGAAACGAGAGGAAATTATTTTACAACAAGAAATGGAATTGGCGCGTATTAAATTGGAGACAGCAAGATTACAAGCACAAAGTGCTGATGCAAACCAGAATAATAACGCACAAAATGGATCGTCATCCAGCCAAACTAAACATTTCTACAACTTTAAATTACCCACTCTCAACTTAAACGTGGACGACCTTTCATTGTTCCTGTACCACGTTTTGAACAGACTTGCAAAACAAATCATTTGCCTGAAGAGTCATGGGTACTCAAGTTAAATGAATTCTTGGTTGGAGAACCATTGACGGCTTCTCAAAATGCTGACCCATCAATAGCAAATAACTACGGTGCTATTAAGTCCTTGCTTTTACGAAGGTTTCACCTGGACGAGGAACACTGTAGGTTGAAATTTAAGGGAATTTTACCTGAATCTCCAAAAGATTTTGCAGGATTCATTGCGAACATACGCAATACATTTAATAGATGGGTTGAACTGGCAGAAGTCAACAAATCGTACGACAAATTAGTTGATTTACTACTACGGGATAAGGTATTATCTTCGGTTAGCCAGCCATTTTTTGCATATTTGCAGGAGCGTAAACCAGGTACTATGACGAGTTAGAAAAAATTTCTTTAAACTACTGTTCGGCACATCCGAATGCAACCATTTCTAACTCCTCATTAAGAGAACCTCTACCTGTGGCGTCTAATATGGCCTACAATCATAATAACAAACAAAGACATCACAGTGTAGACAGAAGCAGGTTCCAAAGAAATCACAATGTTAACTTTCAGAAGGGACATAATAATGATTTCAACAATAAAAATGAGTTCAACAGAGGTAGATCACGAGATAGAAATTATTCACCTCAAACAAACTACCACAATGGTCAACATAACACTAATTATAATCGATCACATACTCCCAATAATAATAATAACTGGAATGGTAATAATCATGGCTCGAGACATCGAGATAATAGTTACTATAGAGGACGACGAGATAATTCTAACAATTATACTCGGAATCGATCTCATTCTCGGGGATCATCTCATTACAACCATAATACAGGGGCGGCAGTTACAAATAATACTACCCCTATAGCTCAGGTCCCACTTGACAATAATACAACACAGTCTTCTGCTGCATGTTTTGCTATTAATTATAATGTGGCAAATAGTTGCCAACAATGCAATCTTATTTTTCAGAAGGCGAAAGAAACAGTGCTTAACTGCGGACATATTATACCACAGGTAGGTCTTGCAGTCAACGATGGAACAGGCTTACTAATTTTTAACAGGGGATTAGTTAATGGATCCGTCGTCTCAGTGCTGAGGGATTCAGGATCCACAACGATTGGTATACGTCAGTCGCTGGTACATCCTAGCTGTGCGACAGGAGAATATGTACGCTGCATGACATTTGGTGGAACTATTGAGTTCTACCCAACAGCTATTGTTCATATTAGAACACCCTTTTTCACAGGGAACGTAAAAGTATGTATGCTAAAAAAGCCTATAGCTGATCTGATGGTTGGTCGTATACACGGCAGTAAAGATTGTACTCCAGATGAGATCATAGAATGGGAGAAACATAACCTATGCACTGGAAACGCCGTGACGACTAGAGCGCAGACTCAACTCATGGAGAAAGTTGATGATAATAAAATGGATGCAGACAACCAAGAGGAATTTGTAGTCAATTCACCTATTGACAGGGAAACATTTGCAACCAAACAAAAAGAGGATAAATCTTTAAAAAAAATTTTTTAAGTTGGTTGATAAAGTTGACAATCTATCCTCAGGTAATAATAACAAACATTGTTTTGTTATTAAAAATGACATATTGATTAGATGTTTTCATGACAAATCACAAATGAAACAACAAGTTATGGTCCCGTATACTTTTAGACGGTACATTCTTCAACATGCACATGACTCACATTGTGCTGGACATATGGGATATACTCGAACACGATCTCGAGTACTGTCTTCATTCTTTTGGCCAGGAGTGTCAAGAGATATTTCGCAGTATGTACGTTCCTGTACTACATGCCAAGAAGTGAAAGCACGTGGAGCTTTTCACACGGCGCCTATTCAGGCTTGCGATATCTCAGTAAGACCTTTTGACAAGATGGCCATAGATATTATTGGTCCATTGCTACCATCGGCCAGAGGACATAGATTCGTCCTTACGTGCATTGATTTGTGCACACGATGGCCAGAAGCTATCCCATTAAAGACCACCCCTACCACAGATGTAGCTGATGCACTACATCTCATCTTTTCTAGAATAGGGTTTCCTAGAAAACTTTTATCAGACCATGGGTCACAGTTCATATCTGACACCATGAAGGAAGTCATGAAAACTTGGAACATTGATAGGAATTTAAGTAGTATTTATCATCCTATGAGTAATGGTGCGGTTGAAAGACTTAACCGTACACTTAAACAACTACTACATAAGGTTACTGTTAAGCACCCTCATGACTGGGACAGAGCACTCCCAGCTGTTCTATTTGCTTATCGGGAGGTACCGCATGAACAAACTGGCTTCTCTCCCTTTGAATTAGTTTTTGGTGCTCCCCCAGAGGTCCTATGGGACTAATAAAAGACTTATTAATTGACGAGGAGATGACTCAGGACACTCAGTCATCTTACGCGTATGTAATTAATCTTCGGAAGAACATTATTGAGTCTTGCCAGTTGGCAACAGCTTCTTCTGAGGCTGCAAAAGCTAAGGCTCGATCTCTACAAAATAGGTCTCGACGATTACGCCAATTATTCCCAGGCGACGAGGCTTATGTGTTACTTCCTCACAATAACAATAAATTAGTGATATCTTGGAATGGTCCTTACAAAGTCATTGATAAAATTTCCGACGTTGATTACGTCTTAGATATCAAGGGACACAAAAAGATATTTCATATTAACATGCTCAAGCAATTTCATACACGTCCTGAACACTTACAGTCAATTTTTCATGAACTAGATGACACCACAGTATCTACTTGTTATTATTCTAACTTATCCGTCATCCAGGAAGAAGAATCTTCTTTTCCTGAGGTACAGTTACCGTTACCGGTACCAGTAGTTCAACCTACTGAATCTTGGCGGGATGTAACCATCTCTTCAACGGTTACACCGCAACAGCGTCTACAGATTGCTAATCTATTACAATCTTATCCAGATGTGTTGACCGACGTCCCGGGTCGCACATCGGCTATCAGTCATGACATTACTCTCAATGATGATACACCTATTCGTGTACATCCCTATTCGGTTCCTTTACATTTCCTTGCTAAAACTACTAAGGAACTTGAACAGATGTTGTCTCTGGGAATCATTGAGACTAGTAATTCGCCATTCTCTTCTCCATTAGTGATTGTCCGGAAGAAGGACAATAACATCAGACTATGTGTTGATTATAGAAAATTAAATGCTAAGACTATAGTTGACAGCGAACCACATCCACTTATCGACGACTTACTGCCACGTCTATCCAACGCAACTATATTTAGTAAGATAGACTTAACTAAAGGTTATTGGCAGATACCACTGACCGAAAAGGCTAAGTACTACACCGCATTTTCCACTCCACAAGGTCTATACCAGTGGAATGTGATGCCTTTTGGGCTTGTTAATGCGCCAGCTACCTTCATTCGCCTGATGCGACAAATTTTATCAGGTAGACCAGACGTTATTACATATATTGACGACATATGCTTGTTTAGTTCGTCGTTTGAGGAACATGTTTCGGGACTTAGATATGTTTTCGACACTCTAAGGAATTATCATCTAACTGCTAAACCTACAAAGGTGCAAATCGCGTGTAATGAGATAACCTTTTTGGGACATATCATTGGATCGGGATATATCCGAACGTTACCTAGTACAGTCTCCAAAATTCTAAACATAGCAGTTCCTCAGACGAAGAAACAGGTCAGGAGTTTGTTAGGACTTGTTCAATATTACAGTAGATTCATACCAAACTTGTCATCCATCACGGCTGTATTGTCTTCATTGTTAAAAAAAGACATGCCGGTGAAGGTGACATGGACTGGTACATGCAATGAAACTTTCAACAAAATTATAAATTTGTTCTCGCATGAACCAATTTTAAGACTTCCCGATGCTTCCAAAAGATTTTTCTTACGAACAGATGCTAGTAACTACGGCATTGGTGCATGCCTGCTCCAGAACCATGATGGCATTCTACATCCTACCTTATATATTTCAAGAAAGCTAAATCCGGCAGAAACAAAGTATTCCACAGTGGACAAGGAACTTTTGTCAGTGATATGGGCAATAACTAAACTTGAAAAGTTCTTGCTTGGTGCTCCCTTCACCATACAGACGGACCAACGTGCTGTAGCATCTTTGAGTCGATCTAACCATAAAAGCCAAAAACTCGCCAGATATGCAATCATCCTACAGCCATTTGAATTCTCCATTGAACATATTCCTGGCACTGAAAACATTGTGGCGGATGCGTTGTCACGTAATCCTATTGACGACGAATAATCAACATTAACATTCCTAAAACATATCAACTATAAGGGAACTAACCTTGCCTTCAATTTAAACTTTATAAACACTATATGCATCACAGAATTGAACTAAAGACAATCAAGGTATACATATTGACATTGAAACTTCGTCTAACGTCCATACACGATATATGAATATTCGTTGAACAATCATGGAACAATATCTGACGACAAGTCGAACTTATTATCCTATGTGCACTTAATTCTTGGATGCTGGGATAAATGACATTTCTTTCCAACGTAAACGTTTGAACATTTTTGCCTAAAAGAATTCATCAGGATCAAGACTACGGATGGATCATCATATCCTATACTAATTAATTAGTTAACTTAACTTCTTAATTGAATTATTATCAATAAAATGAAATGTGAGAAAAAAATGAAATGAAAGAACAAAAAAAGAGAACGAAATATAAAAAGAAGAAATTATGAAAAGAGAAAATAAATCTCACACAAGTATTAGATTAATATTTTTTTTTAATGTACCTATACATTATTTAGTTAGTTAAATTAGATAGTTATTATTCACTAACACTTAACACACACAATTAAGTTAAACTTATATTCGAATTTCTTTCTATTTCTTCTCACTTATTTTGTCTTCTCTTCTCTCATAACATCGCGTTACATTAGAATCTTAATAATTTAACTCTTAGTTTAATTAATTAATTTAATTTTAATTAGTCAAATTAATTCCTATATGACATACTAATACGACAGACCTTACTTTAATTTAATTCTATCATTCACTATTAACATTGGACATTTTATTTAGTTGATATAATAATATGTATAATATTGATATATAATGTGATTAATGTTAGATGACTATGACAAATAGTTAGTTGACATGACCGCGACACGGTTCTACTCAGAACATCGTCGGCCATATGTCACAATTGTGTTAAATTGTTTTTGAAAAATTGTTAAGTCGGATAGATCTTGAAAAAAAATCTATCGATTTTTTTTTCCCCGGTGTACAGGGAATTGTTACGGTATATGCTATTAACGCCGTCTGCTAAAGGTTATCAGACGTGCAATCGTAAAGGTTAAGACATTTAATATATTGCGATAGATGTTTCAATTATTGAACGCTCCATACACGATCGATTATGACGTGTCTAGCGTTGTTTAGGACACAGTCGGTAACTAGGAGACGCTACCCTTTGTTACTTGACCGCCAAGCTGAATAGCTGCGTTTTTTTCTAACCTTCCAATTCAATGGCATGATATAGCCATTTATATGTGCATTTTTGATGGACCAGGGTCAGTCCTAGAACTCTATATGAGAGGAAAATTTATGGAGGTTAGTATTAACTAGAATTCTCAGAAGGAGGAGAATAATCGTCAAATTCGTATGAAATATTCAGACTCGCAGTCTCACTGTCGGCAGGTAGCCATGTCTAGCTGCGCGTGCATATAGCTGTGATGTTCTGACGACAATACTGCATTGTATCCTTAAACGGACATTGACACGTAAACCAGCAGCTTACTTTATTGATTAATTTATGCATGACTTATAAGGACTTATGTTCTGTTCCTGTTTGAAATGATCATCCTGTGTGTACATGTGATTAAATATTACGGACTCAATCTGAAGGCATTAATTACTTCATTAATGTTGCTGAGTTCAAGTTACATGAACTACTTCTTCATACCATGCTACTGAGTTGTATGAACACCTTCACCCTAATTCGCGTAATACTAAACAAGGCACGATTAACAAGAGATCACTAAAGTAACCATACTCAGTGCATGATCTTCAACCGGCAAATAACTCAGCAACACACAGCTGAGGTTCAAAGATGTGTGCAAGAGAGATATGAGGGCACTGGACATGGATCCAGCAACATGGGAGGATGAAGCTGCCGATCGCACTAAGTGGCGATGCTATTTATGGCACCACCTCAGATTGGGCGAAGAGAGGCTTACACAAGAAGCAGAGGTGAGGAGAAAACGTCGAAAGGAGCACCCGGAAAATAAGCAGCTGAGGGCTGCCACCTCAGGGGCGCATTCCCATAGTTAGTTATGACTGAAGGGGCTATTATTATTATTATTATTATTATTATTATTATTATTATTATTATTATTAGAAAATATTAATAATACTTAATGGAGAATATGGAACTGCATCACTTCCAAAGATCACCACCAGGTAAGTCAACATCATGCTTTCGACCAGTCTGCGCTGGGACACGTAGAAAGAACTGAGAATGTCAGAGCTACAAGAATGAGGTGCTCGAGAAGAATGATTGCCTTGTGAGGTTAACGGTGTTCTTTATGCCTCCATCGTCGTTTTTGCATGTCTTGTTTTACAGGTAACGGTCTGCGGAACTACTCACAAACTTCTGTGCTTCAAATCAACTGTCTATAGGTGGAGGCATGCTTCCACATTTTATAATATTTGTTATGCCTTTTGTTCATGAACTTTGTTGTTCTGGTGTGTTTCATTGTTTTAAATTTTATTTTTTTGTCCGTACATAACAGTGGTCATAATAAATAGGAAAAATTCGGAGTGGCTAAGAGTTGTGGCGTCCGCCTCGAATTCTAGATGTACCGGGTTCGATTCCCAGTAGAAGGAATATAATTTATGGAAATTTTTTTCAGAACCAGTGGTCCTAACGATGTTATACCCCCCTTGGTCGAAAAAATAGGAGGTCACGTTAAAAATCCCACTGCAGTTGGAAATTGTAAAGAGTAGGTCATAAGGTCGTTGCCCCGGCAAAAAATTTAAAAATTAGAAACCTACACACCACAAAAATATTTATAGAATGTGTGATTCCTATATACACACTCTGGGATTCTAGCTGGTGCTACGGAGTTCGTGCATTGTGCTGAGATCTTCCATGTGTGACCCGAGGAAGAAGATCGGATCACATATGGAGTCGTCCGTGTGCAATGAAGATAGTCCTTATGTTGTTAAACAAACTAGGGCTGCTGAGCTTCTTGCTCTTTAGCAGCCAACACCCAAGTTGAAGACTTCTTGGTATTATCTAACACTGTATATCTAGGCTTTTCCTGTGGCTTTTCTGCCATTCCGAAACGTGTTGAGTTGGAGTCATGAGCTCCAGTTTCTCCAGCTTGGCTTGTATTTAAAGGACCGTCACATCTGGTCCCAAGCTATGAGTAAGACGTGTGTGGCATACTGTGCATTCCCTGCCATCCAAAGGGGCTCGCCAACTATGCAGAGCTAAAATACTGTACTCTGGTTCTGGGCTCTCCCAAGGAATTGTCACGTCCTGCACAGAGCCACTTCTCTGCTTCCTCTGCCTATCACTGGTTCCACAGTGAGATCCTTCTGCATGCAGTGAACCAAGTCAAAGCCAAAGAATTACGCCTGGGGCTCAAGTGACTTTGGAGTCAACGAGCTTAGTGTGCAATGCTGGGTTCTCAACAAGTTTCACCACAGGGGGAATCCCTAGAAGTGTGTGGATGATTTCAAGAGTCAGTTAGGATGTAATTAGCCTCATAGACATAGGTTCACTTCCACGTAGATATATTGTAGCATTGTGTATAGCAGGTGGTCATATAAGGATGAATCCAGATATGCCTCCATGCATAAGAGATAGTCCTTAAAACAAAGCAAAAAAAAAAAAAAAAAAAGACAGTACTGGACGATAGATCACAATAAATGACATGAAAACCCACAGCGAAAAGGAAAAGATAAGCAGAAAAAAATGATTGTCAGAATGCTCTTAGTGACACATCCATTCAGTATATGGACTATATAAACATCTTGCTGCTTCTTGAGTTAGGGAAGGCAAAGGCATCGAGGAAGGGAAATGATCACCCCACCTCATAAAGCTGGACCAAGTAAAGTGAAGTCTCTAACACTTTGAAGAAATTGCACACCAATATGTTTTCCCGTCACTTCTTACGTCGGCCGAGGTACGAAAATTGTCTATTATTTTTTTTAACTAAAAAAAAAAAATGAAGTCCTCTGTTTTAAGTTTTAAATGAACATTACAGTTTAAAAACAACAACAATATGAAAATATATTCGGTGGCTCTTATATTATGAAACTATATTTCATGCGGCCTCATCGAATTCTTTCTAAAAGAGCTTGTCATTTAATGAGGCATTTCTAATGGACAACGAATGATGTAATGTAATCTAGATACAGAAGTTTCCATTCTAGAAGCTAGATGGGAATAATCAATAAGCAGGCCTTGAATAAAACAGATTGTTTTCACACAGGGTGAGGTAAGGTAGCTGTAGGAGACAACAGCATGTGTAAAACTTTGTGACCAACTGTGTGACAGTGGCACCTTAACCTCTCCCCGGCCAACTGCCTTGTTGGTAAGACTTCTTAGTCACTATAGCAAATTATATACAAAGAACTACATCAGTGTATAATCTTATCACGTATAATCTTATCACCAGAAGTAGCCCCTACCCTTCCTGTCAGACAAGGGTTTCGACTCTTTTACATCTTTAAAACTCTGAGGGGAACACTTGGGTCATGACTCTTAAGTGTTACCCTCCTGTTGTTTTTTTTATCCCGCCCGCTCTGCGAATTGAACCCGTTTAACCTTGCGAACATTTTCCTCACTGTTTACATCCTCTTGATTTTTATCCATTCTACCAGCTTGTGGTTGTGAAAGTAACAAATTTTGTTTCTAAACATATTGATCCGAATTCCAAAGCCAGTTGCGATTTTTCCCCAGCCAGGACAACACATTTTCCACAAGTTTTTGCCGAGTCTTTTTTTTTAAGTGACCTTGTTTACGATTGTCCTTTCTGACCCAGTTGTTTAAGATCATTCTGCGACCACCACTAGACCTCTAGAGCCTACATCTACAGCTGTGACGTTTGCCGTGAGCTCATTGTGTTTCAGTTAAAGGATATATACAAGAAGTTCTTGACGCTATGAGGCAAAGAGATAGAGCGCATAAAAATAAGTATATCACTACATATCGGACATTAAGAAATAAAGTACAATACTTAATTCGCAGAGAAAAGAAAAACTACTTTAGAAATTTAGTTCAGAGTAAAACAAACAGTAAAGAGATATGGAAGGCAATCAACACTTTAGTGAACAAACGAAATTTTCCAGACCCACATACTCCCAATACGCCACTTACTTGTACTGACTTCAGCAATCATTTTCAGGCAGACATCAACAATATAAAATCCACCATTCCGTCTCCCCCTTGTGACTTAAGCAAATTATCAACGTTCTGCGAGAACAAATGTACTAACACAATTCCACCCGACATCCCTTTTATAACAGTTAACAAAGTTTATAACTATATTACTGGTCTTAAAGATAATAACTCATCGGGACTTGATGGAATCAGTAATCGAATACTGCGCTGTGCCGCACCTGCTATTAGTGATTCACTGACATACATATATAATCAATGTATCGCAAGGAGTTACTTTCCATCCGCTTTTAAAAGCGCTAAAGTATACCCACTTCTCAAACCAGGTTCATCTGATAGTAGTAATCTTAGTAACTATAGGCCCATTTCTCTTATATCGTTGCTGTCCAAACCACTGGAAAAACACATCCACAATACAACACTACAACACCTAGTAGATAACGACCTGCTAATCGACAGTCAGTCGGGGTTTAGACCAAAGCATTCATGCCACACAGCCTTAACAAAGATGATAGACAATTGGCACATAAACATCAATAACGATAATATATGTGGAGCAATATTTGTAGACTTCAAAAAAGCATTTAATATGACAGATCACTTTATTTTAATCAGAAAATTAGAAACAATGAAAGTAAACATTAAGCTGGTAAAGTTAATTAAATCGTTCCTGTCAGACAGACAACAAATAGTCTCTTACAATAATTCCTTGTCGAACCCAACCGTTGTCCATACAGGTGTTCCTCAGGGCTCTATTCTCGACCCTCTTCTCTTTACCGTATACATTAATGATCTTCCTCTATACTTCAAACACTCATCATGTGACCTTTTTGCCGATGACTGTACTGTCTATACTAGTGATAAATGTTGCACCACACTAGAACAATCTTTACAAAACGATACACATAATCTTATTACGTGGAGCAACAAGAATCGCATGCAAATAAATATTAGTAAAACAAAATGTATGTTAATATCAACCAGACAAAAACTACAAAACTTGCAGAAAACAACACTTCAGCTCTTCATTGGAACATCACTAATTGAAAACGTAAATGAACACAGAACTCTAGGTATCACTGTTGACCATTACCTAAGTTTAAACTCACATGTACATGCACTCACAAAGCAAACATCACAAAAAGTTTACCAATTAGCCAAAATTAAACATTTCCTGGATGAAGAGGCAAGGAAAATGTTCTACATATCTCATATACAAACGCATCTAGACTATTGTTCCACAATCTGGGATGGTTGTTCTGTCTCCAACACAAAAAGGCTCCACTCGCTTCAAAAACGCGCAATGCGCCTTGTTGCTGATAAACACCAATCACAATGTATAGATTTATATAATTATCTTCAAATATTACCCCTCAGGAAGCGCTTCCTCTTTAACAAAGGGAAATTTATTCACAAAATCCTGTCACAGAATGCTCCAAAGTATCTTTGGCCGCTTTTAAAATACAATGACAGACGTAGTCAGCGCTTAAACAAATTACAGGTACCCAAGCCCAGGCTTGACCTATTTAAAACTAGTTTGGCTTACTCAGCTGCTCATCTTTGGAACAATCTTCCCAATGACCTGAAAAACACGCACAGTCCTTACTCATACAATCGTATACTGTTCAAATACTTTATGAGTGCTGATTATATGCCACCCTAACTGATTGTGTTGTACTTTTATCTAATATACTGTATGGAGGCGCTGACGAACTAGTTTTCATTACAATATATTTATTCTTAATATTATATTCTTAATAACTTATATTCTTAATTTTATGATCAGGTACTGTTAATGTATGCTGTTATACTTCCTTGTATTGTTGCACTGCCCTTAAATTAATACTTTCAGTACGCTGGAGAATGTTTGAGTAAAAGTAATAAAAGATGAGCAAGAGGGAGGAAGAATGCAAGACTGGACTGTGTCCGATTTTCAACCCTTGACAAATTAATTGCTTTCATATATGTCTATCTAACTATCGACCTTGTCTGATTCTGGTCTTGAGTTTGGGACGCAAAGACAGCGAGGAAAGTAACTGTTTACCCACCTCATCTTGATGAACCTAAAAAAAAAAAAAAAAAAGTCCCTGAGTCATTCAGTTGAACACCGTATGAACATTTTACAAGTTCTCATAACATACCGCTGAATATGTCTCAAATCACTAACTTACAGTACGAAGAATTCGATTCTTATGTCTTGTTGTTATTGTTTTTTGATGTTTTTTTTTATTTTTTTATTTTTTATTTATTTATTTTTATTTTTTTTCAAATTCATTATTATTATTAATTTTTTGGGGTTTTTTTTATTATTTTTATTTTATGTTAAAAATACTTTAATTATGATGATTATTGCAAATGTAATATTACTTTTATAATGATAAATGCCTTAATAATGCTTAAAGTAAATGTGAGGATGAAAGAATATTAGTACTAATACATGATGAGAGAGAGAGGAAGGGCAGAATGTCAGACGGGCCTGCGTGCCCAATTCTTAACCCTTTGAAAATAAAGTTCGTTCGTTCGTTCGTTCGTTCGTTCAGTACGTGACCAGACCATATTTGGTCAATAAATAAATAATATACTTAAATGGGCGTGTCGCAGACACTCGTAATAAATACAGAGGTAGAAACCTAGATAACAGAAAAGCTAAAGAAGTAATAAGCCTATCGAGGACACGAACCCAAGACCCTCCAACCGGCACTACCGCCTCGTTGCGGGAGTGAACCGTGATTAACCACACTGCAAAATAAGCACCACAAAACAGTGTGCTTTGTGGACAGTGGTAATTAGCACGACCACCCCACATAACTACGGAATACTGGACCGAGTAACGACCCAGATGATAGACTGTTTAAGTAAACTTCTTAGTCAAAGGTTAGGATAGAACTAGAGATAGAAAGTGTAGAGAGATAACATTCCCTCACCTGCCCGGTCAAATTGGCACTTTAATGAGAAGTAGTACTCATTAACTGTGAATCCTTTAGCTATCTTATAGTACAGAATCAGAATACATTACGTGCTTTGTTTACTAGAAAGGCCCTCTGCAGATCTATGCATAGAAAAATGTACTTTTGGAGAAAGCAATACATTTTTAAAAAACGCTTTTCTGGCAGGATAATATAAGACTGCCCACTACATGTTAGAGGTAGATAAAAGTTCGGTAAGGTCGACTGAACGTTTAAAACCCACTGTAATATAACCAATGGACTGTTTATCTGGATTGATCAGTGGATGACTAGTCTAAAGAAGAAGAAATTCTAATTAACAACATTCTTGCAGGTAAAAGCCACCAAATCTGAGCCGTTTGGTATGTCTGTGGCAGAAGACAACTTCAGTGGTGTTTAAAGGTTATGTTTGTCACAATCACGTCCACTGGCAGCCCAGGTTGAATCAACAAGGATGGTAGATGAAAACTGTAAGACGGAATACTCATCATGCATGGACACTATTAAAATTACAGTAACAGCCCTTCGTTACATATTGCATTTGCTATTTGTCGTCATATCAGTTCATTTTTCAGCGTCTCATTACAACGCTGAACGTGTCCATATTCTCGATTGGTCTCTTCTTTCTTCTTCGATCCTTAACCACCGACCGTCAAAGCAGTCAGTGGCCATCACGCCCAGTGGCGACTTGTAGGGCAACAACAAATTGATTCCACTTTGCACGGTCGGTGGCCATCCTTCGTACAGTGCCCCAACTCTGGTTCATTCTTTGCATCTCAGCCTCCACAGTCCTCCGCCAAGTTGTTTTTGGTCGGCCTCTCTTTCGCTTTCCTTCAGGGGTCCAAAGCATAACTGTTCTTGTGATGGCATCGGGGTCTCTTCTGAGGACATGACCAACCCAGCTCCAGCGTCTGCCAGCTATGATGGTGTGCATGTCCTCTTGCTTGCTACGAGTAAGCAGATCTTGGTTGGTGATGGTATTCGGCCAAAAGATGCGGTGAATTTTTCTTAGGCATGTTGTGTGAAAAGAGGACAATTTTGACATTTCCTTCTCTGTGACTCTCCAGCATTCCGCACCATAGAGAAGCACAGAAAGCACGCAACTCTGGTATAATCTTAATTTTGTGCTTGTGCTGTATTGGGAGGACTTCCAGATGTTATTTAGGCTAAAGAAGGCTGTTCTTGCCTTATTCATTCTGATGTTGATGTCTTTGCCTGCCCCACCGTCTGGTGTTACTATGCTTCCTAGGTATGTGAAGGTATCTGTCTGTACCAATTGCTGATTCCTTACTGATATGGGCTCAGGGTTGCTCACATTGAGCATCATGACCTCAGACTTCTTTAAATTGATGTTCAAGCCCACCTGCTGGCTAAATTTATTAAGTCTATCCGTTTTTTCCTGGATGTGTTGATGTGAATGTGCCAGCAGTGCAATGTCATCTGCATATTCCAGATCTTCCAATGTAGAAAATGTAGTCCATCTTATTCCTCTTGGACTGCCCTCTGTTGTCTGGCGCATCACCCAGTCTATGACTGTTAAAAAAAGAGTGGTTGATAAGGGGCATCCCTGTCGTACTCCTGTCTCCTTGTAGCGGTATGGCAGCTTGCGTACCCTGACAATCCCCAGAGCTATGCCAGTGGGAGTTTTACTCCTGGTAGGTTCAACCAAGCTGGACTGGTCTGTGTGGGTAGGGGTCAGACAAAAGCTGGTACCCTGGTCCTCCAGGTTGGGGGTTTTAGCATAGGGCTGACACCCCTGTCTATGTAAAAAAAATAATGAAGTTACGGAAATATTTGTCTCTTATTTTATGCTTATTCACTGTGCCTTCTTAATCTCATCGTTTTTTCTAGTTGCCTCTGTTTCTTTTTCGAATCCTCTTGTCTGTAAAATTGTTTCCAACTCTTACCTAGCATGAACACTACTCCGAGGTATAGTGACAGAAGTGGATACAGAGTATGGATGCTGGAGAGTATGATAGGTTATGTACAAATTAATACTGCAGAGTATAATAGGCACCCGTGTGTTACCGGAGCCCGAAAGGGGCGCAAAGAATAGTAACAATGTACCCTTCCATGCAGGAGCCGCGGTAGCATAGTGGTTAGTGCACTGGCTTCCTAGCGCAGTGGTCTATGGTTCGATCCCCAGATGAGGCGAAAAATTTTTAGGCCACAAACGGCTCCTGGGTCGACCCAGCCCCGAATGGGTACCAGAGCTACTCTGGGAAGGTTAAGGCGGCCGGCGTGATGCCGACCACATCACCCCTCGTGTGCCGACGGTCAAGATAATATGGGCCTAACACCATATTCCCAATATGCCTCAATGGGCGTGTAACGGGTTCCTTTACCTTTTTACCCTTCCATGCATGTCGGAAAAAGCGACTAAGGAGGGTTGGGCTGGTTACCCCATCCTGTAAAAAACTTTTTACGAAAAAACTTCAACAAACATGGCTAAGTTAAATAAAGAATATAAATTAACTCATCCGCCCAAGACAGAAGAGAACTTGAGCGGATGGCACAGGACAGAAAGACTTGGCATATGTTTGTTGAAGGCCTATGCTCCTTGGGGAGCTAAAGGGTATTGAATATGAGTATAATATGAATCCACAGGTTAAGAGATTGTGATGAAGTACATTGATACAGCGATAAAATCATTAATTATATGTAATAAAGTCATAATAATATGTATAGAATTAGTAAAGTTGTAACGCGTCTTCTTCCCTGAGCCAGAAAACGCATTGATTTAGGTAGGATAGAACGTAGTCTAAAACTTTATTGCAGCGCTAGTAGTATTGGACTTTGTAACCCGCCCGTCAAGGGTTAACGATAAAATTTTGAAAAAAAAGACAAGCTTAGTTATTCCAGGAAAGATAGAAAGAATAAAACACACGAACGCATAAGATTGAGAGAGCGGACACATGCTGCCGGCTTGTCAAGGGTTAGAAGTTTGAATTAGCTACTCAGGCCGACAGTGCGAGACGATGCCGTTAGCTTGTGTCGAAAATGTTGTCGCGAGCTTTAAAATTTAAAAATAAACCGCCAAGTCCAATACATTTTCTAACAAAAGGCACACCGTAGAATCATATATACACACACGCATAATTACTTCCTGTCGGGAAAAAGGAAGATCTGCGATGATTTTTATAACATTCAAGTAGTTGAGACTTAGAAAACAACGAACACCAAAATGGAAAATATATTGAATTCTTTATTAATAGGTTTAAGATCATAAAAGTTAGCTAGTCTTAGAGCTGGTCTTGTCCTGATGGGTAATATGCTTTCGAATAAAAAATCCAACAGATAGAAATAAAGTTATGGACAAAAGACTGTATTTGTTCGTACAGACAGACCAACACATGCTCGTTTGGACTTGCACTAACGGTAACATTTTTTGACGCGTCCTTGAAAAAGGCAAGAAAGGGTACATGTAGAAAGGGGTAGACAAGGGGAGAAAAAATTATGGGATGGCTCAAACTGAATATGTTTTTGGTAGTGTTAGGCCAAAACCAAGTTTATTTTTGGTGAATGCCAAGTTCGGACGGACAGACCGACAGAAGTACACTAACATTGGGCCGAAATTGGACCTTAGACTTAAAAATTTGAATGGAAAATCTTAGTAGTAGATCCCATTGGTCAAAACATTTCATATTATTGAGTACATTCAAAGGCTTGACGCCATTTGTAGAAGATAGACCCTAGAGCAGGACGTTGTGTATTTCTGGAAAAAGTGATTAGCCTTATTAAAGCAAATATATATTAAAGTAATAGGCATCACAGTTCAGCCAGCAGTATATCTGGAGTCTGCTATTCAACGTACCTGTGTTTTTTTTTCATTGAATTTCTGGTAAGACCGACATTATTCATATATATTTTGTTTAAAAATGTGAGTGAGAGATGCTGTCATCACGACTGTAAGTAATCAGGTCCCAAGCTGATTTGTGCAGAGCCTGAAGGAGAATTATGCTATAACACATTGCCAGTTTTGTAAATGCACATGTTTTTTGAAATAAAAAGGTTTTCTTAGGTGACCAGAGGGACACAGCTCACCTATCCTATTGTATGGCAGAAAAGAAAGAGTAATAATATTATTGCAGATGCAGTACCGCCTTTGTAGGAGAGACATGTGAACAACACTGGTACACTGTGGAATGGATGTGCTGGATTGGTCCATTGGATATGACCCAGCTCTAATTTTCTTATGTATTCTCTTTTGTATATATAAAACACAGTTTAAGTAAGATATCAACAAGGAGACATTATTTCATTGTTACAGGGTTTTTATCTGGCACTAGTCCGGTGCCAGATGTCTATGAGAAGCAGTGAGAAGTCGTTTCATGCACAGTAGTGACAGGGATCTGCAGAGCCTACCCTGTTACTTTTGGCCATTATCATAGCGAAATAGTGTGACACCGAGTTTACAGACTGTTCAAGTGTGCCCAGATAAGTAAAATATCTGGCACCCTAACTCTACGTCAGCTTTAAGACAAGCACACCCCTGTATAACAAGAATAAACCATTTCCCCAGAGAACTTAACAGTGAAATTGTATATTAAAGAGACTGGGAGTGATTATAGAATCCCAAACCGCCATCCAGTGTTAGAAACCAGTAATAGACAAATTTTAGTAACACTATTAGTATAGTTAAACAGTATTTGTTTGGACACTTGTCCCTTTGGGTCTAAAATTTACATTTTATATATATATATATCTTGAATTCTTTTCATTTTAAAGTCCTGACCAGAAGAATACTAGGTTCAGGACCAAATAAATCATACAGGAAATTATTAATTGTACAAATTTATCCCAGGTGTTATTTCCTTTAATCATAGACCTAAATACTTGTTTGTATAGATGTGTATTATTGTTAAAATACCATCACACCACACTTGCATATCCCTAGACATTAGACGTAGCTATCATTCATACTAGTCAAGAATAAGTCTGCTTGAGGCCATAAGGTGGTAGCAGCAAGGTACCCTGATAACTCAATCCTAATTTTGTTAGCATCAGGGACCTTCACAGCTGGCCTCATTCAGTACAATAAGGAAACATATCAACAACATTTCATAACATCAAAATCCACCACAATAAATTGGGGTCTCTTCTTCCGGGATTTGAACTTGTTAGTTGTTTAGAAATTTAAATATTGTAGCACAAGTGTCCCCAAAAGTTATAAAAATATTTAAAAGGGAAAATAAAAGCTGATGAACTGTTAAGAGCCAGTAATTAGTTAATTAATTGGTTAATTAATTAGTTAGTGTTAGTACTCTGTTAATTAAGAGTTTTGAAAATTGTATTAGAACATTTTAAAGATTGATATTATGGCAGACCTAGCAAAGTTCAGATCTGCTGCTGTGCTGGCTGCAAAAGAGATGAATATGGATGGACCAGAGTTGGTTCAGTATGTCACTTCAGAGGTGGATAAATTTATTGCACGAGAAGAGAATAGGCTAGCTGCAGAAAGAAAATTAGAAGTTGAGAAAGAAATTAAAAGGTTGCAGATTGAGGCTGACAAAGAGGCTAGGGCATTGGAGGCGGATAGGGAGGCTGAAATAAAACGGCTCCAGTATGAAGAAAAGAAGTTAGAAGCCGAGGAAAGAAGACTGGCTGATGAGGAAAGAAAACTGGCTGCAGAGAGGGAAGCAGAAGATAAACGGTTACAAAGGGAACATGAGTTACGACTAAGGGAGTTGGAGTTACAGGGCCATGCTCCTGAAGGTGGGAACAGCCCTTCTACCTCCGATGCCACTGCTAGTCAGGGTGCCTCAACTTCAGCTATGGGGTTCCATTTAGACCATTTTGTTGAGAGGGACGATGACATTGAGTCATTTTTGTCTAGATTTGAGGTTTTAGCCACCACCTATGGGTTGGAGAAGGAAAGGTGGAGTTTAAAGTTATCTCAGGATCTTAGGGGAACATCTTATGAAGTGTTTGCCAAGATGAGCAAAGACGACCAAGACAATTATGACATGTTAAAGCAGGCTCTTTTGCTAAGGTATGAAAAGAACGGAGAATTTTACAGGAAAAAGTTTAGAAATGCCAAGCTACTGTCGGGTGAGACCTATCACCAGTTCTCTGCACGTTTAGAGACGTACTTCGAGAAATGGACTGCTCTGGGGAAAACCCAAGATCTTAAAGAGATGATCCTTTTTGAGCAATTGAGAGAGTCCATGGCTCCAGACTTGAGAAAGTTTCTTATGGAACAAGGTGCAGAGAGGCTGGGTGAGTTACTTAATGTCGCTGAGAGGTATCAGGCAGCCCAGACAGAGGTAGCTGGCGCTAAAAAGAAACAGATTGACAATTATAAGGCTCCACAAAACTCTAATAGATTGGATAACAAAGATCAGGGGAACAAAGGTAAGCACAATTTTGATAGGCTACGCAGTGCTTTTAGAAATAAAAACCCACAATTCAATGATAGGAAATATGATGAAAGAAAACCTTTTCATCAAGGTAGATTATATTGTAAATGGTGTAAGAGGGAAGGTCATGACATCAAATTTTGTCATAAGAAAACTTCTGGATTTGCTGCTATGAAGATGGGGAACAAGGGAAAAATGGACAAACCTACTGGACAGCAGGAACCTTATCACCCCCCAGTGTGTGAGGATGTAGTCTGCAATGGGGTCACCATTAGGTGTCTCTATGATACAGACTTTGATTTTGATTCTGTTGTGAGTGCGCATTTGGTGAACCCAGATCAGTATACCACAGAAACAGTGGAGATACAAGGGGCGACCAAGGACATACCACTTATGACACTTCCCATTGCCAGGATAACGGTGAAAACTCGCTATGTGGAAGGAGTAATCAGAGCAGCAGTGATCGACGCACCCATCTACCCTCTGATATTGGGGTGTCGTTATGTCTTCTTGGGGGCTCCCAAGAGACCTCTGGTCATGGCAACAAAATAGCTGTCTGCGCTCCGGACACACAAGACAAGATAGCTGTCTGCGCTACGGACACAAAACAAAATAGCTGACTGCGCTACGGACACACAAGACAAAATATCTGTCTGCGCTACGGACACAAGACAAAATAGCTGTCTGCGCTAAGGACACACAAGACAAAATAGCTGTGCTACGGACACAAGACCAAATAACTGTCTGCGCTCCGGAAACAAGACAAAATAGATGTCTGCGCTACGGACACAAGACAAAATAGCTGTCTGCGCTACGGACTGACAAGACAAAATAGCTGTCTGCGCTATGGACACACAAGATAAAATAGCTGTCTGCGCTACGGACAAACAAGACAAAATAACTGTCTGCGCTACGGACACAAGACAAAATAGATGTCTGCGCTACGGACACAAAACCAAATAGCTGCCTGAGCTACGGACACAAGATAAAATAGCTGTCTGCGCTACGGACTCACAAGACAAAATAGCTGTCTGCGCTGCGGACACACAAGACAAAATAGCGGTCTGCGCTACGGACACAAGACAAAATAGCTGTCTGCGCTACGGACACAAGACAAAAAAGCTGTCCGCGCTACGGACACACAAGACAAAATAGCTGTCTGCGGTACGGACACACAAGACAAAATAGCTGTCTGCGGTACGGACACAAGAGAAAATAGATGTCTGCGCTACGGACACAAAACCAAATAGCTGCCTGAGCTACGGACACAAGATAAAATAGCTGTCTGCGCTACGGACTCACAAGACAAAATAGCTGTCTGCGCTGCGGACACACAAAACAAAATAGCGGTCTGCGCTACGGACACAAGACAAAATAGCTGTCTGCGCTACGGACACAAGACAAAAAAGCTGTCTGCGCTACGGACACACAAGACAAAATAGCTGTCTGCGGTACGGACACACAAGACAAAATAGCTGTCTGCGGTACGGACACAAGAAAAAATAGATGTCTGCGCTACGGACACAAGACAAAATAACTGTCTGCGCTACGGACACAAGACAAAATAGCTGTCTGCGGTACGGACACAAGACAAAATAGCTGTCTGCGCTAAAGACACACAAGACAAAATAGCTGTGCTACGGACACAAGACAAAATAACTGTCTGCGCTACGGACACAAGACAAAATAGATGCCTGCGCTACGGGCACAAGACAAAATAGCTGTCTGCGCTATGGACTGACAAGACAAAATAGCTGTCTGCGCTACGGACACACAAGATAAAATAGCTATCTGCGCTACGGACACACGACAAAATAACTGTCTGCGCTACGGACACAAGACAAAATAGATGTCTGCGCTACGGACACAAGACAAAATAGCTGCCTGCGCTACGGACACAAGATAAAATAGCTGTCTGCGCTACGGACAAACAAGACAAAATAGCTGTCTGCGCTACGGACACAAGACAAAATAGCTGTCTGCGCTACGGACACAAGACAAAATTGATGTCTGCACTACGGACACAAGACAAAAAAGCTGTCTGCGCTACGGACACACAAGACAAAATAGCTCTCTGCGGTACGGACACAAGACAAAATAGCTGTCTGCGGTACGGACACAAGACAAAATAGCTGTCTGCGCTACGGACACACAAGACAAAATAGCTGTCTGCGCTACGAACACACCAGACAAAATAGCTGTCTGCGCTACGGACACACAAGACAAAATAACTGTCTGCGCTACGGACACACAAGACAAAATAGCTGTCTGCGCTACGGACACAAGACAAAATAGCTGTCTGCGCTACGGACACACAAGACAAAATAGCTGTCCGCGCTGCGGAAACAAGACAAAAAGCTGTCTGCGCTACGGACTCACAAGACGAAATAGCTGTCTGCGCTACGGACACAAGACAGAATAGCTGTCTGCGGTACGGACAGAAGACAAAATAGCTGTCTGCGCTACGGACACACAAGACAAAATAGCTGTCTGCGCTACGGACACAAGACAAAATAGCTGTCTGCGCTACGGACACACAAGACAAAATAACTGTCTGCGCTACGGACACAAGACAAAATTGATGTCTGCGCTACGGACACACAAGACAAAATAGCTATCTGCGCTACGGACACAAGACAAAAAAGCTGTCTGCGCTATGGACACAGAAGACAAAATAGCTGTCTGCGCTACGGACACAAGACAAAATAGTTGTATGCGCTACGGACACACACGACAAAATAACTGTCTGCGCTACGGACACAAGACAAAATTGATGTCTGCGCTACGGACACACAAGACAAAATAGCTATCTGCGCTACCGACACAAGACAAAAAAACTGTCTGCGCTATGGACACAGAAGACAAAATAGCTGTCTGCGCTACGGACACACAAGACAAAATAGCTGTCTGCGCTACGGACACACAAGACAAAATAGCTTTCTGCGCTACGGACACACAAGACAAAATAGCTGTCTGCTCTACGGACACACAAGACAAAATAGATGTCTGCGCTACCGACACACAAGACAAAATAGCTGTCTGCGCTACGGACACACAAGACAAAATAGCTGTCTGCGCTACGGACACAAGACAAAATAGATGTCTACGCTACGGACACAAGATAAAATAGCTGTCTGCGCTACGGACACAAGACAAAATAGATGTATGCGCTAGGGACACAAGATAAAATAGCTGTCTTCGCTACGGACACAAGACAAAATAGATGTCTGCGCTACGAGCACAAGATAAAATAGCTGTCTGCGCTACGGACACAAGACAAAATAGCTGTCTGCGGTACGGACACAAGGTCCTTATCAGGTACAAATGCGCGTAAACAGCGGAGAAAGAATGTGATAATTAATCTTAACTGCAAATAAATAAATAAAAAAGGAAAGAACTCGCTAAGAGAAATCGCTGATTTACAGTATTGTTTATCACAGTCTTACTGTAGTCCTCCTAATGTCCTTATTGGTTTTGGAGTCTGTTTACTCTGTCAAAATTTGACTTTGCTGCCGTTGACCAAGCTGTGATGCCGTATTCCAAAGCAGGTCTCACGCTGCCTGTGTACAGCTTTTTGAGGATATTCTCATCAGCACCCGATGTGGTACCAGCTAACTTTTTCATAATGGCCAAGCGAAGTTTTGCCCTTAGCTGTATTTTGGTTATCTGTGATTTCCACGTCATTCGGCGGTCTAGTGTGATTCCTAAGTATGTTGGTGTTTCATCTTCTCGTACTGTCTGCCCATTTAGTTGTACTCGTAGCTTTGCTTGCTGTGGTTTGTTGGACAAGGTAAAAATAGTGTGTGTAGTTTTTTGTTCATTGATTTTGAGCAACCACTTTCTGGACCAACTTTCAAGGGCTAGCAGTGAATCCTGCATGCGCACTCTTGCAGTGGTGATATATTTTTCTGAAGTCCACATGGCCAGGTCATCAGCATAGAGGGAGTTGTGGACATTCTTGTGGATATAACAGAAAACATCCACAAGAATTGCCGAGGATAACGACCGTGCTTAAATACTGGTAGATTCAAAGTACAACATTCATTATGTCATATTACCATTTTTATCTATGTAATGTAATCACTGGTTCGAAGTTAACAGTTCATGACGAAAGTGATAACTTTGGATTTGTGTTCAATATTATAACTAAACACACTAGCCTTGTAAAAAGTGTTAATATTACACTAACAATACTGAGTGGTGAGTCAGTAATCATGTAAGGTTTCAAAATAATAAGCGATGATTTACCACTCCGGCAACTTGTGAGCTCATTCAAATAAGTTCACGAAGAAAAAAGGGTTAACATTCGGTGATTCAGCTAACCGGGGGAAAAAAAAAATATGGGGCACCGTAACCTTTTTCCCCTATGTAAGAAAACAAATAGATAAGAAACGGCTCATTAATTTATTTCAACGTCTGAAAATAGAAAATGGTTGGATGGAAGGTAATTGTAGTTTCCGCAAGTGACAATGAATTATGGGTGTTTCTATGTCATCCCATCTCGTCAGCAAAGTGTTATGACCCGACACGTCAAGGAGACGAGGTCATTTTCTGGCGCACCTGAGAAACGGGAAGGTATCTGTCATTTTTAAGTAATTATTATGATATTTTTTTTTAATTCTGCTAAAATCAAAGAGGGACAAGCTAGGTAGTATGAAAGAGGCATTAGGGAAAGAAACCGACATCATGTCTGATATAATGTAAGGTACAAGTTTAATAAGACTGCCGGAACTTTGCATAAATTTTTATTTATGATTATGTCTAAACATGACAACAAGAGTCCCTTCTGTGGTTTGCATATTTTAAGTGAATAACTAAAAAAATATGAGCTTCTTAGCATTTCCTCGTACACACCATCTTGTATATAGCTATACGAGTAGGGACATCGCTTATTTGATTACCTGCATGACTGAGCACAGAGGTAGCTTCTGATAGTATTACGTGTCCTTGTTGCTCATTGATGACTTGTACTCTTTAAATAATATTTCATTATCACCGAAGGGTGTGTATTTGAAGTATAATGTCTTCTAAATTTTACTGTTTATTTATTTGTTACAGCATTGGCTATTGTTAATTGCTAAGTGCCAGGTAGGGAGTTTTAAACATTTTATTAAAGACGGGTTCTTAGCAATAGGAGCTGTGTTAAAGGTAAGAGTTTAGATGACATTTTAAAATGAGCTGTCAAGTGTTATAAAAAATAAATGAAGACACACACACATACATACCAGGTACAGACAAACATAAAAAAGATGTATAGACATACAGAGGATGTTGTATTCTAAGAATGATCTGAATCAGTTGTTGATCATTTTGTGACCTACGGGGGTGACATAACAAGGTTGTAGCTTTTGGTAATACTCGTCTCATAATGCCTCATCTAATTGGCTCTTATTTTCTGTTGCGGTATGTGTGACTTAGGCCAGTGATGTTTTAAAATGATCAGTTCATTTGATTTAGTATAGTCTTACAGCTGGTTGAAAACTTTCTATTAGTGTGCAAATTTGGTGTTTGAAAGTTAAAATTTGTTTTAAAATTAAGTTTCTGGTCATGGAGATTTATTTCTGGCATATACGGATCATTTTTTGGTTACTAAGTAATACTTTTTTAATGGACGAGTTCCACGTAAGTAGATGATCTTAGGTGTGATACAATGGTACTTGATATTAATTTTATTAGCGCTAGTCTGTTTTCTTTTATTCTTCAAGTGTTCACTCATTTGTGTTACTCACACAGCCTTCCAACTTAGTACTCACGAAGCCCTCAAGCTTTTCTTTAGTCAGTCTTCAAGCCTGTCATTCACTCAGCCTTCAAGCCTGTATATAGTCAGCTTTCAAGCATGTTGTCCACTCAGCCTTCAATCCTACTTTTAACTCAGACTTCACGTTTGTTACTCATTCAGCCTTCAAGTTCGTTACTCACTCAGCCTTCAAGTCTGTTATTCACTCAGCCTTCAAGTTGTTATTTACCCAGTCTTCAAGTCAATTATTCATTCAGCCGTTAAGTATGTTACTCACCCAGCCTTCAAGTCTGTTATTTACCCAGCCTTCAAGTCAATTATTCACTCAGCCTTCAATTCAATTATTCACTCAGCCTTCAAACCTGTATTAACTCAGCCTTCAAATCTGTTATTCACTCAGCCTTTAGACTTCTGTTCTGTCATTCTTCAGGCTTGTATCAGAAGTTCAGCCTAATTTTGACAAGAAGGATTGCAAGGTTTCACATTAATTTTGTTTAATCATTGAACTTCCTTGATTTGTGTTTGATTATATATGCAAGAATAATGCTTGAATAAAGTTATGTAAAGAAATTTTGGAATTCCCCCTTTAATCAAACTACTTAGGTACTATTTTTTTTCTTGGATCATGAAATTCGTCACACATGTGGCCTGACTCAAAATCTTATTTACCACTCGGGCTCCACCCTTTTCAAGAAGTTGTCTCATCTCATCATAGCACTACACCACTTCTTGCAGACATGTACGAAGCTTGAGCTAATGGGCTGAATGAAATTCAGATTGTCGATTCTTCTGTCCAAGTATGGTGTGACGTATAATGGAAATATAGCCTATAGTAATCTGACAGCCTTTGTTTTCCCGTTAGCGTCCTATGATTTGCTAGCAAAACCATGCATTTACAGTCTGTGTTTACTCACTTTTAATCCAACCTCTTTTTCTGTGCTTAACACGAGCTAACACAAGATTTCAAACTTCATGACCTGTCATTCATAACAGGGAGCGAATCAGGTTTGTTTACCCAAGTTTCTCACGCGAGCTGATCTGTCAATCATCGGATACCTGACAGGCTGCACGTGAATAACACCGGACCTTTTGAAGTAGACGCACGGGCAAAAATCTTTCCCGGAGTACCCTTTAATGTTCGTATACAGAGGGAAACCCCGAGCTTTGATCTTCAGATACGGGCAAAATCTCCTAGAACCCGTTACACGGATTTAAGTCTTTGATGGCAGTCTAACGCTGAGACAGAGCGACCGTAAGCCTTTATCTGGGGAACTCCGGTTTCTGATTCTCTGCTCTGCACAATATTGTGAAAAGTAGCATCAACTATAGATCAGAGAACCATGAGGATATATAAACTGTGGTCTCCTAAACCCGCTTTCAGTTGTCACTTAGAATTTTTCGGATAGTCTAAACACGTAGTTTAGAACCATTGTGGAAGATGTGTTAATAGCATTCATGGGGATTGTCATTCTGATGTTCTGGTAATAGAAATTAGTGCTTACGTGTTAAAGCTTTTACCATTATAATTCACTTAGAATTCTAGCTGTTAAAACCAGTGAAATAAAATAATGCGTAGCTAGTTTATACCAGATGTTTCAGTTGTAATGTTAATCTTAACCACCCGCTTTCTCACACAAGAAGAGACGGTTTAGTTGACGGATAGTATATGCTAGGCGCTACTGATGGTGGCAGAATAGAATTCACGTTTATTTCATTTCGTGCATTTATTATAAGTGCCTATTATTTACTACCAATCGGTGACAAACAGACGCAGACAGTTTATAGCTATTAACGACAGGCGATATTTATGTAAGTGCGCGTATGGATAATTAAATAATAATTGACATTGTACGCTAATCATTACAGCGCGAGAAAGGGCGGGGAGGGTTGCATACATTCATCCGACCTGAAATCTCAGCGTTGGCGACGTGCAATAGTTTAGGCATAAAGGAAAACACCTGTGCCGGTTAACTTTAATCAGGACTGACGGAGTAGATAAGAGATCGTCTTGTCCCCGTCTGTGTGCATATATGTAGCTATATAGGATAGTAGCATTTTTTCATAAATGTTCTTTATTCCTAGCAGACCTGATCACAAGAGCAGCCAGCGGTTTTTTTTCGGTCTTTTACATCATTTACTGATGGGTTAATGTTGTCTTTTTCTTGGCTTGTGGGTCACTAATTTTTCAATTGTGAGCCAACGATAAACAAGAAACATTTTAACTTGTAAAGTTAACTGGACTTACAAAACCCAGCAATATTGTTTCAATTTTATCAGCCCACTGGGGTTGTACAGAAAAATAACATTATCTGACGACTGACAGTCGAATTCAAGTGTATCATCCAGAATTTACGCTGTTTCAGAATCGGTACTCACCATAGAGCCAGTCGATAGGATTACCATCATTTATCAATTGTAACAGTTTTAGCAACCAGCTGATTCCCAATACTCGAAGTATTTTCTTCTGTTTACTGCGAACTCCAAGATCGCGGTTTCTACACTAACTATTCGAAGTGACATTTGTTCATCCAAGAATAAACCACCAAATTCGGCGTCCATCTCCTTAATCTTATTTGTTAGGGGATGGACTGGGGCCAATTTGGAAGATAAAAACACTGGCAATTTTATATTCAGGATAATTGTATTTCCAAAGGATATCACCAAGAGTAGGTAAGGAGTGATTGAGTGGCCACGTTTGACAGCGAGAGTGAATATTTTTCTTTGTCACAGGAAATTATACCAACCCTGGATTTTGCTTAAAATTGTTTACTTTACTGAGTAGCATTTAGTAGGAACTTTGTTTTTTTTTCTTTACTGTCTATTCTGTAACATAGTGCTAACTTTTGATCTTTGGGTTATTAACTTTTTGGGGTTCTTTTTTCTCAATAAGGGCACATTTATTCTGTTATTTCCTATGTATGTAAATCCAATTTTATTTGATCTTTCTTTAGATATTTGGTGTTGTCAAGTTTAATGATAATAAACAACAAAAGAAACCTAACTTTGTGTGGTGGTCAGACCCATACCTAATTAACCGTAGTTTTTTTTTTCACGTTTGTGTGTCTTGTTGTCACATAGCTGTGTGTGTGTGTGTGTAGTTAAACTTATATTTACATGTATGAGGAGGGAACAATTGTCTTGTACTAAATTATAGTCGTATAGATAGGCTGGACTAGAGAAACTTACTCATTCCAAAGACAGATCTTCTCCTTAAGCTATTCACCCGTGAAATCTATTTCTCACACCTTCTTCTCACGTACTTATCACCATCCACTCTACTTAGACGGGACCATAAATAACTTACAAACCTATCGGTACGACACATGGCTGTGGACAGTCTTTGGCAGATGACTTATTCAGCCACGTTACTATGCCGCATGCCACGAGAATCAATGTGTAAGACTGCATAAGATTATGAGAATCATTGCTTGAGAAGGTAGCTCAAATCGCTACCCTTTACCAAAAACAGATTCTGCAAACCAAGCACTGAGCGGAAATACATATGTCTACTCCACTAACCTTAACCAGATTAAACCAACCTACAAGAAGAAAAGAACAAGATCAACATTCCGACGTTAGGAAGATTATTCAATTAATTTCCAGGCAAGCCAATAAGCCGCATCTTACGCAGTTGTGATAAAGCTAAATGAAACATCAGATTATGTTGCGATTTCAAAGTACCTATCAACTGTTACTTAAATGTGGAACAGTTCCGCTATCAAGACACGGCGAAAAAAAAACGTTTCCCTTAAGGTAGTAGACTACCTTGTAGGGTAAAAAACTCAAATTTTCCTTTCAGAATCAAACAACCATGGGTATAGTGTTAGTATGGACTTAACATTTTTGTCCACATAATGACCTCATTAATTATGCAAATTAGCTATCCAATATGGCCGCCGTAGTGAATAAATTATACACCTTTTTTAAAACATCATAACTATGTTATTTTTACAAGGATCTGACTGAAACTTGGCAAATTGAATTAGTATATATAGCTTGAGGTTTTGACCTAAAATAACAGATATTGACCGAAAGGTTGATTTGTAATGAATTTTCAAAATTTATATTTCTTGAATGTTTGATATTTGTGCCTCATTATATATGCATGATGGTCATAAAACTAAAATTTTGAATTCAATTGTATCCATTTTAGGTCATAATCTGTAAGATTATATGATAACCAACTGTGTTAATTTTCATGTCAATTGAATGTACAGATCCAGAGATATCTTGTTTCAAAGATCACCAATTATGCTAAAAAGACAATTCCGAGAAAACAAAGAAAAACAGAAAAAGAACTCACAAAATGAAGTTTAATGAGCTCCTGTTGAATAAAGGTCTCCTTCTACTGCAGCTGCAGTGTCTATGAATCCCATTTTCAGTGCTCTCAGGGTCTTTCCATTGCAATGTCCTTACTTGCTGAATAGATCCTGTGCAGCGTTCTCCTGTATGCTTTCTTTGCCATGCGTTGACTTGTGTTCATGTATATCGAAAAATTCTGCAATGCACTGTGGCCTTTCCCAATAGAACGCACAAATGCCACCATTTGCACATTTACTTCTTTGTTTGTGAGTAGCTGAAGATGAAACATCAGAAGTATTGAAATTGGCAGTCCATTCGCCACTGTTTGTGCGCTTGATACTGATTTCATGACAAAAGCCATTCCGAGTCTCTTCGACGATCTCACAGGTCAGTGAGTACTGATAACATTTGTCACATCTAAAGTTTGCGCATAAAAACCCAAACAGTAGTTTTACATCCATAAGGATAAACCCATTTCCTTTGTTGTCATTTTTAGCTTGTCCTTCACTTTCTTGGACCTTTATGACCTTTATTTTCTTTGCTGAGGAGCACAGAGGTTTTATAGCGTCACTATCGACAATAGGTGTCTCATTTTCAGGCAACGGTTTGTTGGTGTACACGCCTCCCAGTCTTTGTCTTATTTCTCATTGTGAACAAAAGAAGCTCTGCTAACTACTATTATACAGAATCAGTATAAAACTAGCAATAAATAGAGTTGATGTTGGTGAAAATGCACTATGCATGTAACAAATGTTGAAATTTACGATCAAAGCTTTCTAGACACACACTTTTGAAAAATTCACAAGAAATCATTGAGTGATTCCCCGTGGAAAAGTTATAAATATCTTTTTCCTGTTGCCTATGTATAATTATAATTTCGCAGTTTTACAATTACGCACCTTCTTGTTGGGTCATTATTCACATGGTAACCAACTATAAACATTGGTTGCTATGCAAATCACTCAAGGGGGCGTGTGTAGAAAAACACTGATTCCTATCAAACCAGAGTATCTCTAAGCTTCTATGAATTATTTTTAGTTCAAGAACATGTTGACGATGATTTAAAGCATGAAAATGAAAATTGTTGGATTTTTATTTTTTTTAAGCTTTTCTGGGTATACTTCTACCTTAAGCTTCCAAATGGATACCACCTCTTGAATACTGTTATTGTCGACCGAATCGACATCACTGCATTCCGGGCAAACTCATTATGTGTTATAAATAGTTGGACATTAAGACCTTCATACTCACAAAAGAACGTTCAATGTTGCCATTGTGGTAAGTTACCGTCGTCTTGAAATAAAATCCAACGTCTTGCTCTACAGCCACGCTTTAAACAAATTATTTGAGTTTTCGCAGCGTTACTGCCTTACAAGAACACACCGAAAGAAACACTAGGAGGGGGGAAAAGGGGGGGGGGGGGAACAGCTGAGTGTTAGCACCTCAGGGCCGCATTCCTAATTAACCGTCGTCAGTCATGACTGAAAGGGGCTGCTATAACTGTTCCCTACAGTACTTTCACCTTCACAACTATTCACCCGCTAGAAAACTATTAGTTTCCTACCACACTTACACACACACACAAAGTTATGAAGCTAAATAGTGTTGCACAAGGGGTCGAGCGGGCGCAATTAACCATTGTGACACCGTGCCTATGTTCAGTGTAGTTGTTTTTTTGGTTTTTTTCTGTTTGGTTTTTTTTATTTTCATTCCTTAATTTTAACATAAATTTGTATCCTAAATAACATTATGGAGCTCTACAAATTACCTTATGTCTTCTTAGGTCATATGTTGATGATGTTATATCTTTACTTCCGTATCCTGTTGTCTGTATCTATGTGTCTTATTGTGAGACAGAAAACAATACACGCTGTACTTAAATTAGATGTGCTGTAATTTGTCGGACACAGAAAGCTACCTGTGCAGACTATGTAGACAGGTGAACAGAAAGCTACCTGGACAGGCTATGTGGACAGGTGAACAGTGTTTACTGTGCATTTTTACAATTTACTTTTGCGTTCTGAAATGCATTTAAAAAAAAAAAAACGCTCTTACGTTCAGGTGGCATTCACTAGTATAATTAAATTTAGCATTTTCGTATAATATTTTCGTGATCGATTATAATAATACTGTAACTGTGATAAAATTGTAAAATATTTTGTTGTCTCTGTATGACTTGCAAAATCATTAGTTTTTTTAGTTGAATTTTCTACAACTTTCTCTGCGGCGGTTGTATTTTGTTTCTAAGTGCTTATATTTGTTATTTAAGTTTTGCATGTCTATCGCAAGTGAGTAAAGGCTTAACAGTTCTTTTGTTTTCCCTAATTCCACCAAGAGCATTAGACAATTGAACATTTCACCGGTCAGTGCCATGTCTGTTGCGAATCAAACTACTTCGTTCCAAAACTGTTTCACTGCCTCGGATTGCCTCCCATGCTTTGCAGTAGTGGTCCAACAGTGGCCAAAACTCAAGCGTATCTAAATTGGGTCGTCAAAGGTGTCTACCTTCGCACAAGATTACTCTTGGCAGAGATGTAGATAGAAGGGTAATGACGCTTCTATCTCAAGGGAATTTCTCAAGATATTTCCGAAGTCAAGAACAGTGCGGCATTGGCAGGGCAATTGTTAACTTATATCGGTCCGTCGACTTTTGTGAAGAATTAAGCAATGGTTTCGCCCGTTCAAGCCTCCAGCTGGTGTAAATCCAGCGAAATTCCCTGTATAGGTATTTGCTCTATAAATGTAAATATATGTTTAGATATATATGTTACTATATAAAAGGGTCGTGCTCATACGTTTGCTTTCATACGTATAATAACTGAATCAACTATGATTGTTTAGTTTTAAAATAACATGTAACAGATTTAATAGTCAATTAGTTTTAACAAGTTAAAATAAGGATGAAATGATGGTGAATTTTAGATCATGGTTAAAGTTATCTTCCTGGAGACTTAGGTGGAGGATATATTTAAAAAAAAGTCCTGTTGCTTTTCCCTGTAACACACAACTTAGTTTGTCTAAGTGAGTCCTGCAGCTGTGTTTTCGTCAATTTTTCTGTGATAGGGGCACTTCTTCCACAACTTGTCCGATTTAGGCAGGTAGTGTTGATGCTCTTCTTTTAACTCACAGCTTCGTTCCACGAACTTTTTAGACAAAATAGGAAGAACAAATGCCTCTGCTAAGTACATTTGTGGCCTGCCAATTAACAGGCGCCTTGTCTCGCTGTTCACCCACTAATGTTAATCTCTCAGAAGAATTAAATTCTTGAGTACACAGCGTAGCTCAAGGAAGATGATTAAAAATCACCAGTACTCTTCTGGGTATTAAACTGGGAAGCTATGTGGTTGGACAGCGCGAACAATGATTTGTGCCTGCACTAACATTAACAAGTTACATATATCACACAAAATTATATGATACACTTGAGGCACATTTGATGTAATCATCACTCATCACTGCTCCAGTCTGAGTCTGGGTCGCTGCTGCTTTCGCGTTTCTGAGCGAATTAGCATAAAACCAACCCAGCGCTTGCTGTTGTGATTTATGAATAAACTATTTTCACATGTTGAGCTTGCCAGCCTCATATATAACCACTAAGCAAGAAAAACATATAAAATTCACATTTGTAAAATAAATGTTCACAACTTACCCCAAATGGGTTATACAATCACCTCGCACAGTGTAGAATGGGCACAAGCAATTTAGGTTATATGCTTTCGAAAGCAATTATCTCATTATCACCCTGTGTTGTCGTGCCTCCGTCAGACGAATCTCTCAGACAGACAATACGGTATTCTATTCATCACTCGTACGAGACGATATTGCGTCAAACGAGGATCGTCTTTTCAAAGTTTGCTAGACCGACTCAAAGAGACAAACGTATTACCGCTGGTCGGTAGTAGTATGGTAGGCGCAAAACGGTTAGAATTCAGGTGGATGCGCGTGACTTTTATATAAGGAAATACTCCAATCGATTCAGGTGGATGCGCACGACTTTTATATAAGGAAATACTCCAGGTCGATTCCGCAGGAGGAGCGTCAGGAGGTGGCGCATGACTTTTTATATAGCGATATATATTAGACTGGGTGACTTCCTCTGACGATCAGATTGCTTCCTGTTGTATCGCTCTGTCCTATCATAGTTTGATAATGGCGTGTTGTTGTGTTGTGTGTTGTTGTTTATGTTTATGATAATGACGGAAAATATTTTTTTTTAAATCGATAATGGTGGGTTAGTAGGTTACTAAGGGGGTTTTTGAAGCGAGTGGAGTCTTTTTGTGCTGGCGAGGGTGACGACGCATGGATGTATTGTGGTGTAGCTGGCGGGTGTAGGTTAGGGGGGATTTTTGTGTGATGTTGTATTGTGCCGGTGGTGTGTTGGTGTGTTTGTTTAGGGCGGGTGTGCCAGCAGCAAGAGGTGGGAGTGAAGTGTTAGAAACTTGCCTATACTAGGCCTAGTGTCTAGAGGTGTGAGTGACGTGTTAGAGACGTCACTATACTAGGTCCACCATCTAGAGGTGGGAGTGAAGTGTTAGAGACTTGGCTATACCAGGTCTAGTATCTAGACGTGGGAGTGAAGTGTTAGAGACTTGCCTATACCAGGTCCAGCCTAGAGAGATGGGGTGAAGTGTTAGAGACATGACTATACTAGGACCAGCATCGAGAGGTGGGAGTGAAGTGTTAGAGACTTGCCTATTTGAGTGCGCGGGGCGGGTATTGGTGTTAGCTGGCGGGGGTGATGACATATGTGTGTGTTGGGGTTTAGCAGGCAGGTGTGTGTGCAGTTGTGTGCGCGCGTCTGTGGTTGTGTGTGTGTGTGTGCGTGTGTGTGTGAGCGTCTGTGGTTGTGTGTGTGCGTGTGTGTGTGCGCGTGTGTTCGTGTGTGTGTGTGCGTGTGTATGTGTGTGTGGGTGCTCGCGAGAGTGGTTGTGTGTCTGTGTGTGTGCGCGAGTCTGTGGTTGTGTGCGTGTGTGTGTGTGCGTGCGTGTGTGTTCGTGTGTGAGTGCGCGCGTCTGTGTGTGTGTGCGCGCGTGTGTGTGTGTTTGTGTGTGTGCGTGCGCGTGTGTACGTGTGTAAGTGTGTGTGTGGGCGCTCGCGTGCGTGTTTGTGCGTCTGTGTGTGCGTGTGTGTGCGCGCGCGTCTGTGTGTGTGTGCATTCGTGTGTGTGCGTCAGTGTGTGTGCGTCAGTGTGTGTGTGCGCGCGCGTCTGTGTGTGCGTGTGTGTGCGCGTGTGGTTGTGTATGTGTGTGCGTGCGCGCGTCTGTGTGTGTGTGTGTGTGTGTGTGTACGCGCGCTTCTGTCTGCCTTTCTGTCTATAAGCCTGGTATTTATTTTACTGGTTAGTTTTGTTATATGTTTAATTTTTATGTTTAATTTAATTTAATTTTTTTTTTGATGTCTAAATTGTGTCTGTGTATATACCTACCTAGCTATCTGTTTGTGTGTGGGTGTGCGCGTGTGCGGGTGTGGTTGTGTATGTGTGTGTGTGTTGGGTTGTAGCAGGCGGGTGTGCCAGCATCGAGAGGTGGGAGTGAAGTGTTAGAGACTTGCCTATACTAGGTCTAGTATCTAGAGGTGGGAGTGACGTGTTAGAGACGTCACTATACTAGGTCCACCATATAGAGGTGGGGGTGAAGTGTTAAAGACCTGACTATACTAGGTCTAACATCTAGAGGTGGGAGTGAAGTGTTAGAGACCTGACTATACTAGAACCAGCATCGAGAGGTGGGAGTGACGTGTTAGAGACTTGACTATACCAGGGCCAGCATCGAGAGGTGGGAGCGAAGTGTTAGAGACTTGGCTATACCATTTTTGTGTAGATATTTTTGTGTGTTGTTGTATTGTGTATGACTCGGCATTGTGTTGTGTTGTCTTTTTATACAATATTTATACAATATATATTTTACAACAGATATTAATATGTATACACACGATATTTATACATACCATATTTAGACAGCATAGATAACAAAGGTTCTTTAAGTGTAATAAATATATTTAATTCTTTTAAAAGAAGACGAAATGTCAAGCTAAAGCGCTAGTATCAGCCGCTTTGTAGATCTCTGTTTCTTCGGTGGTAGATTAGAGACATCGGCCAGGTGGTTGTCGGTGGTTGCTTTAGGGGACAAGGGTTGGTGTTAGGAAACCAACTCGGTTCTGGGATATTGGTTGATAACAACTGGAGTTGATGTAGTGGTCAAACGTGTTACTGGGGCAAGTAGTAGGACAGGTATCCGTGTTTGGTAACTGTAGTGGGTCAAATTCGGTAAGGATCTTACCCTGTAAAGCCAGCAGATGTTCAAACTCAGGGCGAGTTAACGTAATGCCGGTTTTGGTAGGGAAACTTTAGATATGATTCACCAAAGTATTTTCGCACGCGTAGTAAAGGTTGGCCTCGGTAAAAACTTACAGACGCGGCCTTCAGCCCGCTCTCCAATGGTACAAGCATTTCATCACTTTTTTCATGTACACCCAGTTGGTGGGAACAGTGGAAGTCATCTTCAGGGCGTTGTGGTCGCGAGCGAGTGTCTGTCGTTATCACGCCACCTCTTCAGTAAAGTATGAACGTGAGTGTCTGGGCGTTGGTCTCCCAAGTTTCTATTTATATGAAGGAAAACTAGTTTAATCTGGTTTTGAAACGCGTCCAGACATGTTGCGCGCTAACAGAGGGCTGATTAGTCGAAAAACTGATTAGTCGATAGTTGACGCGTTGTAACTGTAAAAAAAATGTTTTTGTGTGCTGGTATTTTAAGTGGAGAGGATACAAATGTAAGCGACGCGAGGCAACGTATAAACACAGACGCGAAATAAGTGTTTATATTTAAATTTTTATTATATTATTATTATGAAGCGAAGAAATTGTCGGCGTGTACCTGGTTTGTTATGTAAAAATAGGACAGGGAATTTCCGTTGTTGGGTAAGTACAACTAAAAGTCTAGTTTATTGTGATGTTTATTGAGCCCATTAGTAAGTTTCTCCCACCCCTCGTGTTTGTCTGGTGGTTTGTGTGTAGGTATTGCTGTGAATTACAACTAATTGGTGTTAGCTTTCTTGGTTTGATAGTCCTTATCACAGTGTAAAATCACTATTGGTTATCTGTAGTGTTTTAAATAGTTTTGATAAGCCATTATTTCTATAATATTTAGGGCCAGCTCGACGCTGAATATACACCGAAGACGGATGCGCATGCGCGCATAACTTCCCACGTCAAAATAAAAAAGAAAAAATCTTTACAGGAGCGCTTAGATGATGATTTTTCACTGTCACTTTTAAAGAGGTCACACCGCAGACTTGTGCAGATTGACCAATTATTGTGGAGGTAGTGTATTCTTAAGCAATAACAGGAGATGTTTGTGTATTTCGTGAAAGTTTAGATATTGATACACTATTCAAAAGTGATCTAATCAGAACGTTGTTATCTATGTGGATGTGTTGTAGTCTTGTTACAAACAACAAGCTGATTTAGAAGTAGCTTTAACATTTTTATTGGAAGGAGTTGTGCTTTTACCCTTTTACATGAATATAACAACCGATTTGTCCCAAAACCTTCATGCAACTATATTGCTACTTGACTTGAGAAGAAGGAATATTTATAAGCACTCACTAAGTGAATTCCCTTTTTCCTACCCGCTATAGAATAAAGAGGAAAATATAAAATAAAAAAGGGATACCTTTTTATAGAGGAAGATGACTAATGATCGGTGTGTGGTGGGGATGATTTTGGTTATGTGTTGTGTTGTGTGTAGCTAGTGATGAGCATATAAGACGATGCGAGGTGAAGTGGCGTTGGAGGCAACTATGCTTTTGATGTAAAAATATGACAGGGAATTCCCGTTGTTGGGTGAATGTAACTACATATTGAGACGGGCGCTGGGTCACGTGGTAGTTTTCTTTATTATTTATATTACATCATGAATAATAAATCTACTCACCCCAATGTCCATCTAGTGCTATGTAAGTGACCCCGCACACAGCCGTAGTCTCCAACATAAAAAATAATGTCAAAGGCCAGGCTGGACAAGGCCAAATAGACAGTTTTATTGAACACAACCGTAGAGATATATGTCACAGGCAGACTAGATATTAGCGCCAACTAGATACTCCTTAGTGTTGCAGGTTGCAATCGGAACAATGTCGAGGCTAGTTTCAGCCATTTTAAGAAAACCCAACACGCACGTGCTTTTACCGCTCGTTATGAAACCCAATCGTTGGTCGGCGCTCGCGACGAAAGCATTGATCGTAGCCGGTACAAAATTCCGTAGCATAGAGGTCGTTCTTGTTGGGTTTTTTTTTTGTTTGATTTCCTGTCTTTATTTATTTCAGAGGTCACTTTTATTTTGGCCTTGATGGTTTTAATTGTGTACTTAATTTCTGTGGCCTTTAGACCGAGGCTTTTGTTCCTTTCATTTTCTGGTCGTTTTGATGTTCCTTCCTTAGTATGTTTGTCTGTTGTTTTGCTCCAAACTTTCCCGCCCCTGACTGCAATCTGGTTAGCATTCTGTTGGACTTATTTGATCTTATTGTGCTACAAATATATGGTTCTATACGAGTTGTCTTTACTCTTTTTTTTAAACATTGTCTAATTCCTCTTATCTTTATTTTATACCTATCACCGATGACTTACAAGTAGTATTTAAGCTCTACCTATGCCTAGTGCTAAATTAACACAAGACAAGACAAAACACGTGATGTGAGGCCGGCAAAGGTAGCTGCAGCTTTGTTAATAAGGCTATCAATTTCTCTGTCCAGAGAGAGGTCGTCATTGATGATATACACAAGGTATGTGTGATGCACCGCCCACAACCCGGCAGGACCGGCTCAGTTACAACTGGGTACCAGAGGAACGCTGGGAAGGTTAAGGCGGCCGACGTGACGCTGACCACAGCGTCACGTCGGCCGACTTAACACCACGTACATCACACATACCTTGTGTATATCATCAATGACGACCTCTCTATGGACAGAGAAATTGATAGCCTTATTAACAAAGCTGCAGCTACCTTTGCCGGCCTCACATCACGTGTTTTGGGAAACGCCAAACTCACGCCGACGACCAAAGCTGCGATATATAACGCCTGTATCACCAGTACACTTCTATATGGTAGTGAGACCTGGACACTCTATGCTAAGCAAGAAAGAAGGCTCAATACCTTCCATCTACTATGTCTGCGCCACCTCCTCGGCATTTCGTGGAATGATGAAATGCCAAATGTCGAGGTGTTGTCACGTGCTGGCCTTCAAAGTCTGTATACCCGGCTGAGACAGGGAAGACTACGCTGGTTTGGCCATATCTGCCGCATGAAAGATGGTCGCCTTTGAAGAAATGTTTGGCGACTAGCAGAAATATTTTAAGAAATATTTGACAAGTGGAAGAAATTTTTTTTTTGTTTCTCACGCTTTTCTAGATAGCTATATTTAGTCCTGACGTCACCCTCTATCGATCTGGTTTCATAACTAGTGAGGGTAAGCTCGCGTTTGCAAGTCAGAAATGCCGCTCATTTTCAAAAATGTCGACGTCACAAGCGTCGATATAGTAGCTTTCATGCGTGAGCACGCGCGTGAACAAACTTAAATTCAATTCAAATGTACTAGTTTTGTAGTAGGCCTAGTCAGCTTTTAACTATTGATATCTAACCATAATTTAAAATTTATATATTTAAAAAAATTAATAACTTGTCTTGTGTTAATTTAGCACTAGGCATAGGTAGAGCTTAAATACTATTTGTAAGTCATCGGTGATAGGTATAAAATAAAGATAAGAGGAATTAGACAATATTTAAAAAAAAAGAGTAAAGACAACTCGTATAGAACCATATATTTGTAGCACAATAAGATCAAATAAGTCCAACAGAATGCTAACCAGATTGCAGTCAGGGGCGGGAAAGTTTGGAGCAAAATAACAGACAAACATACTAAGGAAGGAACATCAAAACGACCAGAAAATGAAAGGAACATAAGCCTCGGTCTAAAGGCCACAGAAATTAAGTACACAATTAAAACCATCAAGGCCAAAATAAAAGTGACCTCTGAAATAAATAAAGACAGGGAATCAAACAAAAAAAACCAACGAGAACGACCTCTATGCTACGGAATTTTATACCGTCTACGATCAATGCTTTCGTCGCGAGCGCCGACCAAAAAGCACGTGCGTGTTGGGTTTTCTTAAAATGGCTGAAACTAGCCTCGACATTGTTCCGATTGCAACCTGCAACACTAAGGAGTGTCTAGTTGGCGCCATAATCTAGTCTGCCTGTGACATATATCTCTACGGTTGTGTTCAATAAAACTGTCTATTTGGCCTTGTCCAGCCTGGCCTTTGACATTATTTTTTATGTTGGAGACTACGGCTGTATGCGGGGTCACTTACATAGCACTAGATGGACATTGGGGTGAGTAGATTTATTATTCATGATATAATATAAATAATAAAGAAAACTACCACGTGACCCAGCGCCCGTCTCAATATGTAGTTACATTCACCCAACAACGGGAATTCCCTGTCATATTTTTACATCAAAAGCATAGTTGCCTTAGACGCCACTTCACCTCTCATCGTCTTATATTCTCATCACTAGCTACACACAACACAACACAAAACCAAAATCATCCACACCACACACCGATCATTAGTCATCTTCCTCTATAAAAAGGTATCCCTTTGTTATTTTTTATTTTCTTCTTTATTCTATAGCGGGTAGGAAAAAGGGAATTCACTTAGTGAGTGCTTATAAATATTCCTTCTTCTCAAGTCAAGTAGCAACATAGTCGTATGAAGGTTTTGGGACAAATCGGTTGTTATATTCATGTAAAAGGGTAAAAGCACAACTCCTTCCAATAAAAATGTTAAAGTTACTTCTAAATCAGCTTGTTGTTTGTAACAAGACTACAACACATCCACATAGATAACAACGTTCTGATTAGATCACTTTTGAATAGTGTACCTATAGCTAAACTTTCACGAAATACACAAACATCTCCTGTTATTGCTTAAGAATACACTACCTCCACAATAATTGGTCAATCTACACAAGTCTGCGGTGTGACCTCTTTAAAAGTGAGTGAAAAATCATCACCTAAGCGCTCCTGTAAAGATTTTTTCTTTTTTATTTTGACGTGTGAAGTTATGCGCGCATGCGCATCCGTCTTCGGTGTATATTCAGCGTCGAACTGGCCCTAAATATTATAGAAATAATGGCTTAACAAAACTATTTAAAACACTACAGATAACCAATAGTGATTTTACACTGTGAAAAGGACTATCAAACCAAGAAAGCTAACACCAATTAGTTGTAATTCACAGCAATACCTACACACACACCACCAGACAAACACATGTTGTTTTGACGGTTCTCATTACACAACAAACGAGGGGTGGGAGAAACTTACTAATGGGCTCAATAAACATCACAATAAACTAGACTTTTAGTTGTACTTACCCAATAACGTACGTACGTAGTCTAATATATATCGCTATATAAAAAGTCATGCGCCACTTCCTGACGCTCCTCCTGCGGAATCGACCCGAAGTATTTTCTTATATAAAAGTCATGCGCATCCAACTGAATCGATTGGAGTATTTCCTTATATAAAAGTCACGCGCATCCACCTGAGTTCTACCCGTTTGGCGCCTACTATACTACTGTCGGTGTAATTAACTTCGATAATACCACAGTTCACCTGGCGGAACGTAAATACGTCTGAGGTGCGGTCACAGCAAAAAGAATGTAGGGCGAAAATTATGCCAAATAATAGGACGATGAAGAAAATGAAGAAAAGAATTGATACTTCCGGAGTGGATGAAAGAGTGAGAGAGGGGCACACAAGTACATGTACAAACTACAAACGTTTCGTCTCATACGCTTTGCCTTCCTCATTTTCACTAAGCTCTTTGACAAAGCGTGCAATATACTGTAATTGTTAGTAAAACTATAGATATTATATTTGTTATTATATTAATACATGCTGTTATATTTAAAAAATAAATTTCAGTTGATATTTAACTTGCTTGTATTGCCGCTGACCTGGCCAATCTTCATTGTAATATCCTTCAATAATTTCCCTTTTCACCTCATATGGAGCATGAAGCCACCACTACAGCTGGACTCTTTCCAGGAAGCAGCCTCGGTTTCTGTAGCAATCTGTTTTACATCATGAAGTTGCCAGCCACACGCACAACCTCACATAAGAAGTCTCTCACGAAATACCTAAGAGATCAGTGGTCGTACTCTATCGCTGAAGATTACTTCCAAGGGTTTTAACTCTAAAAGGATGTGATGGTTTTTACCACGTTTGATAAGAAATTTTCTGTCACTTCCACTTTTTATATAGCGTTAAAGTTTAAGGTAGTGGTTCCCAAACTGTTTTTTCTGGGTCGCACTTTCGGAACGAAAATTTGCTCGAGCGACGCTGAATTTATTATTGTACCTTCAAAAACAACAAAAAATCAACTCCCAGAACGGCTTTATTCATAATATAGAATACACCTACACCCAGAAAGTATAAAGCGGACGGCTTTTTACATGCCGCAAAGCGAGTATTAGAGTGCATATATTTATAGTTTGCATTATTTTAAACTATTTTATTATTATTAAAATCTATTTGATATCAAATAAAATATATTACTGAATAAAATCTGGAGTCTTCTGGAGAGTTCTACGGGTTTCTATAAATATATTTCCCATATTATACCAGTGTAACAAAATAACTGATAAAATGACTTTCAAATATGTATTTTGCATGTGAATTTTTTTTTAAATGTCTCTAAATCCGTAACTGTTTTTTTAATCTTTCCGCCACACCTGCCATCCTCTCGCGCCGCACCGTTTAGGAACCACTGGTTTATGGGTTGTTTCTTTCCAAGTTTTTTTTTTAAAGTTCAGTAAAATAATGTTTAGTGGTAAGGGAAATTGAGTGAGGATTAATCAAATATAAAACTAAATATAACCAAAAACTTATTCCAAATACACCAGCTCTGAAAACTAACCTCCAGGCTGGGAAAATCGGCCCTGAAAACTAGCCTCCAGGCTGGAAAATCGGCCCTGAAAATTTGTCTCCCGGCTGTGAAAATTGGCCCAGAATACTGGCCTACCGTCCTTTAAGAGCTTTAAGATTTAAATACTGCAATATTTGTTTTTGTACCTAAGGTATTTATGAGGAAATAGCCAAAAACTAAAACCAAACCGGTGCACCATAGGTTTCTTAGGATATAAAAAGTTAATGTCTAGTATCATTAATGTTCATCATTATCATAATCATTTCTTTTGCGCTCCTTACGGAGCATGCAGCACCTATTTAGCTGATCCCCTGGCAGGAAGCCTTGCACCAAGCACTCACATGCTCATGCAGCTGTGGTTTCTGTGACAATGTGTTTTACACGATGAGGTTACCAGCCTCAAGGTCGTCGTGTACGACACGCCAGAGGGCGCAGTAGTCATATTCTTTATTTGTCTCTTGAAAGATCCCCGGATACTGCACGGGGCAATAATGCTATGGTTACATTAAAAATAATAACTGATATTTATGACTTATGTCGTCACTGACACAGGACCAAGTTCATCAAGTCTATCACATGAGAATAATAAGACATAGTACAAAATCAAGCAGCATCCAATATTTACAGCCGCATACGAGAAGTACTACATGTGATGCCGTCTCATATGAGCAAAGAGCGACACGCAAGTCGCAAGAAACGATCTAAATCGTCCAGCGATGAACTGCATTATCTAGCTTCATATTACGTAAGTACCAAATGTATTGAAAGTTAGTGTCTGTATCAAAGAGATACATGTGTTTTGTGTGTGTGTGTTGCTTACAAATGAAGTTTTTCATTAACTCGTTCTACCATATGAGTCACGGTATGGGTTATTATTTCCCCAAGGGCCGCCTGGCACGCCCGTATGGTTTTTGTCCAGTTTCTTATGTCTGCACTTTACACGATATAAAATAGTCTTCATTACTTCTTGTAAGTCAGTATATTCCTCAGCCAGTTTTCACCTATTTTTACATCTACTGTATGCAGGGGCGAAGTGACAGACCTCGGCACCTGTAGGGAAAAGGGTCAATGACCACTGATTACAGATTCCACTTATATTACAGATTCTAAATGTCTGTAGGATCGTCGACTCTCTTACTGCTGTGTGCTATCGGGCAACGTCCGAAATGCCCAACTCTCACTCCACCCCTGATTGTAAGCTATTTTATGACAAATACTCTACATGCACATACCGGTATGTTTGATACTTGCTACGCCTAATTCACGCGGGGCTGTGGGGAGACAAAGAAAGAACAGGCATAATGCACCCTCAGGCATGTCGTATAAGGCGAGTAATAGGGGGTTGGGCATGGGGCTGGCAACCTAACAAAGTACAAAAAAATTGCACCAGAAACTATCACTGCATGAGGCAATGAATTCTTTGCTGCTGGCTTACTGTAAGGAGTGTAAGAGAGCCAGCTGTAATGGTGGCTCCATGCTCTATAAGCGGGAAAACCGGGAAATAATCATGATTTACGTTAAAATGCTGGTGGACCATATTTCTGTGGTTCTAGGGTTCTCTGAGGAAGAATTGAAGTACTGCTCTGCCAGGCATGTCATAAAAGGCGGCTAGTGAGGAAGATGCTCATGTATGTCGCATAAAGATTTATGATCAATAAATTTTCTATATTCTTTTCTTTTCTACCCGGGTCCTCTACTTTATAATCGCTCTTTTATCCTTTTCCTGTTTTTTGCATTCGTTCGTTTGCGACAAAATATTACTTTCCCATTCAAACTTTCGCCTGTTTCTTTTCTCATTTACAAACGCATTTTATTGCGTAATATGTCAGTCCCTGGATGTGAACGAAATAGTGTGAAATTACGTCTCGACAGACATAGAGAGCAGACAGTTGTCTACATTGTCCATGACACGAGCGCTTCTACGGCAAAGTTTCTCGGCGTGAGGTGTGAGGAGGCGCCAATCTGCATCGCTCAGAAATGAGACATGTCGTAGTAGGTGTGAAGACGCGTTTTGGCAGTTATGGCCAGCGTCTAAGTTAATGTGAAGTGTTAAGAGAGAGAGAGAGGGAGAGAGAGAGAGAGACCGGCTCTATTTCGGGTTTTCGTAATAGCGTGGGATCCTTTGTCTGTTTCATATATCTACCCCGCAGTTTGAACTTGATTTCATTTAGTCATTCTCCAGTTGCAGTAGACAGATCGCTAGTGCTAGGAAATCTTTTGTGTATTGCGAAGTCCTAGTTTCTCGACATTTTTGCCGAGTTCTGGAATATCCTTATATTGAATGATTCTAGTTCATGGTGTTAGTTTGCAGTTCTGCTTGGAGGTAAATATTATATATATCTAGTAGTATTGAGTGATTCAGTGATAACCGCTTACTTCATTTTACTAGTTAGATTTCTGTGCAGAAGTAATTAAATTGTAAGTCTGTTATATTCTCTAGCTGACGTGTTTCAGTGGATAGCAAAATAAATTATATTTTCTAGCTTAAACTCATGCAGCTATAAATAAATTTAATTAAATTGCTAGTAATTAGTCGAGAATATTTTAAACTAACTTATAACTGCACTGATTCATCATTGATTATTGACGAAATACGTATGTATTTCTAATTCATGATGATTGATTTTATGAATATAACTTATTTCACTGAGTTTTAAACGATAAGTCAAGCTCTCCGCTTGCAGTTTATAATGTAAGTTATAACTGAAGTAAATAGTATGTATAAGTATTTTATATGTTGTTTTTCTTTATTCAGTGAAACTGGGGTAGCCCAACTTTACCAATGGTTTTAGTACTTAGAAACATCTGTGAAGAACAAAAACATTTTTTTCTTAAAGACTTTGTGTATAAAGTAAAACCTGTCTGGCATTGCGCTGGCATCCAGAACGACAGAGTACCCATTGCATGAACTTTAAGATTAAATGATGTAACGGGCCCATCGAGCCAGATTTAATTCTTCCTGAGAAAAACCTCAAGTACATTTCAGCCCTTGTGGCAAGTAAAATATTACTATCAGTAACATTCCGACGGAGTTCCGACTAGTTGTGGTGTGACCAAATAAATTCCTATACTGAGAGAAGGCACCGACCTGACATTCCTCGTTACTAGAAACCTAAGCTATTGACACTGTGCTCGCTGTTAACGTTCGTGCCTGGACAATTTAATGTGACATAAACAGATATCACACACAAAATAATAATAACCAAGGAAACGTTCCCTGAAGTAGTGAACTCAACCTGACTTTGCGGAACTGGGGTTCCCTTGGCCAAGACTACCACTGGAGATTCTGTATGTGCATGTCCTAAAAATTGTTTTTCCAGAAGTTGTTACCAAAGCTGTAAGTACGAATGCAAGCTAGGGATCACGGCTGACTGAATAGAGTGAATGCAGGACTGAGAGATTCCTTTATTGTCGTATTTTTGGCACCCATTTTGCTGTCTTAAATTTTTTTATGCAGGTTTTTTTGTTGCTAACCATATTTTCCTTAGAATAGATCAGAGTATCAAAGTCTGTTCATACCTTTAAAGGGAAATCTTAGAATATAGCATATGTATCCGTGACTCTTTGGGGCTATCACTTTTCTTCTAACAGGACTGTGGGCTATACATCGAGGGAAAAGATCATACCAATGGATCTATCATTCTTGTAGCAATTCATTGACTTATGACTATTTGAATATGTTTGATGTAATGTTATGTGTTGTGATGGAATTTTATTATGATAATTAAAATTCACTTGAACTTATTCCAGTGTGTCGGTCAGTTCGTTCCCAATTATCTATATTTCCATTGTCATAGTTTCACGTCTGTGTGTCTATTGTAGTCAGTTAGGTGTGTGTGTATGTGAGGGATATATATATATATATATATATATATATATATATATATATATATATATATATATATATATATATATATATATATATATATATTAATATATATTATACTAGACGGTCTGACAAATCTTAATCTGTAGTAGATGATAGGCTGACTGAAAGAAATAATCTCGAGGGTCAGAGACCGACTCTAATATATTTCCTCCATCTCACTCGTGAAATCTATTTCTATTTTATCATCTCCCACTGAGCTATCACTTGTTTCTATTGCTATTCAGAAGGGACCAAACCAAGTCTTAATTCACCTATCACAAATCTACGACAATGTAGATATCAACCTCATCATGAAACACACATTTCTACATAAACCACCACTGCAACATACACGACGTGTTGCATGGGTCATCTATGATCTTTAACGGGCGAAAATCTTAACCAAAATTCTATTCGCTAATTCATTGGTTCTCAAGTTTTATTGGTTAAAATTTGGCTGAATAGCGAGAGCCCAAAAGCTGCGGCATCTACGAGGGGCATTCAGAAAGTAATGCACCACATCGTTTTTCTCAGGAACTGTTTATTCAAAAAGCATGAAATTTATATACAATATACATGGATATGTCATGTAAACATCGGTATCATTCAACATAATCCACATCAACGTGTACGACTTTATGCCAGCGCGAAACAAGTGCATGTATTCCTAGCCCGTACCAGATTTTGTCTTGATCATGTAGCCATTTCTTCGCTGCATGAATCACTCCTTCATCATCTTCAAACCTTGTCCCACGGAGTGCATCTTTAAGTGGACCAAATAGATGAAAATCAGAGGGTGCCAAATCGGGACTATAGGGTGGATGGGGGTAGTACAGTCCAACCCAATTTGGTGATTGCTTCCCCTGTTGCCAGACTTGTGTGAGGGCGCGCATTGTCGTGAAGGAGAAGCAGGTCTGCTGGATTCTTGTGCGGCCGAATTCTGCGAAAACGTTGATTGAGTTTTTTCAATGTCTTAATGTAAGCTTGCGAATTGATTGTCTCTCCTCTTGGCATAACGTCCACATGAATCACACCTTCAGTGTCCCAAAAGACAGTGATCATGACCTTTCCAGCTGAAGGAATTGTCTTGAATTTCTTTCTTCTTGGTGATTGCGGATGATACCACTCCATTGACTGTCTTTTTGTCTCAGGTTCAAAATGATGTGCCCAGGTTTCGTCACCTGTAACGATCTTAGCCAAAAAGTTCTCTCCATCAGCATTGAAACGCTCCAACAATTCAGAAGAAATTGCTTTCCTTTGCAATCGGTGGTCATTTGTGAGACTTCGGGGAACCCATCTTGCGCAAACCTTAGAAAATCCGAGAGTTTTTATAACTGCATTTGCACTACCAATGCTGACTGACAGCTGTAAGGCCATTTGTTGAGTAGTGATTCACCTATCAGTAAGAATAATGCCCTCAGCGCATTTCAACATTTCTGCGTTGGTGGCTGTGGCAGGACGTCCACAGCGCGGCCGATCAAGCAGCTCCGTATCTCCAATTCCTGATTCTTTGATTCTCTGAACCCAGCGACTGACTGTATTCCTGTCGACTGCAAAACTTCCATACACATCACATAGACGCGTGTGAATATTCACAACAGTTTCCTTCTCTGCAACGAGAAATTCTATCACAACTCGCTGTTTATAACACAAGTTGCTAACACGCTCCATTTCAACGGTTTAGGGCAGCCGTATTATTTAGCCGGTTGCAATGCGATTTGGTGCACACAATTGGCACATGTTATATTTAACACATTAACTACCGAATTGAAAAACACACTGTGGCCGAATTAAATTTTTTTCCCATTTTCATCCTGTAGGTGTTTGCACAAAGTAAGCTGTAGTTTTCGTAATTGTTTACCGATGTTTATGAATTACATGTCATTTTAAAGATAAATAAATGTACTATTACAATAAGCACCGGTTGTAACTCTAATAGAGGTTGTTGCTATTTCAAGGCCCTCCGACGGCCGAGGACTTGCAATATTTTCACAATTATAACTGCTTGCGCCCAATCTCTATCAAAATCACACTTTCAATCAATGTGCACACCGTTTTCACTCTTGTCCTCGTCGCTAGATCTATCAGATAATTGTTGAAACACGTTTCTATCCTATTCAGCCGTTAGACGAGATGTACATGCATTTTTTGTAGTCCTATCACTAGTTGCTACGGTAGACAGTTTTACACGATTTGGTAACTAACCCAAAACGCTGAAAAATATGAACATAATATCAATTTTCCAGTGTTCTACAACAACCATGCTTTGGGAATTTGTTTTCCGGTGGCAACTTAAAATCTCGAACCAGATCAGAAAGAGTTTCAGTACATTTTTCATTCGTTTTATTACTAAAATTAGATTGGCGCTCTGAGCGGCTTGCGGTCCAAATGTGATTATTTTGTGAGCCGCTGACAGCGGCTTGCGGTAGTTAATGTGTTAAAGTGTGCGAAATTTCATGCTTCTATCTTCATTATTAGCTGAGAAAAACGATGTGGTGCATTACTTTCTGAACGCCCCTCGTATAACAACAACTGGTTTAAACGCATATTGTAGTAAGTCATTACTTCTTGGTGCAGTTAAACTTATAATTTTTTTGTTTCAAGTCATAGTGTAAGTAGCCTTTACTTCAAATCCTTCAACGTCTTCATTGTTCTGTGCCGATTGGCACTGGTGATCATGTTTCTCCACAGCTTCCTTTTCTCTTTCTCTCTCTTTCTTTCTCTCTCTCTCTCTCTCTCTCTCTCTTTCTCTCTCTCTCTCTCTCTCTCTCGCTATATATATATATATATATATATATATATATATATATATATATATATATATATATATATATATATATATATATATATATATATATATATATATATACACACTAGCCGCCATTAAAAACGCATCGCATTAGTTTATGAACCGCAACTCGTTGTGCTAAATTTAAAATACATGAAACCACTGATTTTACATTTCTGATCCATTTACTAACCCAAATTTTCTGTATTATTAAACATGGGACAATTCAGAACCAGCTCCTAAGCAGTTGTCAACCCTAGGTGTAAAAACAAAAGTCGCACTCACTGTCATTCAGTCACAGCCATCATTAATACCGTGTATGATACCCTACAGCATCAATACAGGCTTGGCATCGGCGTCTCATGCTATTGCAGAGTGTCTCGAAAAATGTTTGGGGTATGGCGTTCCATTCTGCAATGAGTGCTCGCTCGAGATCATTCACATTGTTGATGTCATACTGGCGGACCCTTCTGTTCAGTTCATCCCATGCGTGTTCAATCGGATTCATGTCAGGAGAGTTTGCAGGCCAATCCAGTACAAGAAAAGGTTGATGGGCTAAGAAATTCTTGGTAACGTTAGCTGTGTGAGGCCCTTGGACGACGAATATTTTGTAGGGCCCAAGCCAGTCTGTTGGACCGGTGACGTCTAGTAAGGATAGGACCGATGTTGGGACGTCTGTTTTGCAAGCCAGCGGCGCGAAGTCTCCGTCGCACAGTGTTTGCGCTGACAAGTCTCCGAGTGCCAGGTGTATGAGCTGCTGTCTGAGTTACTGTTTGGAAGTGATTGCGCAGATGCAACAATAGAATTTGGCGATCTTGAGCTAGTGTTGTTACACGAGGTTGACCAAGCCTGGGACAGTCATTGGTGGTACTTGTCGCCCGAAATCGCTGGTTCAGCCTCACTATAGTGGACTGGTCACAATTGAAATGTCTGGCAACTTCTCTGGTCGCCATTCCACTGCTGAGCATACCAACAGCTTGCCATCGCTCTTGTGACGACAGTCGAGGCATGACAAAAACATTAACAGACTTTCTTTCGATGAAAACAGATAATGGCTTTTTACTCGCTGAAACTTGACTAATGCGTGTGCCAAATTTCAATGTGATTCGACTTTTAATAAAGCCAGAATTTATCAACAACCAAGTTTTGCACGTGAAGCACGCAAAATTTGAAGTAAACATCACATCGACAGTAAAGTGGGAATACATGAACTTCATCACCTGCACACTTTCGGGGTTTGAAAATCGCTCACTTGCATAAACATTTCAACCGTGAAAACATGTCACGATTTCGATGCGTTTTTAATGGCGGCTAGTATATATAAACCCAGCTTTTTCTGTCAGAGCGTAACGCTAAGGGATGCAACTTTGGTTGAAAGTTAGACATTAATTGTATTCTTTCCCGTATATGTACTTTCTCGAAAATAGTAACAGTTACCAAAGAAGATAACGCAAATGACGATGTGCACATAAATATATTTATAGAATGTGTGATCTCATATAAACAGTGCCTCCTAACTGACGGTACTGGACACTGTACAGTGAACTTTACCTGCTAGGCAGCAAGCACTGAACTTGGGTACGAATGACTTAATATTATAAAGGTAAAAAAAAATCGGAAACGCGTGTATAAATATAATAAATGCTGTATTGTATGTATTGAGAAATGGATGTGCCAGTAAAACCAAGTCAATAATACATGATAATTGCGTTTATTTTTCTACTTGGCAGTGTATAAATAAAGAGTATTAATAAAGTAAAACTGAATAGATGACATTCTTTCGAAACATAAATCTAACCAACGAAAGTCAGTATATGTCTAATCTGTTGAAAATATGTACTTTGCTTATTTAGTAACTACAATTACCAAAAGAGCATTACAAACTATTTTTTTTACCTTGATATAAAAAGTCAAATAACTTATAACGTCATCTGCTTGCATTGTGAAATAAACCCTCTCTTTGACCAGAACGTACTTATCGCAGTTCAGGCAACGACAGAAGCATATTTTTTTCGTCCGTAATGAGTTTAATTGCAATCGAGTTCAAGTTGCTGTAGATAAGTAGCTGTTTTGAACTAAGATACAAAAGCACATTAAAAAAAAAAAACACGAATCTTTATGAAAACTTCTAAAGAGTCATATTTCGTTTAATGTAGTCAGTTTTCACATCTGATTTTCAGTGATCTTCATATTTATTTTTTCATGAAGTTTCACTTATAAAAATTAGTTCAGTTTACTTAATGCTAATTGTGACAGAGAATTATGAAAAATAGACTTTATTATCTACATTTTTCTTCCACCTGGCTTTACCTTGCTTCCTTATTAGTTATGCACTCCTGGAGGTTTATACAGCTGATCCTAACCTTTGATGTCGATACACCTTTATTTGTTCAGAAAAGGGGGTATTTCTTGTAAGACCAGTCTCTTACCTGGCACTATCCTGGTATCATGTGATACATCTTTTTGTCCAGGATAACCTTATTCTTTACTACAATCAGACCCTTTCGCTACATAAAGTGCCATCACCTTTTTCTTTACAAAAAGGCACTATATATATATATATATATATATATATATATATATATATATATATATATATATATATATATATATATATATATATATATATATATATATATATATATATATATATATATATGTGTGTGTGTGTGTGTGTGTGTGTGCGCGCGCGTGAGTGCGTCTTTGTGTATTAGTAGCACAAAAATCTTGATGCGGTGCAGCGTAGACTAGCAAATGAAACCTATTTCTGTTTTGTTTAAACAAAATAGGTAAGATCAAATTAAATCAGAAACATCACAATAAGAACAAAAGTTGGCTAGAAGTCTTGCATCTATGGAGCAGCAACGAATGACACATGATTTGGACATCTAGTCAGAATGAAACTCGACTAATCGTGCCTTGTGTGCAAGATTATTTAAATGTAAGGCACGAGGAAGATCAAGGAAACGATGGATTGACAGTGTGGCTGACGAATTCAAGAGAAAACCATAATCATCATATGAACGCTGCTGCAACTTCACACAGCGATGTGAGGGGAAAGAAAAAGAGGATGGAAAGGAGAATAAATACATTCATTTCTAAAAATACGTTTTCTGTCCTTCCCAATCCACAACACCTCCTTCCCCCTCCACAAAGTCCACCACAACAATTTTGAACTACTATTTGGGGCAGTATTTAGTCTTGATGTTTGATAAATATAGAGTACATATAGGAGAACTTATACATAAGCACGCTATATTAAAATTCAGCTGTTTTTTTTTTTTTTTTAGATCCTTGGCACCTCCAACCTCACAAATGTATGCAAAATTAATATGCAATCCTTATTTTCGTCAAGGAATGTTATATATATATAAGCGAGAGCTTAGTGCTTTGGTGTAGGCTTCCTCAGTCTAACCATCTGTAGTGGTTGCTTCATGCTTCGTAAAGAGAAAAGAAATAGATAATGATGATTAATGTACCCTAATTTATTCATGGCTTACGTGCAACATTTTCCCCTTCAACGTGTTGCTGACCCCTGGAGGTCGTGCCGTTGTGTATATTGTATATATAGTGGGGCTGGGTGGTAGAATAGTGGCCACCATCCTTAGACTGTCAAGAATTTAATAGACGGATATGCTTCCTTGAGGTGGTAGGGGAGAGCGAAAAATAAAATATTAAAGATCTAGGAAGCTGTATGGCCTCTGTTAAAAATAAGTGCAATTACCTGTACTTTTAATGATTTAGCTTTAATCTTTAAAGTAAAACGGACTAGATATATTGCTATTGTGACCTTTCACCACCAGAACAGCGGTCCTTGGATAGCTTAAGTGGCATGCCACAACGGGCTGACACCATCGTCGTCCTTGTAAATAACTAGAAAACTGCGGTACAGTTGTAGTGCGGTACAGTTGTAGTTCGGTACAGTTGTAGTGCGGTACAGTTGTAGTACTAGAAGTATATAAATTACTACAAATAGGTAAATAGAAGTAATTAGCGTTTCAACTACTGCTGGTACAACATTATCGGGGTTGCCTAAAAGAGTCTGTTAAGTCAGGAGCTACGTGTAAAGGGTTGTCGACACTGGGCCGACTCTGTCTGTCGATGAATCTGTGAAAAAAATGTTCAAGGTTTAAAAAAGAAAAATAATACCTGGTTCCTACGTAATAATGTAAAGTGTTTTCGTCTATAAATCTTCCATGTGTTACCGAAATAAAAGCAACGAACACTAACACTGTAAACTACCAAACCTGTCGTTAAAACAACTAAGGAGGGTTGGACATAGGGTCGGTTACCCCAAGCTGTCGAAACTTCAAGCCAAAATATAACTTAACAACGCAAACAAGTTATCCAAAGCAGAAATTCAGGTAATTAAATAAATATTAGGGGCTACACAAATAAAGGTATGTATCAGGTAATTAAACTAGTCCATCAAAGACGGTCCTGTATTACGGATATTTATGACGCTGCTGTGATAGATAAATTTGAAAGAAGTCTGAGCTGATGACTCACCTTTCTTCTGTAAAAAATCTTCACATTGGACAACAGCTAGAATGTTCGAATATATAAATCAACAAGGGACAACTGCACATTAGTAGCAGAAATAAGAACCTGTAAACATGAATTCCTGACCTGTGCAAAACAGGATGGAAGGGAATAGTTAGGAAGGAACTGAGCGCATGAGAAATGTATTTGTCCCCAAGGCTTGACGAAGAAAGCGCCACACTCCAGTGAAATGTGAATATAATACTTTTAAAGGAAGCGCAGGAGGCACGCACAGAATGGGAATCAGTATCAGCTACACTGAAACCAGACAAAAAGAAAATACAGATTAACATCTTCAGATGTCATGCGCCGACAAAGAAAAATCCGTGACAGAAGAATTTTACATCACACTTCAAAATATTTGCAACGAGTGGAAAAAAAAGAGTCTGTCTGCGACAGACAAAACTCTGAGTGAGGAGTGAGATAATAGATGTGTGTCTGAAATAGAGAATATGAATGTTGAGTGGAAGTGTAACAGTCAGGAGTACAAAGTTGATAAACAATCTTTCATCCCGCCACTCGGACTTCTGTTAAATGTTAACCCCCACTCACCCTCTCTTCCACATATATATCAACAATTGAATATATATTGAGTAAGGGACTCTTACACAACAAGTTATTTCATTTTGAACAATAAAAAATATAGAGATAGAAAGAGAACTCTGATCTGCAAATAGTTTTTCTATGTTTATTAAAGTGTAAATAAAAAAAATTTATTATGCATAAGCGATGTCAGGGAAACCAAATAAATTCACAATCACTAACTTACAGAAAAACCACACAACAACAAAAACTCAAACCGATTCTGGTTTACAATCCAGAATGGCAGCCTACGTTATGTAAAATAAAATAGTAGATTAGACAATCCACAGGAGGTGCCTGGAATAACACAAACACCCACAACTAATTTATATAACCTGTCAGCGGTTCCCAGTCTATGGCGAGACAAAAAAAACACCACAACCCAAACACAACAAAGCCCAAAGAAACAATGCCGATAGGTAAACACTCTCTCTATTAAGCACAACCAAGCACTCCCTCGATAATTCATTAAGTCCCACCCCGTCTCTGAGTCCATTAGTCTATATTTTCCCTGTCCACCAGCTGACGTATTATTCCTCTACACTTGAAAATTATCCTCTTTCCTTTTTCTCTTCCGATGAGAAGTGAACATCAATTTAATCCAAGGATGATGGACGTCAGTGGGGAATATATCGACGAGTAACTCAAATATAAATAAACCCTGATATCCAGCGAGTTGAAGGAGTCCAAACTCAGGTTTTGTCTAGGCAATGCGCCCTAATATAACCGAGAGACGCTTGGCCAGTCAGAATGTGACTGCACGTGGAGTGAACAAAGCTACCTACAACCAAGGTTAGGATTGGCGCACTATTCTAAAGTTTGGTAAGCTTGAGCGTTGGCTGTCTCTGGAATCTTTGTACTGTAAGAAATGGTTTTGGTCTCCCCCCTCCCTCTTTCCCCCCCCACCAAAAAAAAAACTGGACCCAACTTGGAAATCCAATCGGTCCAGGAACAATCCAAACAGGCAAGTGATTCCGGCTTGGACTTATGGTCTCCCAGTTTTCCTTTGGCAGTGCATAGGAGCTTTACGATATGTAAAGAGTTCCAATACCACCAACAATGTAGCTGGTTGTCCGTATTGAACAGCGCCCATTCTACAGCAGAGAATTCTGGAGACATTAAGTGCTAGACAAAGTCAGTTGCCCAATTATATAGGAGGCTAAGGCCTGCAGATGTTCGTCTCACCTGCGAGTCGAAGTCTCTCCGGAAACTTGGTGCGTGCGTAATAATGACGCAAGGCCCCGGGAAACTTGGTTTCCCGTGTTTCCTGGATAAAAGCAATACTAAAGCTGGACCGACATTTTGGCGTAGAGTTTCTAGCCAGGCACGATCGAATGAAAGGCAGCGGCTTTCCCCGGGTTTAAAGACCAAAGAATTCTGCCGCTCTTCTACTAGAAAGAGCGGGCAGTGACCAAACTCAGTGTCAAAGAATTCTAGGAATGTCGCCGCCACTAGCAACAAAAGAGTCCCGGGACGCCTTACAACTTATGCCGACCAGCAGACAGAAGACATGAAAAGACATAAGATATTCTCCCGCTCACCCACGCTAGGGAAAGGGGAGTTAACATGTCCAGTTACAAAGTGACAGGCCAGTGTCCCCAATCTACAGCTGTCGAGAGACAACAATAATAAGAAATGGGAGGGATTAAAAGACCAGGGTGGTCTTAACCGACAGAGTGCCAGAATTTTCTTAGCCAACCGTGACAATATTATAAATGAAAAGAGAATTAAAACATTAATATCTTGACTTGCGACCTAAATTTGGAACCGGTAATAATGGCTTTAAAGAACTCACTGAAAAACATGTGCTTGGAAAAATGAATGAAAACAGAGAAATAGTCATAACTCATGTGCTTAATATGAACTTGCTATAGGAGGAAGGTCGTTTCTACATAACAGATTAATTGTTTTACATGATGAAATTGCCAGCCCCATACGCAAACTCATATTAATCGCTTTGTACAACATGCCTGAGAATGTAATAGTCCTGTTCTTTCTTTGTCTCTTCGTCGATCCCAGGGAACTGCACGGGTTTTTTGTTTAGTATTATTGTACATATATCTCGTCACAAAATTACTATTGTTGTTCAAATGTCTCCTCACAATTTTGCTATAGTTCTGCATTAATGCTCATGTTATTACCCTCCATATAACAATTCATAGTCTTGTTACTGTACTCTATTTATCAGCTCATACTATGGTTATTGTTCTCCGTGTATATCCTCACAGTCTTCCAATTCACTCATTTTTCTTTTCGCTTTAAATGGAACATGAGACACCACTGTTGCTGGTCCCATTGCAGGAAGTCTGCATTCATGTTCTCTTGCAGCGATGGTTTCTGATTTGTTTTATCTCCTCAGAATCTTGCTACTGTTCTCTCCAGATGTTTGCTCCTAGTCTTGCTGTTATTCTCCGTATATCTGCTCCTAGTTTTGCTGTTATTCTCCATATATCTGCTCCTAGTCTTGCTATTATTCTCCGTATATCTGCTCCTAGTCTCTCTACAGTTCTCCAGATATCTTCTTCTAGTCTTGCTATTATTCTCCAGATATCTGCTGCTAGTCTTGCTGTTATTCTCCAGATATCTGCTCCTAGTCTTTCTACAGTTCTCCATATATCTGCTCCTAGTCTTGCTATTATTCTCCAGATATCTGCTTCTAATCTTGCTACTGTTCTCCGTGTATCTGCTCCTAGTCTTGCTATTATTCTTCATATATCTGCTTCTAGTCTTGCTGTTATTCTCTATATATCTGCTCCTAGTCTTGTTATTATTCTCCAGATATCTGCTTCTAATCGTGCTATTATTCTCCAGATATCTGCTTATAGTCTTCATATTATTCTCCAGATATCTGCTCATAGTCTTGCTATTATTCTCCAGATATCTGCTTCTAGTCTTGCTGTTATTCTCCATATATCTGCTCCTAGTCTTGCTGTTATTCTCCATATATCTGCTCATAGTCTTGCTATTATTCTCCAGATACCTGCTCCTAGTCTTGCTATTATTGTCCAGATATCTGCTTATAGTTTAGCTACAGATCTCCAGATATCTGCTTCTAGTCTTGCTACAGATCTCCAGATATCTGCTCCTAGTCTTTGTCACAACGTGGCTTTAATTAGAGTCTGTCTGAGTACAGAGACAAGACACCATTTTTTGAGGAAAGTCTGAGAAGATAGATTAAGATGAGAATTACAGTGAATGTGGAAGGATGAGTCTTCAAGGGTGAGAACCTAGATTGACTCTCCCTCGCCACTTGTGACTTATTTACTAGCTACTGTCTCACTACCTCTGACTACCAGAAAGGAGATAAGGTTACACTAAATTATCTACAGACACCACTATACAGTCAGAGCATATAAGTACAGTATAGTTAAATAAAAACTGATCCAGTGTACATTTTACTGTTTATTAAAATGTCTTGCTATTATTCACCAGATACCTGCTCCTAGTCTTGCTATTATTCTCCAGCTATCTGCTTCTAGTCTTGCTACAGTTCTCTAGATATCTGCTTCTAGTCTTGCTATGGCAATCAAAATTCCGATGCCTTGTGTACCAACTCACAAACACATCGGTAGACTCTCTCAGCAATGTGTGTAAGATGTAACATCTTATTACTTTATCGAAAGTAATCTTGTCAGTCCTGCCTGTCCAAAATGTGTCATCCCTTATTACCAGCTTGGCGACGAGCACAGTCTCGCTTTATCAGCAATTAAACACATTCGCTGGGCAACTTAGTGTTAAGCTGATATCTGATGTCGGCCGTTGCCGATATAAACCAACATGGTTGTCGATAATATTATCTCAGCAGGGATGGGCAGGTAAACAGACAAGACGAAATATACTGAACAGAGTGTAAGAATGAAAATGCCAAATATCTCCTACACATAGCAGAGAAAAAAAGGACAGAAAGTGCGACAATTGAAAGCACGCAATAAAAATCAGTACAAAAATGTAACTGATACTGCCGTAGTGAAACAGAGATCGAGAAGGGTCGCCATATTCTGTAACATAATGTGTGAGGGAGGGGAAAGTTGCAGTTGTCTAAATCAGAAGAATATGCTCATATACCAAAAATGCCACTGCCAAAATATACAGAAATGGAGCACAGATGCAACGACCAAAATGAAAATCATTCAAAGATTTTGTTTTTATGCAATTTATGAAACATATTTATAACTTAAATTATTGGGTATAATGTACAATTTATATTTCTTGAACTTATCAAATTGACAAAATAATAATAATAATAATAAATAGAGCAAACAGTTTGCACTGCTTGCAAAATCTTAATCATTTGAGTTCCATTTCTGGGAAGGGAAACAAGACGTTAATATCGGTATTCCATTAATGCGACTCGCTTCCTTGTCTACTTAGTCCTGTAAATTAGGTGGTAGCTGCGGCGCCATTACTGTCGAAAGCTTGATTATTTGTTTCCACTTACAAGGTATGTCTGTCTCGTCCTAGTTGTACTTGTGTCTCTGCAAAGGTCTTCAGCTTTTATCTGTGATTATCGCATGTCTAGCATTTCTGTGGTCTGATTTTTCTTTTCCCAATCACCAGGGGCTGCTTTTTTTAAGGGTGGTCGTGAGGAGTAATGTTTTCATTTTGACTCATGATCATATCACTTCAGCTTTTAGTTTGCGTGTTTCTATAGTTGTTGTTTTTTTCGTAGGCCCGCTTTGACTCGAGGCGAAATCTCCGGTTAATATGTCAGTCTACCCGTTTTTTCCCTGTACAATGACGAGGTCAATTTAGGACAAATGGTTCATTGCGCTATTATCCAGCGCGTGAAAAAAATTAGGCCTGCGAACTTGATGTTAAATCCGGTTTGGCTAACTTGAACTTTTATTTGTGACTGAGTGCTCCATTTAAGCACACAATCTGGTGTTTCCAATTCTGCTGAAGACGCTGCGCTGTTAGATATGCTGGAAGCCACTATGCTCTGACTGGTGATCAAGAGGCAAGTAGGAAACCACTACTGCCAAATACGACTTCAGAATTGATATGGCTCGTTATGCACTGCGTGAGCACATTTCCCATTAGAGGGATGGGCGTTGATAAAGAGTTGTACTTTAGGAATGGCTGACAACTCGTCGTGCTGATTGCTTTCAGAAACCGCGAGATCGAAGAGAATGGTTGCGTTCTTCGCCTGACTGGAATCCTGCGATAGCAGTGGGGTATCCTGAAACCTAGACCCAAAACAGACAACCTTTATATCGAGCAAACAATAAAATTACAATAACGTTATAATAAACAGTTATGCCCCACTATGGGATGTATAGTTATTTTAATCATTGCTATGATAGTCTCGGGCTGTATTTATCCATGTGAGTCGCCCTCCTGTTACTTCCACTCTATCAATTATCAGCATGCGCCTGCGTAGGCTAATATATCTTGTACACACATGTACCTGTCAGCAAAATCTACTCCTAACCCTGTAGTCCCAGCTGAGTGGATATGTGATTTATCCTACAACATTAAGTGAATTTACATAAAATACAGCATTAGACATTACATAATAAATGGTATGCGCCCCTTGGGGTCGATACACACAAAAAAAGAAAAGTAATACCCTCCCAAAATTGAATACATGGAAAATGCAATGTTATTGCTATAATAATACAGCTGTGTCTTAAACATAAGGTATAATTATATCTCTAGCTTTTGGCTGCTTTCTGGATTGCCGTGAAAGTTCTAAACTGGTGTCTAACTATACAAGTAGGCATATATTAATCCACACAACCACTAGGAGTTTCTATCAGAAAGTAATAAGTGACTTCCTCTTATAATTCAGTGTTATAGTGCCCGCACATCACTATTCAGTTTTAAGTGAATAACTTACACCACTGACATTTCCTTAAAGTAATGACAGCTTTAGCCTACTCTTAACCCAATGGTAAGCACTGAACGGACTATGAGGTTCTTTCGCCTAGTAAGTATCTGTTATCGTAAGTTTACCATTAACCCATTGTAAACAATAACACCGGGAGACACCTACTGCTTAAGCAACCGTTAACTAAGGCGGTAGACGGCGCTACATTATCACTGAACTAATTACCGGGATAAATCACCTAAAATAATTCAAGTCACACTCCTATCAAGTATATATAAAAGCTGACATGTATGTATATATATATATATATATATATATATATATATATATATATATATATATATATATATATATATATATATATATATATATATATATATATATATATATATATAATAAAAGATATCTACTTACCCCGAGATGACGAGAATAGGCAACACAATCTAGTTCTGTTGTGCTAACATCTGCCTTTCTCGTTTGGTCATCTACGGGCAGGAAATATTTACGAGTGTACTTGACTGAGTAAACTTATCTATATTTATAGTCTACCAGAGACGCTAAACCCCATCAGGTGTTCCCACGGATGTACGGCGTATAACGTAATCATGAGTAAGACAAAAGTTATTTCTAGAAACTACATCAGAGGCAACCGCGAGAAAATTTCCTACATTTGACATATTATTCTGTGAGCGCTCAAGGGCCACAACAAAAATCTCAGAACGGACGTGAGTTTTGTCTCCCTTTTCTCCCACTACCGACTGTAGTAGGCTAGCGGTTCGCTTCAAAGAAACTATTTCTCTCTGGAGATCAAACCTGTTACGAGCCACACGCGTTTCCCCTAGTCAGACAACACAGGTAATATTATCATTGCAGCTTGGGTAATATTATCGTACTGACCCCTACTGACCAAGTGTTAAATTTATAATGAAGGCCAAAACGAAATAAAACCGCAGGTGGGGTCTGAGAGGGGAATAATGGGCTGCGTAGGTAAAATCTGGAAGAAAAGAAAACTGAAAGTGCAAAAAAAATCAAGGAAACCAGAACATTAAAAGAGTAAGCAAAATGGGACGTGTTGGTAAAATAAAATTAACAGTCAAATCCGTGACAGGTCGGTCCCACCCCCATTTGAAGTTCGTGGACCATGGACTAAATGAACAGTAATTTAATTTTCCCATATACGTCCGTTATAAGTCCTTGAAAAAATCCTATACTCATACACCAAATTCGTATCCAATCTACTGTCTGTCTGTCCGCATGGCTACGAGTTCATCTTTCTTCCCTCTGTCTAGTAGTCGCTCGGCAAATGGAAGTTTGTAAGGCCATTCGGCCGTGACGTATTTCCTTCCCCTGCGAACCTGGCCTTGTTTACATAGTTCGCTCTGCCCTGTTTCCTTCTGGATGAATATCCGTACTCTTTGTGAATTTAGGCGCCGCCTTAACTCACTGACCACTGCATAGGTAATCAACCTGTTACGTACAGTGAAATCGTTGCTCGACGCAGGGTGTTTACATTTCACAGGCTTGTACCTAACTGATGAGATAACAGCGATCTACCGGAATTTTCCGCGCGCGAGTATCCCGGGTCGGCAATTGCAACAGTTTGCTGGCCGAAGAAACGCTCGCGTATTTCTTCTTCTTCCTCTCCACGCTTACTCCCTGCTTCGATGGGAGCATTGATCAATCTTCAGACCTGTGCCGTCTAAAGGCGGGTCTGGAACTTTTCTTGCCTTGCCATTCGCAATTCTGGCTTGGTCAACGGAAATGATCAAATTGCTCGGTAGTGGCCTTGCGCAGGCGACTACGTTGCTGTACATCAGCGGGGCTGAGACCGCCGGAATATTGCGATTAAAATGAGAGATTTCTGATGCCTCTGGTATAGAATCTCCGACCGCATTATGGGGTTCTACTGAATCATAACAGATTTCAGTAGCTTCTATCTTTGGAGAAAGATAGGTATTTTCTGCTACTTGCATAATTTGTTGATTCGCGTTACCCCTACTAACATGAAGTGAGCCAGAGCTGTCAACCAATAGCTCCTTGCAAAGTATCAAGGCAGCTCTTCTCACTGTCTTCTGCCCTGAGAAGTATGTGAGATTCCAGTGGAGTCCCAGGGATTCCTCCGCCTGAAACCCTGTTTCTACCAAAAGCATCAACTTTGCCCTCCCCTGAGGAAGTTAATGGCGTCAGTTGGAAAATGTCCTGCATTGACAGATCTACTTCCTGGGTTACAGGCTCCGCAGTCTGCAAGCAAAGGACTGGACGGTTTAAGATCCCGTTTGATCGCGAAGTGCCCGAGATAAAGCTTTCGGTGTCTTTTTCCAAAGTTCCTTGGAACAAATTGGAAAAGTTAACCCGCTTAGCAGGCGCCTCATTCTTGCACCTTAGCAGCTCAGGGTGATGAGAGGGGCGGCACTTCCTTCCGCCGATCGGTGAGTTGGAGGGATACGCCTCTGCATATGGTTTTTCGCTGTTCCGCCGGGGAGCTTGCGAAATATGACGTGATAGGGTTTCGGACTTTTTTCTCGACGTCACGTGTCGGTTAGGTGGTGCTCGATCTGGAGCATGAGAGGTTCGGGGTTCTCCGACTGGCAGACGGTAACTATCCGAATTATAATACTTGTTAGCACCGCTCCCACTTTTGTGCAGTTTCTACGCCTGGGATCTTTTCGTACTCTTTCCCATGGTTTTAGGGCTACTGTCCCGACATGAATCCTTTCCTTGTTTGGGCTTCGGATCCAAGTTCAAAGGAAAGTCTATTTTCTGGAGTTGGGGCGCGGTTTTAGCAGGCAAGTTATCTTTCAGGGGCGCAAGATTTACAGGGGCGTTGTCCGATAAGGGCGCAATAGCGGGGATACTAGGGTGACTACAGTTAATATCTGTTTCCATCCTCCGGGTTTGGCTTTCCAGTTCATTCATTCTGATTTGGTGTAGCCTGTCCCTTTCTTGTTCTCTCTCCTATTGCTTGTCCCTTTATTGTCTTTCTGTTTCCCATTTCTGGTCCTGTTCCATCGCTTTCTGGTCCTGTTCCATCGCTTCTTCTACATACTTTCGGATGAATGCTTCGCTCTCCCCATCTTTTTTACAGGGCCATGCCAATATTAAACGATTGCCAAATAAGTCGTCTACTTCGTATTGCCTCTGCATGCTCTCTGCATATTCTAAAAAGGGCTGAATTTCGCTATCATCGTACTCCATGTACTCAGCTACCTCACGTGCAATCCTATGCACTTTAGCTAGATCGGTCATTATATCAGGGTGAGCAAAAACTATGCCAGATAAAACCTAGAGATCTTAGTTACCTAGTCCACAAGGTGTTGATTAACTTCCTTGTGAATTAACACTCAATAATCAATAAAATATAGGCTAGCATGGGAAAACTTTAAAACGAGAAGTTTCTAGATACTCTGATTGCGACAAGCAAAAACCCCAAAACTCCAAAGCAAAATCTAAGTGATGTAAAACTTATTATCATCACTCCACCCCACTTCTGTCAGTACTCAGCTATTGAGAGGATTGGTTACTATCATACGACTGAACACCCTCCCTTGGTACCTATGCAAGCTAGCAACTGACTATCTGTAGCTTCTTATCCCAGATTAAAGACCTAGAAAAATATTTAACCCAATAAAATTTTTTGCTGACTTTAACAACAATAGTTGTCAGCCTTTCCAACCAAAAACTCAGCAGTGATACCAGTAACCTTAACCAGCTGTGACATGTGTAAAATGAACAATAAATGTAACTTTGTATTTATGATTGCTGTGGAGAAAAGACGCTGTTCAGACTTCTTCCAAAAGAAATAGTTCGATTTGTCTAGGGGATAGAAATTCCTATAATCTGCAGAACACTAAACTCCAAGAATAAAAATAGAATCTTGTGGGAGACTGAGCAAAGATTGATTCTGGTTTTGACAAATGTGAAAAATGTTGTAGCTTTCTTCTTCCTAAAAGCGGTGACTTCGTTGGAACAGAGGTCAATGTGGACAGATTTGCACCTTTGTGTCAGTGTCCTATGGTGGGGGTTCAGTAGATATACGACTGCGGCCATTGGTTTTTGTGTCAGTCCTAGCGTTTCTTCTTCGGCTGCTTCTTCGTCGCCATCTTTGTCTTTTGTTCTTTCTTTTTTGTTTTTTCCCTTGTCCTTCTTCTTCTGATAATAGTAATGATTATTTTTTTTCCTATCTGCCTTTTGTTTTATCACTTCATTGTAGGTACTACAGATGTTGGTGGCAAATAGTTTCTGAAGTATCTCTTCTATTCAGCCTCGTCTCTTCAGAGTTTACTTTTCCTTCATTTCCTTTGCCACTGTCACGGATTGCCTCACCTGCTTTGCAGTAGTGGTCCACCAGTGGCCAAAACTCAAGAGTATCTAAAATGGGTCGTCAAAGGTGTCTACCTACGCACAAGATTACTCTTGGCAGAGTTGTAGATAGAAGGGTAAAGACGCTTCTATCTCACGGGAATGTTCATAAGATATTTCCGAAGTCAAGAACATTGCTGTATTGGCTGAGCAATTGTTAACTTATTATCGGTCCGCCGCCTTTTATAAAGAATTAAGCACTGGTTATAGCCCATTCAAACCCCCATCTGCCGTAAATCCAGCGAAATTCTCTTTTACAAGAAGTAGCTCTACAGAAGTATATATATATATATATATATATATATATATATATATATATATATATATATATATATATATATATATATATATATATATATATATATATATATATATATATATATATATATATATGTATATAATAGTCTTGCTCATACGCATGCTTTCACTCTTATAATAACTGAATCAACTAAGATTCTTATGTTTTAAAATAACATGTAACACATTTAATAATCATTTAGTTTTAACAGGTTAAAATAAATAGAATGATGGTGAATTTTAGATGAAAAATCAATTTGTCTTCATCGAGACTGGATAGAGGTTTTATATTAAAGAATATTTCTGTTCTTTTGCTGGTGCCTTTTATAAGCACTTAGCTGTGTCGTAGATTTTTTTTATAGGGGAATTAAGACTTAGTTTGGTCCCTTTTGGATAGAAACAGAATGAGTGATAGTATCAGTGAGAGATAATACAGAAATAGATTTCCACGAGTGAGATGGTAGAAATCAATAGAAGCTGTCACCCGAAATCAAGAATCTTCTCTCTTTCGGCCTATCTTCTACAACAGATATTAAAGAGTCAGACAGTCCGTTGACTACATATATTAATATATATATATATATATATATATATATATATATATATATATATATATATATATATATATATATATATATATATATATTTAGATACCACTCACGTGCACGCACGTTCAAGTGACGACGGTTAGACACACAGACGTGGGAAAAACTATAACAATGATTATATAGATATTCTAGAACGAGCTGACCAACACGCTGATTAAGTTTAAGTGCAGTTTAATTATCAATATAAACTTCCACCACCACAACATCCAAAATTACATCATATACACATATATATATATATATATATATATATATATATATATATATATATATATATATATATATATAAGCATCAAGTCAATGAATTGCTAAAAAAAAAGATATAGACCCACTGGTATGATCTTCCCTCGATGTTTAGCCCACAGTCCCGTTAGGAGAAAGATGATAGCCCCAAAGAGTCACAGATGCATATGATTGGGTCTAATATTTTCCCTGTTAAAAAAATATGAACAGACTTGGATATGAGTATGATCTATCCTAAGGAAAATATAGTTAGCAACAAATCTTGCATAAGGAAAGTTACAACGTGGGTGAATCAAACAAAGAACATCCCTCAGTCTACTTTCACTCGGCTCTTTCATCAGGGCCCTGACTCACACAACCTTACCTACAATCGTGCTGTTGTTCGCCGTCTGGCGCAAACCTTAGTGTACACTTCGTTTAATCTTTCTATCTTTTTATGAAGCGGATACCCAGCTCTGCAGATCTTGGTTTCATTCAACGTGTCCGGGGAGCGTCCTCTATATGCGATCGTTCTTTCTTTACAGATTTAAGTTAATGTCACTTAGTAATGAGGTAAGAGTTAGTTTTCAGCGGACACACAGTGTCAGCACACGAGGTTTCCCTTAATTAGGAAGATGACCGGTGGACAACTTCTCTCAACAGATAGTCTTGGTTCACCACACAAATGTACTCGTTATAACTTACACTTTAAACTGCAAGCGTACAGCTTGACTTATCATTTAAAACTTCCGTGAAATAAGTTATATTCATAAAATCAGTCATCATGAATTAGAAATACATACGTATTTCGTCAATACTCAATGATGAACAGTTATAAGTTAGTTTAAAAATATTCTCGTCTGATTATTAGCAGTTAAATTAAATTCATTTATAGCTGCATGATTTTAAGCTAGAAATATAATTTATTCTGCTTTCCACTGAAACACGTCACTTGAAAATAATACAGACTATATTTTAATTTAATCACTCTCCACCAAAGAACTAGTGAAAAATAGGCAATTCAACCCTTAATCACTCACAAAATATTGGATACTTAATATAATATTTACCTCAAACAGAATTACGGTATCACAATGAAACTAAGAGTTTCACTTATAAGTTTAAGTATCTAGAACGAAGTGACCACGTCTACTGCAAATGGAGAATGAGTGAAATCAAGTTTAAAACTCTGATTATATCTATCAAACAGACAAAAAGAGGTCCCACGTTATTTCGAAACACGAAACAGCGCCGATCTCTCCCCTTCTCATTAGCACTTTCCATAACCAGAAGACCTGCCATAAACTGCCATTTCGCGTCTTGACACCTCACTGCTAACGAAACTGTCTGAGAGTGCCGTGACAGAGGAAAACACCAGACAAATGTCTCATTCTGCGCCGTGCAGATGTCGGTTTTCACACCTCGCGCCGAAGAAACGCTCGTGTCAGGTGAAAATGCTAGACCAAAAGTCTGCTCTTATGTCTGAGTATGAAACATAATCACACATCTCGTCTGACTGCAGCGACTGACACGTTATATAATAACATGCGTGTGCTTTTCTAAATGAGAAAAGAAACAGGCGAAAGTTTGAATGGGAAAATAGTAATGTTTATAGTCGCAAACGTACGAATGCGAAAAACACAGGAAAAGGATAGAAGAGCGATAATAAAGTAGAGGACACGGGTAGAAAAAGAAGGAATATAGAAAATTTATTGATCATAATCTCTATGCGACAAGCTGGTATAAGTGAGTCCCGCAGCCGCAGTTTTCGTCGATTCTTTTGTGATGATGACTCTTCACAGTGTGATAGCTTAGCTCCTAGAACCGTCTGATAGCTTAGTACCACGATCCCAAAGTAACTTGTGGGAACACAATCTCCTCGCACAGTTTAGAATGGACATAGCACTTTATTAGATGCTTAGAATCACTTGGTCTAGGAAATTATAGTAATCCTCGGGTGTTTTACGGCTGAGAAAGTTTAGTAATCCTCTTATGACATGACGTTCCATTCTAGTCCTCGGTCCTTCAAAGATTGTCTAATGTTGTCCTCCCAGCGGACTCTGGGTCGTCCTGGAGGTCTGGATCCCTGGCTCTTTGTTTCCCATGCTTGTCGTGGTAGCCGATCTTCTCCCATTCTGCAGACATGGCCAAACCATCTTAGTTGGGACTGTTCTATTTGGGTCTGCAGCGGATGGGATTTTAGGCCTTGACGGATCGTCTGGTTGCGGACCATGTCTCTTCTTGTTACTTCAACCACTTTCCTCAGATACCTCATTTCTGAGGTTTGGATCTGGCTTTTGTGGGTTGTAGTCATTGCCCACGACTCGCATCCATATGTCAAGACTGGGACATAGGTGGAGCGGTATACAGCCATCTTCGTTTTCTTACCAACCTCTTTCTTGCTGAGGAATCCACGATTTATGGCCTGAAAAAGTCTCCCAGCCGCTGCTTTTCGAGTGGCCAACTCTTCTTTGATGCCTCCCTTTCGGTCTATAATAGCTCCGAGATATTTAAAGTGGTCGACTTGCTCCAGGACCTGTTCTCCCAACTTAATCTGATATTTTCTTTCTTCTCGTGATATCACCATGGATTTTGTTTTAGAGCTGCTTATGACCATCCCTCTCTTCTCCAGCTCTTCCTTCCAGACTTGCAGGTTGGATTGGAGATGTGCCTCTGATTTAGCAATCAGGGCAACATCATCAGCAAATGCCAGCTCCGAAATATAGACCTGTCTCATCTTATAGTACCCCACTGAATACTTTCTTGTTCTCTCCTTACATGCCTTGATGACATCGTCCATAAGGAGTATGAAGAGGTAAGGTGATAGGATATCACCTTGTCTTACACCAGTGGTGGTCCTGAACTCTTCTGACTTATGGTTTGCTGTCCTCACATAATTTCTGCAAGACTTGTAGAAGCTCTGTATAGCATGAATCAGAGGTGCTAGAATATTCTTCCTTGCCAAACAGTCCCAAAGTTTGCTCCAGGGGACCCTGTCAAACGCCTTTTCCAGATCTATGAAACAAAGATGGATCTCACTCTTATACTCAAGGGCCTTTTCACTCAGCTGTCTGAGTGTGAAGATTGGGTCTTGAGTACTTCGGTTTGCTCGGAATCCGCACTGGACCTCATCCAATTGTGGCTCAGCTAGGCGTCGGAGTCTCTGCTCTAGGATTCTAGAGTAGATTTTACCAGCGACACTGAGAAGGGATATGCCTCTATGGTTTCCACATTGTCGATTGTCACCCTTTTTGAAAATTGGTGTTATGATGGCAATCTCCCAATCCTTTGGTATGGTCTTGTTGCACCATGCTGCCTGTAGGACCTTTAAGAGTAATAGGTCGCCTAATGCTCCCATGTACTTAACCATTTCTGGTGTTATACCATCATGCCCTGCTGCTTTGCCCATCTTGATTTTCTCTAGTGCTGCCCTCAGTTCTTCCATCTTTATGTCATCTTCACCATCATTGGTTTTCTCTTCTGTGCTAGTGGTTATCATTTCTGATGCTTCACCATGCTCACCATCCAGGAGTTCTGAGAAATATTCTTTCCATCTTTCCATTACTTCCTTCGGGGCCGTAAGCAATTTGCCTTGCTTGTCCTTTATAAATTTGAGAGGGCATTGTTTTTCCTTCCTCATGTTCTTTAGGGTCTTATAGAACAATTTCTGGTTTTCTTGTGCATCTTTTTCTAGCTTTTCTCAAAATTCTTCCCAGGACTTCTGTTTTGCTGCTAGCACTTTGTTCTTTGCTTCTGTTCTGAGTGTCACATATTCTCTATATTTTTCCATTTGTCCTGTTGTGTTTTTAGCTCCTAAGTATTTTTACCATGCCATTTTCTTCTCTCTTATTTTCTCTTTGACTTCCTCTGTCCACCAAGGTGTCCTCTTTCTCTGGTTCCCAAGTCGGACTTCACCGCATGCTTCTGCAGCAGCTGTCTTTATGATATCCTTGAATTTATTCCAGAGGGTTTCTAAGTCATCAGGTCGTTCTTCTGTGTTGCTCACTGCTGTAGCAATAAGCCCCTGATATCTGGTCTTAATTTCTGGCTCTCTCAGCTTGTAGGTCCTAATGCTCATTTCTCCTGCTCGTTTACTTGGTTTCTTGCGTGATGTTGGGCAGTTCCTAGGCTGAGCAACTCTTTCAGTTGTTCGTTTGATTGTTAGCAGGTAGTGATCACTTCCAATCTCTGGCCCCCTCCAGACTCTTGCATCTCGGACATATCTGAATGAGCTTCTCCGAACAATGGCATAGTCGATCACTGACTTCTCATTCTTGGTTGGTTCACATCTAGTGTATGCATGTATGCGCTTAAGGGGGAACTTTGTGTTTGTAATGATCAGATTCTGCTCACTGCAGAATCTAAGGAGTCGCTTTCCATTGTCATTGAGTGTATCTTCTCCATATCTTCCGATAACTCCACCCCATCTAGCATGGTCATTTCCAACTATGGCATTAAAATCTCCGAGCATGATAACTTCATCTAGGCAGTTATCCACTGTCCTTTGAATAAGCTCGAGGAATTCCTCCTTGACCTCTGCTCTCTCATCCTCATTTGGCCCATACACTATGACCAGGTTGACTATGGTTTCTCCTTCTTTTAGTTTTACAACCGTAATGCGCTCCGAGACAAAGTTCCATCCCTTGATACTATCTTTTTGATTTTGGGCCACAATGCAACCCACGCCCCATTTAGCTCTTTCAGATATGGGTACACCACTGTAGAGCAACGTGTTGCCATCGAGATCCATGACTCCTTGTCCTTTTTTCTTCGTTTCCGTTATAGCCAGGATTTCTAGTTTTGCTTTCCTCATCTCTTCCACCAGCTCCTCTTCCTTCCCATTTATACTTCTTGTGTTCCAAGTTCCATAAGTCGTAGTCCGTAGTCCGTTCCAGTTCGTCGCCTTTAGAATCAGTCCGGTTTTCTCTCTTGTATTACTCGTAATCATAGTTTAAGACAAACAGGTGATTGGCCTGTTGTGCCTTTGCATGGTGGAGGGGCTGCCTCCTTATGGCCTCCATGCAGGCCGCCCTCCTCCTTTTTCATCCGGGCTTGGGACCGGCATAGGCGGAGTTTATCATCATCATGTGACGTATTATTTCCAGAACGTTGTCTCCATTACAGCTCTTCCACATATATATCAACAATTGAATATATATTAAGGGACTCTTACACAACAAGTGATTTCATTTTAAGCGATGTCAGGGAAACAAAATAAATTCACAATCACTAACTTACAGAACGCATCACGATTCTGGGCAAGTCGACCTGCATCAGCCAAAGACAAGTTCAGACTCTCTGTGATATCCTGGGTCCACCGTCGTCTAGGTCGACCCCTTCCCCTTTTTCCAGGGACCATGCCTTCCATCACTGTTTTTTCCAGACTATTATGTCTTTTTATATGACCGAAAAATTTCAGCTTCCTTATTGCGATGGTATTTAGGAGCCAATGTTCCTGTACGTTTAGTGAGTGCAGTACTTCTCTGTTGGTCTTTTTTTCTGTCCAGGGTATTCTCAACATCCTTCTGTAGCATTTCATTTCGAATGATGTAATCTTTTTTGCAACTGTTTTATTGAGTGTCCAAGTCTCGCAGCTGTATGTTGCTACTGGGAATATACATGCTCTGATCAGTTGTAACTTCAATGTATATCCCGTCTCTCAAATCAAACGAATGGTTAGCTCTTTAGCACTATCTGGGTAGTGGTGTTTAAATTCATAATCTCCCCCGCGTGTTTTTAAATATTACATTTTAAACATTCCATCGCGTGACCTCTTTCTAATGCTGTAATACTTCCGCTTGCATCTTGTGCAAAACTCATAACCACCATCTGTGCACTCATTTTCTGGCTTAATACTTTCCGCCAAGATTGCCGACCCAGACAGATTATCGGCAATTTTGATACCCAGAGGGCTCAGATGAAACGATTGTCTAATGATCACCTGTGTTTTCGCCCGTCCCTCAGGCGGCTTTCTTAGATAGCAATCTGGCTTTCTGTGCGTGTTCGTGCGATACCACGTTACACACACAACTGACGTCTCTTTCAAAGGTGGCCAGACTGACTTACGTGATAATCGTATTAACCTGAAAATACTACGTTCACTTAATGAAACATAAACAGTCTGGGAGAGGGCGCCGCAAGAATAATGAAGATGCATATACGTAATATGCCAAATAATAGGACGATGAGGGAGAAAAATAAAGAAATGAAGTGATACTGCCGGAGTGAAGGAGAGTGAGAGGGGGGCACAAAAGTACATGCACAAAGCCGTTTTGTGACAGCCACCCTGTTGTCAAAGGACTTTCTCCATGGCTCTACGCTGCGGTGTGTGATAATGTATTTGTTCGTGTGTGTTAGCAGAGATCTAACTCGAGCACAAATGGCTGTAGGCAGTATATGATTAAAAGCAGAGTATTTCAGAGAAGGAAAAGAAAGTGCTGTCACAGAGGTCAAGGAGTCAAGAGCTGTTTTCCCGCAATTGAAGACGTAATTTTGTTGCATACAGAAAACTAGTACTATTGCTTCGGCTTTTCATTTTCCCAGCACATACTGGATAAACCTGCACCAAATAAACACAAAAATCAATCCGTTTTAACATTAAAGAGATTGAGAAATAGAGATATGTACAACATAAAATCAGGAAATAACGCCAGTCTAAGCATACACGGCCTCGACTGGAACCTCCCACAAAGAAGATCAGAGTGGAAAGAACAAAGAGAAGTCACAGAAGAAGGGTGGATGAGGAAGCCAAAGCACCAGAAGCCGCACGAGCAGATGTAAAAAAAACGGAAGACAACACAAATACATGGTGGATGGTAGCAGCAGCTGGGGCCTAGGCACGTATTTAAAGTGTTTGACACCAGGAAAAAATCCTTCCTCCTCCCCCCCCCCCCCCCCCCCCCCCCTTCCACACACAAACACACAGAAAAATATAGTATGGTTGCAAGTAGATTTTTTCAAACATTACGGTACGGTCATAAAAGTGCTCTGTGGCACCATCGTCCTGGCTTTTATCCTCTTCCTTCGCGCTTCCCTTAGTACCCCACTGAGACAGGGAGGCCAATGCTCCAAGGCCAATAATGAATAAATGTAAACAAAATGGTATCAACAGCCAACGTTAATATTTTCATTGTGGCGAATAGAGGTTTTACTTATCATTAGGAGCAGGGGGGTGTAAAAGTAACGAGGAGGTGGTGATAATATTGAATATGCAAGAGTATGAGAGTGAGTGGAAGATATTTATTGCATACTTACTTTCATCATTCATTTTCTACGGAGCATCCAGTCACCGTGGGTTCAGAACGAAGGAATTGATACGTGGAATCTCTATATAGTATATTCGTCACTCTTTCCAAGCTCATAATCATAGTTTCACTTTCTCACCTTTAATACCTTTAAGCTGAAGGTTCCCAAAAATCCTAGCTGTGTTAAAAACTGCGTAGCACAAACTACATTCAGGAACGAGATATCAACTTTAAATATCATCTATTTTATTTATTTTTAAATAATTTAATTAAAAAATTGAAGCTTGTAGAAAAATTTGTTTTGAAATGTCAAGGCTACAAGTATTTTATAGACTGGCATTGCATGTACACTCTTCCATCAAAGCTGAGATTATCCATGCAAACACGAAAGACGTGATACTGTCCTCTAAAATGTTTGTTCGCATTATCTGACAGTCATAAAACACCAGTCGTGATCACAGGCCTACGAGGATTGCCGTTCTAGAATATAATTGATCTTGATTTATTAGTGCCGAAAAAAAAGCTCGATGCAACAAAGTATACATTGCGCAAACTAAGAGTACAGCAAGGCACCACAAAAATAAAAAATGTCTCAGTGAGAAATAATCAGTTCAGTCAATCGATATCTTTCAGCGCCCCGCGGAGTACAGGTCTTCAACAGCTGCCAGACCCTCCTGTCCTGTGTCATCCGTTCAAGGTCTTCCCAAATCTTCTTTATCACTTTCATTTATATTTCCAGATCTCTTCTCCGTACGTTTTTTTTGGCCTCTTTTCGCTTACCCTGGGGATTTCAGAACAAGGACTGACCTTTAATGTTATCAGCTATTTTTTTCTCTCAATGTGTGTCTTGTCCAACGACAACATCTTCTCCTCGCCTGTGTGTTACTGTCGTACAGATAGGTTGTGAGTTATTTTTGGCCCGTCTGAATAGAGTGGATGGTGATAGGTACAAGAGAAAGGTGTGATAAATAGATTTCACGGGTGGTAGCTTAAGGAAAACGATATGTCTCTGGAATGAGTAAGTTTCTCTATTCCAGCTTATTTATACGACAGTAATTTAGTACAAGACAACCTTGCCCTTCTCATACATATAAATATAAGTTTAACTACACACACACACATACACACACACACAGCTATGTGACAACAAGACACATAAACGTGAAAAACTACGGTTACTTTGGTATGGGTCTGACCAACACACAAAGGTAAGTTTCTTACTGTTTATTATCATTAAACTTGACAATACCAATATCTAAAGAAAGATCAAATAAAATCAGATTTACATACATATGAAATAGCAGAATAAATGCGCCCTCTTCCTATGGAGAAAAGAACCCAAAAGTTAATAACTCAAAGGTCGAAATTTAGGACTATGTTACAGAGTAGACAGTAAAGTAAACAAGTTCCTACTATATGCTACCCAGTAAAGTAAACAAATTTAAGCAAATCCAATGTTGGTAAATTCCCTGAAACAAAGAAAAATACTCACGCACTCTTTCATACAGTGGCCACTCAATCACTCTTACCTACTCTTGGTGATATCCCTTGGAAATACAATGATTTCTGAATATATATAATGTCATGTTCACTTCCCAAATTAGCCCCCCAGTCCATCCTCTAACAAATAAAGACTAGTGGGGTGGACGCCGAATCTGGTGTTTTGTTTTTTCTGGATGAACAAAATGTCACCGCCAATAGTTGATGTAGGAACGTGCTCTTGGGGTTCACAGTTAAAAGAGAAAAATACTTCCAGTATTGGGAAACATCTGGTTGCAAAAAAATGTTACCAATGATGATGATGATGATAATCCTATCGGACAACTCTATGTTAGAGCTCCGATTCTGTACAGCGTAAAATCTGGATAAATCCGCTTGGATACAACTGTCAGAAGTCGGGAACATTAATGTTATTTTGTACACCCCAGTGGGCTGGTAAAAATTTGAAAAAATATCTAGGTTTGGTAAGTCCAGTTAAACTTATAAGTTAAAATGTTTCTCATGTATCTTTGGCTAATTCTCGCTCACAAATGAAATATGTGACGCACAAGCCAAGAAAAAGAGACAACATTAACCAATCAGTAAAAAAAAAAAAAAAGACCGCTGGACGCCCTTGTGATCAGGTCTGCAAAGAATACAAGAAACAATATATATATATATATAAATTATGCTAATCCGATATCTACACACACAGATGGGGACAAGACGATCTCTCCTCCACTCCGTCAGTCCTGATTAAATTTAAAAGGCACACGGTGTTTTCCTTTACGCCTACACGGTCAGACTTCGCTAGCACTGAGTTTTAGGCCGGATGGAGTTATGCAACTCTACCGCCCTTTGCTCGCGCCGGCAGTCAGCGTACAATGTTAATTATTATTTAATTATCCATATGCGCACTTACACAAAGTATCGCCTGTCGTTACTAGCTACAAATTTGTCGGCGTCTGTTAGTCATTGTATGGTATTAAATAATAGGCACTTATACTAAATACGCACAATGAAAATAAAGCGTGAATTCTTTTCTGTCACTATCAGTCGCGCCTAGCATATAAACCAGTCAGGTAAAACCGTCTCTTCTTGTGTGAGAAAGCGTGTGGTGAAAATTAACATTATAACTGAACATCTGGTATGAAATAGCTACGCGTTATTTTATTTCACTAGTTTTAACAGCTAGAAAATCTAAGTGAATTATAATGGTAAAAGCTAACATTTTTTATCGGTAAAAGCTAACACTTCTAAACACGTAAGCACTAATTTCTATTACCAGAAAATCAGAATGAAAAATCCCCACGAATGCTAATAATACATTTTTTCACAATAATGGTTCTAGAACTGCGTGCTTAGAGTATTCAAAATTCTGAGTGACAACTGATAGCAGGTTTAAGAAAATACAGTTTATATATCATTATATTTCTCTGATCTATAGATGTTCTTAATTTTCGCGCTACTGTGTGTAACGGAGAATCAGAAACATAGTTACAAGATAAAGGCTTACGGCCAGTCTTTCGTCGGCGTTTTCGACCGTCATCAAAAGACTTATTACGTGTAACGGAGTTGTGCCCGCGACTCGACATCAAAGCGTACTCGGGGAGTTTTGGATTTCCCTTCGTAGACTTCAAAAGATTCTATGTTTTTCCCGTGCGGTCTGTCAGGTATCGTATGACTGACAGATAAGCTCGCGTGAGAAGGCGAGGTAAACAAACCTGATTCGCTACCTGTTATGACGGGCAGGTCACGAAAGTTTGTAAACACTTCGTTTGCTTATGTTCAAAGAAAAGAGGCGGGACGAAAAAGCAGCTCGTGTGAGTAAACACAGGCAGAAAATGCATGGTTTTGCTAGCAAATCATAGAGCGCTACGAGATTACAAAGACAGATTACTGTAGGCTCTTTTTCCATTATACGTCACAGTTACCGGGGCCTGAAAGGGGAGCAAAAATTGTAATACTGCGGCCTCTCTTGTAAAAGATCCATTATACGTCACAGCTTACCAAGGGGCCTGAAAGAAATTGGGAGCAGGTGAAAAGAAAAATTGTAATACTACGAGTTTTGGGACGCTGAGGAAGAAGATTAGCTTGGGTGGATGGATTCCTCATTTTTTGCGGCCTGCCAGACATCTTGTAAAAGATGACTAAGGGGGATTAGGTATAGGGCCGGCTACCAATCTTGTAGAGACCATAAGCCATAAAACCTTCAGCTACAATACGGACAAGACTGTGATAAAAATAACCGGACATTTTGAAAGAAATTGTCAAGGACAGACAGGTGAAAAGAGAGATTATACTTGAAGGTTAAAAAAAAAAAACTACGAGTTTTGGGACGCTGAGGAAGAAGATTAGCTTGGGTGGATGGATTCCTCATTTTTTTTTCCTTTTAATTTCTTCTTTCTTTACTTAGAAGATCTGTGAAGCTGAGATCTTTAATTGGCCCATTTCCAAGACATTTTTTGTTTGTTTGTTTTTGTGCCGTCCTTTGAAGCTCTTTCTATATGTTTGTATATTTTTTTTAATGTCGCAAGCTCTAGTATCCATATGTTTTGGGGTTTTCTTCTATTTCTTTCATCGCGGGGATTCCAGAACGAGGCCTGCAATTTGACACTATTAACATTTTTTTTTCTTTCTTCTTTTTCTTCTTCTTCTTATTCTGCGTTCATTTTGTAGTCATGCTAGATCTGCAGGCCTGTCTCCAGGACAAAGTCCACAGTCTTTTCCAGGTCAGCGCGGCAGCCCCCTGCCTGATCTCAGCCCTCATTGGCTAGGTCAGAAGTCGAGGGTCCTCATGCTTTGGGCAGTTTTGGAGAATGTGTTAAAGGATCTGGATTCCAGTTCCACGTGAACATTCATTCATATGAGCCCCACTGGTCCTATCCATCGACAACGTAGTTTCTTCACGTGTTACTCAATATGTATTTGGTTCCACACAAGTCAATTCCACACAGTGGCGCAACCACAATGTAAGGGGCCCCCGTGCACAAATTAAGTGGGGCCCTCCTTATACAAGGGGCTCAACAATTATAAACAATGTACGGTAAATATGTATCAATAATTTAACTTTTCACTGTGTCATTATCATCATCATCATTATTACGCATCAACTCCCCAAGGACCATAGCCCTTCAGCAAATGATTCCCGAATCCTCTGGCCTATGCCATTCCCTCGAGATCTTTCCATATCTTCTTTATCCCCTTGCAGCAATCTAGGTCTGATCTCGGGGTCAAAAAGGTTGTCCTATATGAAGAACTCTGAATTTCATGACTTCATGTTTCCATTGTCATGTTAATGCACGAATGGCGGCCTCTTTAGTGTTTGCTTCGTCAGTTTCCATACTGATTCCCTATCTAAATTTCAAAGACTTTTTCATAATCCACAAATCCAGTGTTAAGTGGCGAATTTAACTTCCAGCTCTTTTGCTGACTAACATTATGAGCAGTGCCGCCACATGGTCTCTGTTTTGTAGAAAACTTTCCTAAACCTACCACATTTGTCTGACTATGGCCTGTTTTAATCTCTCAAGGATCATTCTATGTGTAACGTGAAGACTATGAACATATTATCACCTTGAGTTATGAGAGAGAGAGAGAGAGAGAGAGAGAGAGAGAGAGAGAGAGAGAGAGAGAGAGAGAGAGAAAGAGAGAGACTATCCTAGCCTATTATCATTACTTGTTTTCAGCACATGCCCAACACGGTCCTTTAAACACACGCGAACCTAATCTCGATCTATAAGTTCATTCACATCCAGAACTACATAGAACAGGCAATTTGAACCTCTGACGCCTTACTCACATAACGTAAACAACTTCTACCACCCAAGATACGCTCAGTCCAGAGCACAGGCTCACCGCACTCGCACAAAACATATTGTGCTAATGTAATATATTCCCTGACACTGATAGTGTCATAAATACTCTGTAATGTGTGCACTCTTGCAAGTCTCCCTTCTCTAGCAGCTTGATCAGAGATCCTTCCTATCACTCTGCTGGTATTTTGTTCCCTCTCCGATATTTGACAAAGTATTTGTGTATAATATCTATGTATTATTAAAACTTTTTTCATGTACAGCCCGTAACTTTGGTTTTATACATTTATATTTGTTTTCACGCTCTTTTTTATAATGTTTTCGTCGGTTTGTTCCTGGCCAAAACTTGTTGTCGTAATGTAGACAAATTCATTTTCCGTTGTCCCAAGGGCGTACTTAAAAGTAGAAAGTAGTTGACTTGCAGGGAGGATCCTTCCTTGGCAGGCGTACCCCCCCATAAAACACACATAAAAATATATGCTTGCAAGTAGATTTGTAAACAGTACACTACTGTCAAAATAGTGTCCGATGGTACCCCCCCCCCCCCCCTTCCTTCTTGGCTGTTACTATGGGAGTACCGCCCCCTCGCACCTTCCTTATTACGCCATTGCTTTGTCCTTGTAAGAATTATCACGTATTTTCATTGACGTTGACCTTATTGTAATATACTGTACCTGTAGAAGACGTTCGGTCACCTCGGCCTGCAATTGTACGAGCTCTTACAACAGTGTTTCCCAAACTTTTTCGGGTCACCGCCCCCTTGGCTCCCAGGAAATGTCCCTAGCGCCCCCCTCCCCCGACCACAGTTCTTCATAGTACATAAACAAAATTATAAAGAGTGAAAGATAAGAGCAACTGCTAATTCAAAACAGTGACAACTAATTGCTCTATTTATTACATTGTAATAAAAAGCTACAGATACGATTATTTATTAATTTAATTTAAAAAGAAAAACTTAATTACCTAATCCAGTATAACAAACAGAAGTATACGACAGTATTTTAGTAACAAACCTACTTCATTGATCTTTTAACTTCAGTGAGATGGATGTTGCTGGTGCAGTGATATCAGCTTCTCAACATCAGGCTGAAAGTTACTGTCGTAGATTTTTTTAGATAGGAGAATTAAGACTTGGGTTGGTCCCTTCTGAATAGGTTAGAATAGGTGATAGACACAGTGAGAGTTAGTAAAAAGAAATAGAATTTCCACAAGTGAGATGATAGACTGTAATATAGAGGCTGTCTCTGAAAAATCGAGGAAATCTTCTCTCTTTCACCTATCCTCTACGACAGCTTTTAAGGCGTCAGACAGTCTAAACACAGATATATATATTACATATATTTCTATCTACTCACGGGCACGCACATACACGTGACGACAGTTAAACACACAGACGTGGGAAATCTATAACAATGAATATATATATATATATATATATATATATATATATATATATATATATATATATATATATATATATATATATATATATATATATATATATATATATATATATATATATACTAGAACGTGCTGACCAACGCACTGATTTAGTTCAAGAGAGATTTTAATTATCATCTAAAAAAATCTTCTCACAACACCTAAAAAAATACATCAAGGAAAACATATACAAATAGTCATAAAATTCAAGAGAATGCTACAAGGATGATAGCCCCGTTATGATCTTAACTCTAGGTTTAGCCCACAGCCCCGTTAGGATGACAGATGATGGCCCAAAGAGTTATAGATGCATATGGCTAGGGTCTAATATTGTCCCCTTTCTTGAAGGTAAGAATTGTCTTATGACAGCAGTATCTATTCTAAAGGAACAATTAAATTAAGCAGCAAGTCTTTCATAAGGAAAAATTACAAAGTGAGTGCATTAAACAACGAACATCCTTCCGTCACTTTCACTCGGTTCTTTCATCAGGGTACCCTGGCTTTCATGCTTACCTAAAAAAAACTTGATGTTAATCACCGTCTGGCGCAACCTTAGGACACTTCTCTACAGTGAATCTGGATTCTTTGGATAAAGCGAATCCCAGCTCTGCAAATACAGGTTTCTTCCACTGTTTTCGGGGAGCGTTCACTTCACCAGTTACATTTGAGATTTACTGTTAATGTCACTTGAATCAGGTTTGATAAGCAAGTTTAAACGGGCACACAGAGTTCAAAACACGAGGATTCCGTTACTTTGGAAAAAGTTGACCAATGGACCACTGCTCTCAACAGATAGTCTTGGTTCACTATCCACTCTTTCGATAATGTCGGAAATGTTAATGGTATTTCTTGAAATTTTTCTCGCCGCCAGGCAGCACGTATATTTCAATTTGAGAAGAAATATGAGCTGGCTCAGAAGCCCAGTATAACCATTAGTCTTTAGCAACCGTTAGTGGGATTGGTATTACTGTTTATCTCTGATGGCACATGCACTGTCAGACCAGTGTTACTTGAAAAAAACCCACGTGGTTAAAGATAGGAAATGTCTATGCTTCTCACAAGTATGTTTCTTTACTAAACGCCGGCAAGTTGGGTTCACCCCAGTATTCGCTGAATGAAGAAAAACAACATATAATATAATATACAGAATATGTACTCGTTATAACTTACATTTTAAACGGCAAGCCTACAGCTTGACTTATATTTAAAGCTTCCCGTGAAATAAGTTATATTAAAAAAATCCCTCATCATGAATTAGGAATATCTGCGTATTTCCGTCACCACTCGTGATGCATCTAGCATTTATAAGTTTGTTTAGAAAAATATACTCGACTGAGTAGTTAGCAGTTAAATTAAATTCATTATGGCTACATGTTTGTTAAGCTAGAAATATAATTTATTCTGCTTTCCACTGTATGCGTCACTAGAAAATAATACAGACTTATAAATTAATCGCTCTGCACCAAATCTAACTAAGGAAATAAATAAACGATTAACCACTTTAAACATTTCGCAAAATTCTAGATATACTAGATATAATATTTTACCTCAAACAGAACTACGTATCACAACGAAACTAAGAGACATCACTTATAAGTTTAAGTGTTCTAGAACGAAGTGACCACGTCTACTGTAAAATGGAGAATGAGTGAAGTTAGTTTCGAACTCGGGCCAATATCTTAAAATTAGACAATAGCCCCAACTTATTTCGCAAACGAAATAATCTCCCCTTGTACGTGTAAAACACCTTACGTCAACTAGAAGACACCCATGATCAGCATGCCGTAACTGCCATCAGTGACCGAGAGTGCGCGTGTCAGTTGCAAATCTCAGACAACCGTCTGCAGTGCATGGGCGATTTCCACACTCCGCCGGAGCTATTCTGACGAAAGCTCTCATAATTGCTGCAAAATGTAGACAATCCGTCTGCCGGCTATGTCTGGCGGAGTGAATTTTCACGCTACAGGCCCAGAAACTAAGCCGAAGAAACACCGTCCCAGGGAGAAACTGTAGACAGCTGTCTGCTGGGACGTGTTCTTACACTAATGTCAGTCCGCCCAGGGACTTCACGTCTTATGCAATAATTGCGTTACTAGTATTTGAAACGAAACAGGTAAACGTTAGGAATGAGGATGAAAATATATATATATTTTTTTTTTCGCAAACGAATGGATGCGAAAAAAATACAGGAAAATGTAAAGAAATATAGAGGATACGGGTGGGAGAAACAAAGAAGAGGGTATAGGCAATTTAATGATCATAACCTATGTGACAGAACGTCCCCCCTTTAAGATATGGAAGCACTCCATGTCTACGTTATGGGAATAAATTTCCTATATCCGTAGCTTCAGGGTGTCTGTCTTCTTCCCTCTCATCTTCCCCCTCCATCTCTCTCCAATTCCTACACGAGTCTACTCTCCAAAGTTTCCTTCCTCTGGAATGTCTCCCATGCGCGCTTGAAAGAGCGTCGTCGCTTCTGACATTTTTGAAAGATTTCGTGTGATTGCAGTGGAATATCCCTGCCACTATCGTCATCTTCGTCAGTTTTGGCGATCGTCAGGAGATGTTTGGAGGTTGGCACTGGTCTTTCCAAGTATCTCTTTAAGAGATTTAAATGGAAAACCTTCTCCTTTCCTTGAATAGAGATCTGGTGGTTAGCCTTAGAAATCTTTTTCAGGACGGTAAACGGCCCTTGCCATCCGATCTTCAGTTGGTTGTTTCCGGTAGGGAGTAACACCAAAACTTTCTCTCCTGCTTCCAGTTCTCTTTCTTTCGCGACTTTCCTGTATCGGTTAGCGTGCTTTGTGCGTGCTCGCTTAAAGTTAGTCGTTGCTAGGTCCCACCCTAGTTTCAACCTATCCTTTAAATACGATACGTATTTACTGGCTGAGACAACTGTCTCATCAGCCTTCTGGTCTGTCAGCTACCAAAGTAAGGCTTCAAGCGGGCCCTTAATGGGTCTGCCGAATAAAAGCGTAGCTGGCGGAAATCCTGTGGAAGTATGAGGAGATTCTCTGTAGCCAAATAAAGCTGCAGGAATACAAAGATCCCAATCTTCAGGTTTTACTTGTGCCAGTCTACTTAACATCATGTTGAGGTTTCCGTTAACACGTTCTACTAGCCCATTTCCGGCCAGAGTATAAGGCTTAGTGTAGATGTGCTGGTCCCTCAAGATCTTGACGATCTCATCCATCAACAGGTTTCGGTATGGAGATCCGTTATCCGTCAGCACTTGCTGAGGGAATCCCAACCGAGTGAAAATCTGCACGAGGGCTTCTGCGACATGCTTGGCATCTGCGCATGTTAGCGGGATAGCTTCTGCCCATAAAGTGCATGTGTCGACTAAGGTCAGGATAAACCTGTTCCTTCTTTTAGTCCTTTCGAAAGGCCTTAAAATGTCGATCACAACCTGTTCGAATGGTGTTCCCACTATTGGCATTTCACCCAAAGAGACTGGGGGTGCCCGTTGCTTGGGTGGCACACGTTGGCACTGGGCACAGGATTTGACACATCTGATAATATCAGTATTTACTCCTGGCCACCAATAATGAGTGGTTATCCATTGGTTTGTGGCGTTCTGTCCCATATGTCCGCTGAAGGGAAGAGAGTGCCCCATTTCTAGGATTTGGCTTCTGTACTGTTTCGGTACTAGGAGCTGGTTGTAACCTTGGTCAGGCTTGCCCGTTCTGCGATAAAGTACGCCCTCCTTAGAAAAAATGTCCCCGTGCTGTTTGGGTTCCTTAGCCATGGGCAGTTTCCTAAAGCAGGGTGCCAAAGTAGGGTCCTTGTATTGCGCTTCTTTAAGTTCCTTGGGTAACAAATTCGGCGCAGGCTCCCGTTCCTTCTTGGTTTGCCCTCTTGTAGTTACTGCTGCCACAACCGGCTCTTCCGGTTTCCCAATACACACGTATCTACCGCCAAGTATGACTGGGTAGATGGGATCATCCATAACAGCCGCTTTGATCACACCTCTGACGAAATCAGAGTGGATCTCCACCAATGCGATGGGAAGCGCTGTAGGTGTATCACTCTTACGAACTCCACAAAGTTGGACGGTCTCTCCTGTCTCTTGACCGGGTTTGACCAGGTTTCTGGCAACAATGCAATCATAAGAAAGCCCCGTGTCAAATAAACAAGAAGTTTGAGAACCGTTCAATGTAACAGTACCTTGCGTTGAGGGTCTATCATCAACAGGTTGGGAATCACTGTCAATAATTCCGCCTTGCGAGACTGTCAATAAGCATCTGATGCGTTTAGGCTCGGTGTGCTCGCTCTGATCATCTGTCCCGTGCGCAGGGGTTTTCCCTTTGCCACCTTGTCCTTTCTGGCTGCGCTGCCATGTAGGGCGGTCGGGTTGATCAGACTGTTTGGGGTGGTTGGGGTACTTGTTCTTGTAGAACTTGGATTTTTCAGGAGGGGGGTTTTGAGGTCCAGTTTCTCTGTGATTATTCTGATTAGAAGCCTGAGAAGATTGCTCTAGATTATTTTTTCGAAAATGCTCCTCTGTCGGTTTCCGTTTTGTGGCCGGTAGTTCAGCCAGCGCATTTTGATAACGCTCAGACTTCTCTAAGATGTCTTCAAGTTTTTCTGCCCCCTGCTCAGATAGAAATCTCCGGGTATCTGCAGACAAAGTGTTCTTTATTTGTTCTGTTAGAACAAATTCCTCCAGACCTTCATAGGTAGAGGGGAGCTGTGAAAGCTCAAGGCACTTTGTTAGGTATCCCTTCAAGCGAAACGAGAACTGTTGAAAAGTTTCAGAGCTCTCTTTCTTGCTGTTGCGAAACAGTTGCAGAAATTTGCGAGCATTCATTTCAAAGCGCTCCAGTAACGCTTTCTTCAACACGTCATAGTTGTCTTGTTGGCTGCTTTCCAGTTTGGCGTAAACATCATACGCACTGCTTTTCAGCGCCTGTCAAAGCTTCATGTTCCAACGCGACCTTTCTAAACCGTATAGAGTTGCAATTTTCTCAAATTTTTCTAGATACGTGTCAATCTTCTCATTAGGACAAGGGAAAGACTCAAGAGTGAAAGACATAGCGTTGAGTTGTAAAGATTGAGTGTTAGAAGGATCAGTTAAGGAAGAATGAGGAGAAGACTCTCCATTGCTGGAGGTAGACACAGCACCACGACTTTGGAACTCTAGAGTTTTAAGAGCCAACTCATGCTGTCTCTCCTTCTCTCTTTCCTCTCTCTCCTCCCTCTCCTTCTCATGCTGTCTCTCCTCCCTCTTCTTCTCATGCTGTCTCTCCTTATCTTTTTCTCTCTCCCTGCGGATTTCCATTTCTTCCTCAATCTTCTTCTGCTGTAATAGCCGATCTTCCGCTTCTTTCCTCCTAGCTTCTTCTTTTTCCTCTTTGGCTTCAGCTGCTTTCCTCTCCGCATCATATCTCTCAAGTTCGTCTCTGACAAACGCTTTCGCTTCCTCTCCTTCCAGTCCCTCCTCTCTCGCTTCGTCCGTGAGGAGTTGTCTAAGCTTTGCCCTCTCGGCCATATTATGTCAGTGACGGAGACTAGTAGAGAAAAAAATAGGAAAAAGGATACACTGGTTCCTACCACTTACGAGAAAATACCAAATAAAAGATGATATGCTTAACCCTGGGATACCTCCTCCAAAATAAAATCTAACTATCGCTGCTATTAATCGGCAATAAAGCACCTAATGCAAACACGACTACGCCAACTAAATGGTAGTTAAGATTACTTCTGAAAAATAAGTTGCTACAGTGGAAACAAAATAATTATTGCAAAAATTAAAGAGAAAAATAATCCCTTAATTTTAAAATCCACTATAAGCTCGCCCCTGAAGTCAGATCGGGTAAGGGAGGCAGTTAATCTGGACGAAAGAGTCCAAAACGCACTCCTTAACTTAGTTCAAACACCGTTCTGCCTCAGTACCCAGTGAATGTTATACACTCACCACTTTACCAGCGTTTAGTATTACAAATCAACAATTAACATATATTCCGACAAAATCCACGTGTAACTCAAGTGTATATTATTCAAATGCTGTGGAAAAAAACGTATCAGTTTGTGTGGTCAGCACGTCCGAAAACAGATCGTTAGTCTAGGGGATAAATTATTATAAAAATAAAACTCACGAGACAATCACACTCTTACTCTATTACAGAATAAAGAATCTTAAGTTCAAAATCCCGATAGACGAGTCCACATTTGTCGTACTCGTCTTCCTATTCTAAGTTCAAAAATCCTTCGGACGAGACCACATTTGTCGTAGATTTTTATAGATAGGAGAATTAAGACTTGGGTTGGTCCCTTCTGAATAGGTTAGAATAGGTGATAGACACAGTGAGAGTTGGTAAAAAGAAATAGAATTTCCACAAGTGAGATGATAGACTGTGATATAGAGGCTGTCTCTGAAAAATCGAGGAAATCTTCTCTCTTTCACCTATCCTCTACGACAGCTTTTAAGGCGTCAGACAGTCTAAACACAGATATATATATATTACATATATTTCTATCTACTCACGGGCACGCACATACACGTGACGACAGTTAAACACACAGACGTGGGAAATCTATAACAATGAATATATATATATATATATATATATATATATATATATATATATATATATATATATATATATATATATATATATATATATATACTAGAATGAGCTGACCAACGCACTGATTTAGTTCAAGAGAGATTTTAATTATCATCTAAAAAAATCTTCTCACAACACCTTAAAAAATACATCAAGGAAAACATATACAAATAGTCATAAAATTCAAGAGAATGCTACAAGGATGATAGCCCCGTTATGATCTTAACTCTAGGTTTAGCCCACAGCCCCGTTAGGATGACAGATGATGGCCCAAAGAGTTATAGATGCATATGGCTAGGGTCTAATATTGTCCCCTTTCTTGAAGGTAAGAACTGTCTTATGACAGCAGTATCTATTCTAAAGGAACAATTAAATTAAGCAGCAAGTCTTTCATAAGGAAAAATTACAAAGTGAGTGCATTAAACAACGAACATCCTTCCGTCACTTTCACTCGGTTCTTTCATCAGGGTACCCTGGCTTTCATGCTTACCTAAAAAAAACTTGATGTTGATCACCGTCTGGCGCAACCTTAGGACACTTCTGTACAGTGAATCTGGATTCTTTGGATAAAGCGAATCCCAGCTCTGCAAATACAGGTTTCTTCCACTGTTTTCGGGGAGCGTTCACTTCACCAGTTAAATTTTAGTTTTACTCTTAATGTTACTTGAATCAGGTTTGATAAGCAAGTTTAAACGGGCACACAGAGTTCAAAACACGAGGATTCCCTTACTTTGGAAAAAGTTGACCAATGGACCACTGCTCTCAACAGATAGTCTTGGTTCACTATCCACTCTTTCGATAATGTCGGAAATGTTAATGGTATTTCTTGAAATTTTTCTCGCCGCCAGGCAGCATGTATATTTCAATTTGAGAAGAAATATGAGCTGGCTCAGAAGCCCAGTATAACCATTAGTCTTTAGCAACCGTTAGTGGGATTGGTATTACTGTTTATCTCTGATGGCACATGCACTGTCAGACCAGTGTTACTTGAAAAAAACCCACGTGGTTAAAGATAGGAAATGTCTATGCTTCTCACAAGTATGTTTCTTTACTAAACGCCGGCAAGTTGGGTTCACCCCAGTATTCGCTGAATGAAGAAAAACAACATATAATATAATATACAGAATATGTACTCGTTATAACTTACATTTTAAACGGCAAGCCTACAGCTTGACTTATATTTAAAGCTTCCCGTGAAATAAGTTATATTAAAAAAATCCCTCATCATGAATTAGGAATATCTGCGTATTTCCGTCACCACTCGTGATGCATCTAGCATTTATAAGTTTGTTTAGAAAAATATACTCGACTGAGTAGTTAGCAGTTAAATTAAATTCATTATGGCTACATGTTTGTTAAGCTAGAAATATAATTTATTCTGCTTTCCACTGTATGCGTCACTAGAAAATAATACAGACTTATAAATTAATCGCTCTGCACCAAATCTAACTAAGGAAATAAATAAACGATTAACCACTTTAAACATTTCGCAAAATACTAGATATACTAGATATAATATTTTACCTCAAACAGAACTACGTATCACAACGAAACTAAGAGACATCACTTATAAGTTTAAGTGTTCTAGAACGAAGTGACCACGTCTACTGTAAAATGGAGAATGAGTGAAGTTAGTTTCGAACTCGGGCCAATATCTTAAAATTAGACAAAAGCCCCAACTTATTTTGCAAACGAAATAATCTCCCCTTGTACGTGTAAAACACCTTACGTCAACTAGAAGACACCCATGAACTGACACTTCACCTACTTCACGCCTCACGCTGATCAGCATGCCGTAACTGCCATCAGTGACCGAGAGTGCGCGTGTCAGTTGCAAATCTCAGACAACCGTCTGCAGTGCATGGGTGATTTCCACACTCCGCCGGAGCTATTCTGACGAAAGCTCTCATAATTGCTGCAAAATGTAGACAATCCGTCTGCCGGCCATGTCTGGCGGAGTGAATTTTCACGCTACAGGCCCAGAAACTAAGCCGAAGAAACACCGTCCCAGGGGGAAACTGTAGACAGCTGTCTGCTGGGACGTGTTCTAACACTAATGTCAGTCCGCCCAGGGACTTCACGTCTTATGCAATAATTGCGTTACTAGTATTTGAAACGAAACAGGTAAACGTTAGGAATGAGGATGAAAATATTTTTATTTTTTTTTCCGCAAACGAATGGATGCGAAAAAAATACAGGAAAATGTAAAGAAATATAGAGGATGCGGGTGGGAGAAACAAAGAAGAGGGTATAGGCAATTTAATGATCATAACCTATGTGACAGTTACTCAGAAGTGAGTCTCAGATCCCCTGTTCAGTAATTTGCAGTCTGTTTCTTTGCTTTGAAAGAAGTTGGACAACCGCGCTGAAACCGCGCTCTTCTTAATACGATGTTGGAAAAGCAATACAGAACATATTAACCTTTCTCCACACTGCAGGATAGCATTCAGAGACGTCTTTCTACAACTAAAAGTCTTGATATGATTTTTTGAACATTGGCTTTAAGCTCAACGTCATTTTCCAGCGAAAGCAGTTCTTCTTCCATTCTTCCTAGTTCCTCACTGCACGTGTCTAGGAATGGATGTATTATCCAATCTGGAATAGTGATCAAAAAGAGATCCTGAAACCTATGAGACATGTCTTTAAGCAGCATCTCTATGCTTGAAGATTATCCTACGGTATTTTGCTTTTCTCTTCCAACTCAAAGAGGCTGGGAAATTGGATTAGCTCGCAACGTCCAATAGTGCGTTTGAATAGCGTTAATTTGGCCAGAAACATGGAGATGACAGATTTGACTTTTAAAAGATTAATCCTATTTCCTTGCAGTTGCAGATTTATGTCATTAAACTTTGTGAATAAAAATGACAAACATGCAATGTCATGCCTGATATTCGTTAGTTCTGTACTGAGCAAAGCATGAGAGTCTTTAAAGAATTCTATCAGTTTCAAAAAAAGCGTAAAAGCGTCTCGGACTACAGTATTTCCTTTTGAGAGCCATCTGACTTCTGTGTGCACCATCAAGCGTTCAAATTGTTCGTCATTCTCGAAATCGTTTAAAATTGAGAGCATGAGACTTAATTCTATTAATCGCTGTTACAACAGTGTTTAATGATTTGTGAAGCCAATCACTTAAATTGTTTGCAACAAGATGTTGTCTGTGAATTACAGTGTTTTGTAAATATACCAGGTACAGCTTCTTTTAAGAAAGCGATAAACCCGCGGTAACAACCTATCATTGATGGTTCCACGTCTGTTGCACAAGCGGAATGTCCTTCTCTTTGAAGAATTGCTAAACTACACGAAAGATTGACTCCCTTCTCGTATCTGTAACTAGTTGCCTTGCAAATAAGAACTCCTGAGCAGCCAAGCTTTCATCTTTTACGAAGCGAACATACGCAAGAAGTAAAAATTCGTTTCCCGGAAAAGTTGACTCATCCAACTGCAATGCAAATTCTGTTGTCCGAAGTATGTTTCACAATGTGTCTTCAACATTCTCAGCCATTTCGTCTGTTCTTCTTTGAACACAGGTATTTCTGCGCGGTATAGCCTTAATTATTTGTTCAGGTGATCTATACATAACTGTACTCACACCAGCAGTTGTGTCAGGTTTTCCAGCTTTAGCTATTAGCAATGAAATGTTGTATGAAGCTCATAAACCATCATAATTTTGTTGTGAAGTGCTGGCAAAAATGTTGCGAACAGTTTTCCGTTTCTGAAAATTTTCACGAAGTAACTGAAAATTTTCCAAGCTTTTGTCTGCTTTATCGGGCGGCATTTTTCTTCAAATATTCAAGAAGTCTTGAAGGTTTCATTTCTTCATTTGAAAAGGACCTCTCACTAAACAGACACATTGGCAGCTGTTGGTTATTCAGTACTGGAATAAATCCATATTTCAGATAGTCCACGCTGTATTATCTGAAATTCTTTTTCTGCCATATTTGTTCAAGATTCTGGAATAAAGAATTGATTTTACAATTTTGCAGCTAGAAAAATATGCATCAAGTATGCAACAAAAACTGATTTAAATGTGGCTTTACATAAATTTTCACACAATTGTTCTTTCCAGTTTACTCTTCTTTTTTTTTTATAAAGTTTTGAAACCACAGCCATTAATAAATTAGACCAAAAAAAAAAACCAATTAGAAAATGTAAAACAACAATTAGAAACAAAACACAATCAGCAACAGCCACAACAACGTTGAAGTAACCCAATAATGATTTCTTAAAGAATACTAATAGTTACTTAATATGAAATAATATAAAATAATTCACTTGTGAAGATAGGCCTAAAAATTTAAAGATTGGGAGCCAGTGGCGTAATTATACTGTGTGGAGCTACCGGGCACAAATTAAAAGGATATAATATAATGGACTGAACAACAATATTCAATATACACCAAATCTATATCAAAATGTATCTGCTTAATTAATAATTAGTGTTAGTAAAACTGATACTAGCTCAGTACAAGAAAAGAAAAAAAAAAATATGAAAACTAACCTAATCGACAGGACGAAATAGTTTGATACCCAGTGCTAGCTTATTTGAAAGCCCTGTTCAAAAGAAGAGTCGAGAAAGTTTGTTGGTTTTGATCAAAGGCAGCTCCAAGATGCAATAGATGGGAAACGTACGTCGCGTCGGTCGATTTATGAAAGTCTGAATGCAATGTAGGAATGCCAGTTCAGGGGTTCAAAGACTGATTTCTACTGCCAAGAAACACTTGGCTCTATTGCACCTTTTCTCTTGTTTAACGTACCGCGAATATCATGTTACCACTAGCCCCCATAAATACTGAGACATTAAATTCGCAACAATGCAAAGTCGGTCCTTTATGAAACACCAACAGGTATCTAATTTCGTCTACTGCCGGATGAAATACGCTCGTGAACACCTAACGAATTTCAAAGTTCGTATTAAACTAGTAAACACTACATAGGACTGGTTTTCACCTTCCAACGATTCTGTTTTAATCTTAGAGAGCCAATCACAGACTTCTCGTTGTTCGTTTCAGGAATGACCTAATGGACAATAGTTATTTTGTTAACCCCGATCACGCGGTAGTTCCCGATTACTATTTATGATCACCTATGGTTACCTGAGCTCAGGATGGCACAAACAGACGAAACTACGCCTTGCTTAATGATCCTAGTAATACACTCATCCACATCTCTCCTATCTCGTTCCCGCCTCATTGATGTCTCTCAAATCTATATAACTGCTTTTTGCTTGCTAATATTTCGGTGCTAGGTTCTTTGTGTAGCTGCAGTATGTCTTTTTTATACCTCTTGTACTTCTTTGTTTGTTCCTACATAAACATAATTCACGGACGCTGTCTCTATAAATTCCAGCTTATCTTTTGTTTTCATCTGGCTTTTTGTTTTGTTTTGTTTTCTTTCGTTCTTTATTTATTTTGATAGTTTCTATTGTTATCCACGCTATATTTAGACGTTCCATTTTGTCAGGATCTTTTTTGCTTGTCTCGTTCCTCACGTATTTGATATTTTGCCAGTATTCTCCAGGCGTTTTCATGTTTGTCACGAGTGGTTTTCAGAGTCTGCCTGAGACAAGACAAAAAAGTTTGAGTGACGTCTGAGACAAGACAAAAGTCTGAGTGAGGACTGAGAAGATAGATGAGAAATGGTGTTGAATGTGGATGGAGTGAATTATAGCTATCAGGAGTGGAAGATCAGATAATGACCCTCCCCCTGCCACTCAATGACTACGTGTCTAGCTACTTTCACTCCGCCTCTCTTTGCTGCTAAGAGTAAGGTACAGTGCACGTTAGTTGCTCCACGCACAATCAGTACAAGTACAGATAGTAAAGAAGTCTGATCCGCCGATTGATTGTCTATTTTATTAAGGGAAAAAAACTATGGAAAAATAAGAAAATGTCCAGTCACAAAGCATCACATCATACCCAAAAAAAAATGCATTAACCAAAATCTAGTGACAACAACGCTAGTAATAATAATAATCATAAAATAATCAACTGAGCTTGACTCTCAGGTCTAAGTAATTCAAATTTCCACTAATATTTGGCTAGATATTCTACTGCTCCTGCTGCAGGGAACCCTGAAATAAAGAAGTCCTTACACACATCTAATAGCACAGCTGTTTAATCCAATGTAATGAGCACTATCCCGCTGGTTACCCCGAGCTCTCCCATTCTCAAACAACTATCTAAGTCCATTCCTCAAAGTCCTTCGTCGGCACATTTCTGTTTATATTCCGCTTGGATTACAGCTGTTGGAGGATCGCATACGGAGAGATGGTAACCCTCTCATCTCCCTATGATGACAATCCTTGGAACAATCCAAAACTATAAATCCCCAACGAAAAGAAATTTCAGGATAAATGTTGTCCTCTAGTGTACAGGTGTGCTTTAAATCAAGGATCTAAAGGGGTGGCGATAAATGCACTCAAGATCTAATATGTATTGGAGGTAATAAATCCACGATGTGCGCTGGCCCGCCAATCCAGTGACGGCTCGTGAAAATATGGATGAAGTAGCTCTATGAAGTTGATGCCAGTGGAGCATGGGCCCTCCCCTTACTTTGCGGGATTGGCGTAAAATTCTCAGCACTGGAGATCACAAATGTACCCGTCTTAGAGTGCTGGTAATATGAACGACTGTAGTTGGTGTGAACACCCCGATGTAAATAGGTTGATGATTTATCCTGCCTTTCCAGGAAAGCTAATCCGACCGATGGCCCAGTGGTTCCCTAACTCAGTCTGAGTTAAGCGGTTCTCGCTGAAATGAAATCATATTAAAAATTCTATGATTATCTAGCCAACATAAATGTTACAACATCGAAAAACAAAACAATTGCATAAACAGGTACCGATTAACTAATTACCCATTCCCACCCCGACCGCTGGTCAGTGCTGACCTGGTCCCGCAGTTTATCTCTCTCCCCCTTTCCTTCGCTCTGACCGTTAAATAGACGATCGAGCCGGTAGGTGCCTGAGCCAGCCTACATAATAACTAGAAACTTTGCGTAATCAGGCGTTACCCACGTCTGGCGAGCGGAGGGGGGGGGATGTAAACCTCCCTGCTCAATCTACCTGACGCGGAACTGACCTTACGACGTATCTGTCAGTTCGGTTTAACACACAGGCGTCTAAAGAAAATCGCAAGGCCCGTCTAAGGTTAATTCATTATTATGCTATACGCTTAATACCATCGTATTTACAAGTACTCATTATGAAAACATATAAGGCTACTCTTGGTAAACCTCTAATTGAATTAAAAATATCCATCTATTAAACAAGTAATCAAATTAATTAAAGCTACATGTAGTGAAAAAAATATATAAGGATCCGCCACGGAGGCCAGAAAAAGGAACATCGCTTATGGTTACACTCTGTTATAAAAATAATTCCCTCCACGTAACAATCAGGTATACAGTTACACGTAGAGGGGGAAAATTATTCTTTTAGTGAAACAAGTCAGATATATGTACACGTCGTGATTAAGAGGTTCTATAAAAGGGTTTTCATAAAGCACCTTAAGTTACACAACCATTTGGCTTTAGAAAAAAAAAAACCCCCGTAGGTGGCATACAAACACAATTTCCAAAATGAAAACTAACTATAGCTTCTTAGTGCTTGTTGGGTAATGGCCGCGCCTTAAAAAAATGCTAGAGCCCACTATAATGAACTTATCCTAAATATAAATCTCAAGGAAAAAATAACAACTACCAAGATTCTTACAGAGATTGTGAAAAATTTCCTACACTAAAGTAGCTGGCAAACTGCACAGAGTTCTCTACCACCTCACGACAGAAGTTCCAGGGACTGAAAGCATTTTGAGACAAAAGGGGACTGATTATATATACAAAGAATATACCACAGGTGTCCAAGCGTGGGATAACACCTGCACAGAGAACGAAGAAAAACAATCGTAACATCTCCCGGAGTATTCATATGGCGACGCACTAGAAGAAGGATTTCGTAACAGAACGACTGCTCTTACTCAGCGAGGGTCCCAGACTTTCCCTGGAATAAAAAACAAAGGGAAGTTTTCGCCGCCCAGCGAGAAGCGTTGCGGACGCGTCACAAATGCATTCTTACCTGCAATAAACGACTTTTCATCTCCGCTGTCCACTTTTCGCGGGAGAAACAGGGGAGTTAACTTGTCAGATCAAAGTGACATGCTAGCAGCGACAGAAACTAGAAGAAACCAAAATGAAAAATAGGCGTGCCTAAAAGCAAGAAGAAGGTTGGGGGCTGGTAGCTACACCCTAGGGCCCAATTTTCAAACCCAGCGTTACAATGTTCTTGAAGCACTTAGCACTTATTGGATATTGTTGCCGTAAATTTTTGTTGTATGTTTTGGTTCCATTATAACCCATATTAAAAAGTTGTCTGCTTCAGTGTTGCTGCACTGTGATGATCTGAATTTGTTTATTGTGATCAATATGAACTCCGCCTATGCCGGTCCCAAGCCCGGATGAAAAAGGAGGAGGGCGGCCTGCATGGAGGCCGTAAGGAGGCAGCCCCTCCACCATGCAAAGGCACAACAGGCCAATCACCTGTTTGCTTTAAACTATGATTACGAGCAATATAAGAGAGAAAAACGGACTGATTCTAAAGACGACGAACTGGAACGGACTACGGACTACGACTTATGGAACTTGGAACACAAGAAGTATAAATGGGAAAGAAGAGGAGCTAATGGAAGAGATGAGGAAAGCAAAATTAGAAATCCTGGCTATTACCGAAACAAAGAAAAAGGGACAAAGAGTCATGGATCTCGATGGCAACACGCTGTTATACAATGGTGTACCCACATCTGAAAGAGCTAAAGGGTGCGTGGGTTGCATTGTGGCCAAAAACCAGAAAGATAGTATCAAGAGATGGAACTTTTGGGCCAAATGAGGATGAGAGAGCAGAGGTCAAGGAGGAATTCTTCGAGCTGCTTCAAAGGACAGTAGATGACTGCCTAGATGAAGTTATCATGCTCGGAGATTTTAATGCCAGAGTTGGAAATGACCATGCTAGATGGGGTGGAGTTATCGGAAGATATGGAGAAGATACTCTCAATGACAATGGAAAGCGGCTCCTTAGATTCTGCAGATATCATAAAGACAGCTGCAGCAGAAGTATGCGGTGAAGTCCGACTTGGGAACAAGAGAAAGAGAACACCTTGGCGGACAGAGGAAGTCAAAGAGAAAATAAGAGAAAAGAAAATGGCATGGAAACAATACTTAGGAGCTAAAAACACAACAGGACAAATGGAAAAATATAGAGAATATGTGACACTCAGAACAGAAGCAAAGAACAAAGTGCTAGCAGCAAAATAGAAGTCCTGGGAAGAATTTGGAGAAAAGCTAGAAAAAGATGCACAAGAAAACTAGAAATTGTTCTATAAGACCCTAAAGAACATGAGAAAGGAAAAACAATGCCCTCTCAAATTTATAAAGGACAAGCAAGGCAAATTGCTTACTGCACCGAAGGAAGTAATGGAAAGATGGAAAGAATATTTCTCAGAACTCCTGGATGGTGAGCATGGTGAAGCATTAGAAATGATAACCACTAGCACAGAAGAGAAAACCAATGATGGTGAAGATGACATAAAGATGGAAGAACTGAAGGCAGCACTGGAGAAAATCAAGATGGGCAAAGCAGCAGGGCATGATGGTATAACACCAGAAATGGTTAAGTACATGGGAGCATCAGGCGACCTATTACTCCTAAGGGTTCTACAGGCAGCGTGGTACAACAAGACCATACCAAAGAATTGGGAAATTGCCATCATAACACCAATTTTCAAAAAGGTGACAATCGACAGTGTGGAAACCATAGAGGCATATCCCTTCTCAGTGTCCCTGGTAAAATCTACTCTAGAATCTTAGAGCAGAGACTCCGACGCCTAGCTGAGCCACAACTGGTTGAGGTCCAGTGCGGATTCCGAGCAAACCGAAGTACTCAAGACCTAATCTTCACACTCAGACAGCTGAGTGAAAAGGCCCTTTAGTATAAGAGTGAGATCCATCTTTGTTTCATAAATCTGGAAAAGGCATTTGACAGGGTCCCCTGGAGCAAACTTTGGGATTGTTTGGCAAGGAAGAACATTCCAGCACCTCTGATTCATGCTATACAGAGCTTCTACAAGTCTTGCAGAAATTATGTGAGGACAGCAAACCATAAGTCAGAAGAGTTCAGGACCACCACTGGTGTAAGACAAGGTGATATCCTATCACCTTACCTCTTCATACTCCTTATGGACGATGTCATCAAGGCATGTAAGGAGAGAACAAGAAAGTATTCAGTGGGGTACTGGAAGATGAGACAGGTCTATATTTCGGAGCTGGCATTTGCTGATTTCCTCCCATGTCCCAGTCTTGACATATGGATGCGAGTCATGGGCAATGACTACAACCCACAAAAGCCAGATCCAAACCCCAGAAATGAGGTATCTGAGGAAGGTGGTTGAGGTAACAAGAAGAGACATGGTACGCAACCAGACGATACGTCAAGGCCTTAAATCCCACCCCCTGCAGACCCAAGTAGAACAGTCCCAACTAAGATGGTTTGGCCATGTCTGCAGAATGGGAGAAGACCGGCTACCACGACAAGCATGGGAAACAAAGAGCCAAGGATCCAGACCCCCAGGACGACCCAGAGTCCGCTGGGAGGACAACATTAGACAATCTTTGAAGGACCGAGGACTAGAATGGAACCAGGCCAGGAGGAAGACAGCCGATAGGATAGTCTGGCGCTCTCTCTTCCAAGCCTCTACACCTCATGGTAGAAGGGGAACGACTAAGTAAGTAAGTAAGTGATCAATATGAATATCTGTTCTGCGGTATAGGAAGATGACTGTGTTTTATATATTCTCTTCTGTGAAAATACGTTTTGTACTATGTTTTGATTTGATAGTTATAAATGTTTGAATATTTCTCCTTTTTGTCAATCCTTGTTCATGTTTTCATATGACCTATTCCACAACGGGTGGTTTCTGTCAATTATTCTTATTTGCTGGTCCTTCGGTAATGAAGTAGTTAACACGCTTGTTGATAATTTTTTTTTTTTTATGGGGGAAACCAGAGTTGGCTTCCCGCGAGGAACCTAGTCGAAGCTGCCAGTGTCGTGCTTAGATATGTTTTAAAGTTATTTAAGGTCCCGCCTGAGTATAGGGGATGGTAATAATACGTGAGAAGTAAAGGTGTAAGAAATTAGATTTTCACGAGTGGATAGTTTAAGTAGATGATCTGTCTCTGGACTGAGTAGTTTCTCTAGTCCAGCCTATCTATACGACTATAATTTAGTATAAGACAATCTTGCACCTCCCTACATCTAGAAATATAAGTTTACCTAAACACTCACACACAGTTATGTGACAACAAGACACACAAACGTGAGAAACTATGGTTAATTGGGGTTGGGTCTGACCAACACACAAAGTTTAGTTCTTTTGTTGTTTATTATTATTAAACTTTACAACATCGAATATCTAAAAGAAATCAAACAAATCAGAATTACGTATATATAAAGAAAAATAACAGAATACCTGTGCCCTCCCCTCCTTAAGAAGAAAAAAGAAGCCAACACGTTAATAACCCCAAAGGTTAAAGGTTAGCACTAGGTTACAGTATAGACAGTAAAGAAAAGAACAAAGTTCCTACTAAACGTTATCCAATAAAGTAAACAATATTTAAACAGAATTTAGTTGATACAATTTTTCCTGTAACAAAGAAAATATTTCACTCTCTCTCTCTGTCATACGTGGCCACAAAATCACGCTTCTTACCCTATTCTTGGTGAAGAAAACTTCTTGGACCTATAATCCATGCATTTATATATTTGTTCCCGGTGTTTTTATCGTACAAATTTGGCCCCAGTCCCTCCTTTCAATCATTACATTTTAGACGGGGAACGCCTAATTTGGTGGTTGATTTCCTGGATAAACAAATGTCACCTCGAATAGTTAATGCGGAAACTCTCTGAGATCTGGTGTTCACAGTAAACAGTAGGAAAACATCTGATTGCAAAAAACTGTTAATTATTGTTAATTGATGATGGTGGTAAATCCTATCGGCTGTCTCTGTGGTGAGTGCCGATTTTGAAACAGCGTAACTTATTGGATAAATCCGATGGAAAACAACTGTCAAAAGTCGGGAGAACTGTTATATCTTTCACACCCCAGTGGGCTGATAAAATTGCAAAAAAATATCTGGTCAATCCTATTCACAAATGAACTTGGCGACGTGTAAGCCAAGAACACATCAATCACTCAGTAAATTAAGAAAAATTACCAAAATAAACCGCTGGTCGCCGTTTGATCAGGTCTGCGAGAAATAGAGAAACATTATGAAAAAATGCTACTATTATATCTCTACATATATACACACGGAAGGGGACGAGATGATCTCTCATCCTCTCCGTCAGTACTGATTAGAGTTAAAAGGCACACGCTGTCTCTAGCCTATCCTATCGCTATCGCATAGCGGGTCTAGTTTGGGTGAAGGTATGTGCCCTCCTCGCTCCTTCTGCGTGCGCTAACAATCAGCGTACAATGTCAGTTATTATTTAATTATCCATACGCGCATTTTAACAAATATCGCCTGTCGCTAAGAAGCTATTAGAGGGTCGGCGTCGGTGGGTCGTCGTATGGTATTTAAACAACAGTCACTTACTAAAATTACAAAAAATGCAAAATAACGTGGATTCTATGGTCCACTATCAGTCACCTAGCATTTTAATTCAGTCAGCTATACTGTATCTTTCTGTATTATAAGTGGCGGTAAAATTATCATTAAACTGCACAACTGTAAACAAATAGCTATGCGTTATTTTCCACTGGTTTTAACACCTAGAAAATCACAGTGAATTTAAGATGATAAAACTTAGCACATTAAATCACGTAAATGCTCATTTCTATTACCACAAATCAGAAATGAAAATCCCCACGAAACTATTAACACATCTATTCACAATGGTTCTAGATAACGTGTTTAGACTCTCCGAAAAATGTTGAGCGACAACTGATAACCGATTTTGAGGAGCCACAGTTTATATACATCATGTTATTATGATCTCTAGAGGATGTTATTTTTCACACTCTTTTGCATAGCAAAAATCAGGGAACTACGTTTCCCCCAGATAAAAGGTTTCCACGGTCGTTCTGTTCGGCGTTGCTAACCGACAACAGAGGCATACCGTGTAACGGGCTTCCTTCCGAGGTTTTCCCCGCTCCTCGAGATCAAAGCGTTATCTCTCCCTGTATGTACGAACATCAAAGGATTCTCGGGAATTTGTTTTCGCCCGTGCGACTACTTCAAAAAGAGGTCCGTTGTTTCCACGTGCATCTGTCTGCTATCTGATGATTGACAGATCAGCTTGCGTGGGAAACTCAGGTAAACAACACCATGTTCGTTCCCTGTTTAGACTGACAGGTCGCGGAAGTTGGTAATATGTCTGTTTGTTTACGTCTCAAGGAAAAGAGGCGTGGATTAAAAGTGAGTAATGCAGTCTGTCAAATGCTTGACTTTGCTAACGAATCTTAGAACGCCACGAGGTCACGAAAGGCTGTCGGATACTGTAGGCTATATTTCCATTATACGTCACAGCCAGTCGGCAGTCTAATATGGCTAAGTACAATCCGGCGTGATGCTGACCACGTCACTCCTAGTGTGCCGATGGTCAAGAAAATATGGGCCTAACACCGTATTCCCAATATGCCTCAATAGGCGTGTAACGGGATCCTTTACCCCCTACCCTTACAATGGAATATTCCGGTGTTGTTCTGAGCAAAGAATGAATAGTACTATTGCTCTCTCAAGCAAGTCGTACAAGACGACTAATGTGAGGTTGGGCATGGGGCTGGTAACTTCATTATGTAAAACAAATTGCTATATAAACCATTGCTGCCAGTGCATGCACTTTAGTGTTAGGCATTTTGCAATAAGGAGGCCCGCTACAGTGGTGGTTCTATGCTCCGTAAGGAGTGAAATAGGAGATGAATGAAAATGGAGTATATCTCCTCAATTTGCCGACCGGTAAAATTTAGGGGCCACTTTACATTACTCTTTACTTTGCTTTACATTTACTATCTCACATGTTATGGCTTTGCTACATCAAAATGTGTTATGCGCTCTTCATTATGTGTCTCCTTTCTCTAATATTTTATCTCCCTTCTCGCCTTCCTGCATCGTCTCCTCATCCTTCTCCACCCGGTTTCAACTCCCAATTAATAATGAAAACCCGCCACGTGAAACTTCAGATTAAGTGCACGTGCCTACACATAAGTGCGCGCATGCCCGTAGCCAAACCACAGTGTACACGTTGAGCAATGCAACGCAAGTGTGCAATAAAAGAGATTGCAGTTCACCGATGTCTTGAATCAGGGACAAGCAAATATACTGAAGCACATTAAAAACGCACCACTATTATATATACTGATGCCGAGAAGCTGGCCAAAAAAAAGTGTGGGAATGGATTTTCCCCGTGTTTGCCATGCGGTAGAGAGCGAATGGCTGCTGGAATGGAAAGTGCATGATTCAACCCATGGGTGTGTGTACAGACTACATGAAAACGATGAAAGTTACATGTGCAACACGATTCTCAACAGCTATGACCCTGAAAATGTGTACGCGTTGTGGCAGTATACTCGGTATAAAAAGGCCGTTGAGACAAAACACCCAGTACATGTGCTTGAAATGCCACGACTATCTGAAAACGACCGCCAACGAGCCATTGGTATGTTGGAGACCGGAATGAGCTCGCGGGCCATTGCCAGAAGAATGAATTGCCACCACAGCACTATTGTACGTCTCAATGAACGTTACGGAACCACTGGCAGTGCCCGGGATAGACTTCGGAGTTGCCAACCACGAGTTACTACCCCTGCGCAAGATCGTCATATTGTGCTGAGTCACCTAAGGAATTGACTCTCCCGGCAAGTCAAACAGCAAGAGCAATAGTGGGTAGACATGGGCAAGTCTCTCGAATGACAGTCATACGACGACTCAGAGATACAGGCCTTACTGCAAGACGACCTTATGTTGGGCCAAACTTGACTCACAGACATCGTTAGCAGCGCCTGCAATGGGCAGAGCAACATATCAGATGGACTAGACTGCAGTTGAATGTTATCCTATTCACAGACGAGAACAGATTCAACATATCCTTTGCAGATGGACGTATGCGGATTTAGCGACGGTGTGAAGAGCGCTTTGCAGATTGCTGTGTCAACCGATTTCGAGGTGGCAGTATTCACATTTGGGGAGGATTCAGTTTTCACCATCGCTTGCCTCTTCACGTCTTCCGTGGAAATGTTAATGCTGTGACATATCGAGATGAGGTTCTGGATGCACTGGTTGCTCCTGCGTTCACAATTTATCCAGACTTGCAGCTTCTCCAGCAGGATAACGCACGTGCATTTTTTTGTATTTTTTGGTTTTCTCCCTTGCCTGCACAGAATGCAATGAATTTCATAACAATCAAATGTACAAATTAATGACCAGCATGGATTCATAGGAAAATGAATAAAGATTCCAAATATGTAAACTTGTACACACTTATATTTACATTTCACACTCTGTTCCTGGATTATACAGGTGGTGCGTTTTTAATGTGCTTCAGTATATAATCTACGACACTATTCTTGGCTTTAATTACTTTTACCTGCACCTAATTATGTATCACGTGACATCTAAGAAAACAAAAGCATTAGTTATTACTTGGCTGGTGCAGCGATGTACTTAGACTTGCTTTTTTAGGCATGTACCACTGGAATTAGGCGTCCAATTGGTAGAGTGGTTAGAGCGCGGGCTTCTCGCGGCGAAGATACGGGTTCAAAACACGGTGTCATCATGCTCCGGTCTATCCAGCTGACTCTGCTCTTGAGTTGGGGAAGGCACAGGCAGCGAGAAAGAGAACTGGTAACCCCATCTCTCGAAGCTAGACCTAGTATAGTGAAGTCTCTAACAATTCATTCCCCTTCAGCAGTATCTGCTTTGGGCCACCGTTACCTCTTTACCTTTTTCACATCTGAAATTACGGTCCTGAATTTTATTTCGGGCTAATGAATGTGACATCTAGTGCTATAGTAGACAGCAAGAAAAAATTGTCGATACAGTAGTTGCACCCAGAAAAAATTATCAGTGCCACCCTGACAGAGGACCTCATATTCAGAGAGGACCGTCTTCTGTCATGGACGGCTGAATTTATTTATATTCTGTAGTTGACATATCTGTATTGCTTGTTGAAGATTTTGTGGTAAAATATTTTACTGGATAGGGTAACTGTTGCAACCACCGTTGCGGAGTGATGTATATAGATATGTTGGTGTTCTTGACTGGCACTACTGGCAAGGGCGATGTCAGAAATGTCGGGCTTAATGTCTATGGCCGACTTATAATTTGATACGCGAATGTAATTATGGTGGGTCGTGTAGATAGGCCAATGGTGACAAGAACGAACATCAACTGTGACGGTTGCAAGTAAAGGTACCTTGTATACTGGACCCCTGATTTGAATATCAATGTCAAACAGTTTATTGTACGAAGACGTAGACATCATAGTTAGTAATCATGGGTTGTACAAATGGCAGTGGCGAATCATACAGATGCTTCCATAGCAGAAATTACATCGTTAATACAAGGATCAATCATGAAACTTGGCCGACTCTCTGACCGCCGACATCTCAAGGACGGCGAGAGCTCTGCGGTGAGCAGTTCTAATATTCTGGGTATTCTATAAAGGAGCTTGGATAACCCGAAGAGTTTTAAGAACCAAAACCTGGAAATATGTTGAAGTATGATCCAAATAATATTCAGCAAAGATATGGGCACACTAGCGACACGCCATGATGAGACGTGTCGATGTTCTACCAAATGTGATACAAAATCAAGCCAGGTGTTGGCTATAACAAACGCTCCACACAGGGGAGGTGTAATATAATATCTTCATTGAGTCTTCCCACGACTTGGGGTAAGACTTCCTACAATCTCCGTCAAAAGACGTGTCTTCAACCACAGACATAATGGATCTCTTTCTACAACGAAATCGCTGTTTGGCAACAAACCAATCGCACCGAGCTGCGCTATTTTGTTCAAGTATTGTGTCTGACGGCGCGTAAATAAATAAACATATACAACTTATTTAGTTGCGCTCACATGTACGTCTATCAACACTAGACAGGCATGTGAGAGTTTTCACACACTTAACTTCCACGCGTAAAAAGGACTTAACAGTGACCACCTCATGTCCAACCCTCATTCGTCGCTTTTTTACGATTGCCTGGTAGGGTACAGTGTGACTATTCTTTGCTCCCCCCTTTCGGGCCGCAGTAACACACGAGTGAAGGATTAATCTAGTTGGTGTATATTATTGTAACACCATGGCATAGAAGAAAAAAAGTCAAGAGAAAGGATAAACCAAAAATGGAAGCAGGAAGAAGTAGAGTAACTTGATCGCACACGTCAGACAATGAAGGCATTCAATTTCATCATTTATCTTTTCACTTACAATGGAGCATGGAGCCACCAACAACACAGCTGGTCCCTTTGTTGGAAAGTCGACTAAAGCAATCATGAGCTCTTCCAACAGTGGTATATGTAGCAATTTTTTACATGATCGTGCTACCAGTTTCATTCACAGCCTCACATTAGTCGTTTCTTACGACATGGCTGAGGCAGCATTAAGCTTATTCTCTCTTTCTCTCTTCAGAGACCCACAGGAACTATATTGGGGCGATGTCAAATAATTGTTGTCGCTTCTCAAGTGTGCTTCATATTTTATGTCGTTGTCAGTTTTTGTGTAAAAGTGATGTGTGTCATCTAATTCCTGGTATTATGTTGTGCCTATACAATTACTTCATGGAAATTAAATTAGAATCGCACTTTTTATTTACGGTTTTTTAAAACATTTAGTTTGCAAGACAGCTCAGACTTGATAACTGCTGACTAATACTGAATTGATTGTATATATATATATATATATATATATATATATATATATATATATATATATATATATATATATATATATATATATATATATATATATATATATATATATATATATATATATATATATATATATATATATATATATATATATATATATATATATATACACACACACGAAACAGTGTTGTACAATAATCCTTTCTATTAGTTTTATGTCCGTAACTGTTTGAGGCGACTTTGTGCCTCTCGGCAGCATTGCCCAAACACCTTTTTTTCAATTGTTATACTATTTTTTTTAAAACGGTCTCGATCTTGTCGTTTTATCTGCATCTAGATTCGTACATCTTCTTGGTTCGTACGTCAAAACAGGTTCTAAATAAACTTCCCATTACCATCACTTAAGTCATGATACAGTTATCAGACCTATCTGTCTTTTATATTTGGACAAGCGCCCTAATATAACTGTAGTAAAGTGAATCCGTATCACCACACGCTCAAATTCCCCGCTTAAAACGTACTAGCTAAATTAGTTAAAATCTATAAATAACTACAATATTTGAAATTTGTCTGAGGGGGCAAAATCCATTTACCGCTAAAAATGTAAATAGAGAATTTGAATTTTTCTACTACCACAGGTTAAAAGTTACTACCCCCATACACACACACACACACCCACCCTAATATTTATCGAAGGGCGTAGTCAAAATTAACAACCAATCAAACTGTTACCTCGTTTTTGGTAGAGACAAGAAATCTTGGTTGTAGTGGCAAAAATGCCGATTCTGTGTTTTTGACCAAAATTAAATAATTTTTTTCTCAATAACTAAAAGAAATTAGAATGAAAGGGATATTTGAATTATAGCGCTGATATTGATTAATACATTAACCTAAAGATTCCCACTTAATAAAATTATCTTGACTTAAAAAAATTTAATTTACTGGTATTTTAGATCAGGTTAGAACTACCATTAATTACAAAAAAATTACCCAGATGAAACTGTTAAGGAATAAACAAGGGAAACGTAAATATAACGATAGAGGTCAGTTGACCGTGTAATTATCACTTTTAATATTGGAAATCGGTCCATAAATAACTGAGATATAAAATACACAAAGATAATCAGACGAACGAATACACTTACGATTGCTCAAAGTTTATAGTCCAAAAATAGTTAAAATTTTGACTCGCCTTCTGATTGGTTAGAGGGTAGGGTAATAAAAATTAACACCTCCTTGTAAGATCAGGCCATTTGAATTTGAAAGCCATCGCAAGTTGAGATCAGCGGGAAAGCCTTGGGACCAAGCTTTTGCCGTCTGGACAAGAAAGCAGTCAGAAAACCTATTTACTGCTAGTCAACTTTGTGCATGTGTTATTATTCTTTACTTGAGGTAAGACAAATAAGTTTATTTGTAATATATTGACATGTAGGCCACAGGCTGTCTGTGCCGCCATATTTTATGTTGATACTGCCAATTGGGAGAGGTTACGACGACCTAGGTAGGAATGCAGTCTTTTTCGGAGTGAAATGTGGAACAAAAATGTTTTGCTATTGGCCTTACAACGTTTGTGCCATAGTGCCGTGGTAATAAAATTGATATTGCCATTGGGAAGTGAAAATAAATGTGTTTGTAAGTTTACCATAAAATTTTGCGACTGTAAGTCCAGGAGAAAATAAATTGGTAGTGGTTTCGGGAGTGACACAATGTTCAAATAACATGTGACACTATACATAGAATGTTTGAAAGAATTCATTAACAGGTCACAAGATATATTTGTACACCCCTGCTGATTATGTGGAAGACAAGCAATGCTAAAGGAACAGTGGCTTTAATGCCATATGGAAAAAGAATGAAAACACAGGACTGAGTGTAGTCAAGGAAATATAGGGTTTGGTGCATATGTCAGCACACATGGCTGACCCCAGGTAAGATTACCATTGATTAGCAGTGGAATTGTTATAGACAGGCTATAAAGGGGAGGAAACTTTCCTTCTCATTTCAGGGTTGTATTACCAGTTTAAAAAAAGTGTTGCAGACAACCTGGAGAAGACAGAAATTGTTTGCAGTGAAGGCTCACAATATACTTTGAGCTACAGGTCATATCTTCATCCAGAAAGCAGCACCATTTGAGTGACCATATACATAGTCTGGAGCCCATAGCATCAGACAGGCTTAACAGATAAGTCCCTTAATACGGGCACATGACAGTTCCTCTCAATTTAAACCGCCACAATAACAAGAATTTCCTGGGAAGTGATGAAGAAAACAAACCCTCAAATAAATGACTAATGTTAATATCAAGCATTGAAAATCAGACAGTGGGGTACTCATTCTAGTGACAATTTTATTTTGTTACACTTCATGGACAGAGTTCCATCTTATTTATTTAAAAACTGTAAATAAACATTTTATGATTTTGACAAGTCCTGTTCCAAAAGACTGAGGTTCGGGACAATAAATTGTATATTTATTCCCATATATATATATATAGAGGTTTTGATGGTAGTAAATTTAAAGGTTAACAAGGTGAGGTCAAGCTATGTAAGTACCCTGAATCAGAAAGATGATGATGTATTTCTCAGGGTTCCCTATCCGCTACCTCTTCTGATCACACCCAGTGTACATATTATCTCTATAGTGTTATGTATATGGCAAGTGTCTAGGGTATGTATGTATTTAATGTGAGGAATGAATAAATTCAAACAGAACTGTAATTCAACAAAATGTAAGTAAGTAAGACTGGTGGGAACGTTTTGGTATATATATATATATATATATATATATATATATATATATATATATATATATATATATATATATATATATATATATATATATATATATATATATATATATATATATATATATATATATATATATATATATATATATATATATATATATATATATATATATATATATATATATATATATATATATATATATACATATATATATATATATACCAAAACGTTCCCACCAGACTTACTTACTTACATTTTGTTGAATTACAGTTCTGTTTGAATTTATTCATTCCTCACATTAAATACATACATACCCTAGACACTTGCCATATACATAACACTATAGAGATAATATGTACACTGGGTGTGATCAGAAGAGGTAGCGGATAGGGAACCCTGAGAAATACATCATCATCTTTCTGATTCAGGGTACTTACATAGCTTGACCTCACCTTGTTAACCTTTAAATTTACTACCATCAAAACCTCTTATCACAATAACCGACCAGGTTGAAAGGAACGCGCATCGCCAAAACGAGGCAAAATTGTATTTTTTTTAACAACAAAGGTTCTATATCTCATCCGGTTTGACAATGAAGAATTGACGCCGCTGCTTTTTTGTTGTTGCTATTGATTAAAACTTCCGCCACGTTTGACCAAGACACGTACCTTTCACTCTAGACACAAGATGTTCAGTTATTACAGCGATCACTATCAGAGAGATATCGATCTTTTGGTCTGTTTACGGCTTCTATTAAAGAGATGTGCGTAGGCTGGTAGTTCAAGTTTGTACCTCCTTTGGCAGATAGACGACTTGTTAGGCCAGACACTGGGTCGGTCTATTAGATTATAACACAGCTTACTCATGAAGAACTACTGGTCTTTCGGTTTCAGAAAAACAGATGCTAACCCATATATTATTGCTTCAGCCGGATCACAGGGGTAGAAAAGTGCCACAACTTACAGTTAAACAGGTTGGGAGCCGCGCTGGTGTAATGGCTTCGGCGTTGTACTGGCGACCAGGTGTTCATGGTTCAAACCCGGGCGTCGGCGTTTGAAGAAATGTTTACGGCCGGAAATTTGACTGAATAGCCTGAACGGCTCCTGTGATAAACCCTCTGTGGATAGGAAGGAGCGAAGCTCCTGACCGGGTTGGAAGGAAAGTCCTCAGGTTCCCCAGCCTCGCAATGATATGTCATTGGGCCGAAGGGCTGAAAGCCCAAGTGCCGCTGGTTAAAAAAAAAAAAAAAAAAAAAAAAAAAAAAAAAAAAAAGGTTGATATTAAAAACGTTATTTTAGACCTCCGTTTAAAATAACTATAACGGACACAGTTTGCGTATCTTCTAACATGTGGTTATAGACCTATCTAAACGAAGTGGCACCCGTGTGTTGCCGGGGCCCGAAAGGGGAGCAAAGAATAGTAACACTGCACCCTACCACGCATGTCGTAAAAAGCGACTAAGGAGGGTTGGGCATGGGGCTGTTTACCCCATCCCGTAAAAACTTCGCACAGCGGGCTGATCACCTGCTTGCCAACCAATCTGATTACGGAAACAACGATAGATTGTTTGGTCTGTTTTTGTTCCACAAAGACGCCACTAGGCGTGGTGGAAACAGCGATAGATTGATCAATTTGTTGTTGCCCTGAGACGCCACTAGGCGTACTGGCCACATACTGCTTTGCCGGTTGGTGGCTAAGGATGGAAGAAGAAGAAGAAACGAAGTGGGTGTGATGGGGAAGACGAGGGCATCGATTGATTTGAAATCAGAAACAGATGTATTTTCTACTAATGCATTAAAGAATGTGCAGAAACTAATTTCTGGGATACGGTTTAAAAAGGTTATACACACACAATTCCAGATTCGAGATGAAGAGAGCATTGAAGACAAAGATTGAAAGCAAATATAAACTTCGGGGGGGGGGGTGGGGGGGGGGCGGGGGGGGGCGGGGGCGGCGGGGGGGGAAGAGAGAACTAGAAAATACACACAAAAAAACACAAAAAGAATTAACAGAAGCAACTAACGGCAGGAGACAAAACAAATTAGCAACTGTATACTGTTAATTTATGAATTAATGAACGTTAAAAACTCGAAGGGACGAAGTAGTTAATTCAAATTTAAATAGTAAGAAAATACCTGAATACTTAATTGACTTCCTGCTGTTGATACAAACTTGAAAAATACGGACCTAGGTTATCATCTTATATTACCCTCTATTTGCCTGGCTACTTTTATTTACGGTCTGAAAGATTAACTCGCAGAAAACAGATGCAGCCAAATTGTCCTTAGTGGCATGTGCCACACACAGAAAGTCTAGTTTTGAGACCAGATTATGCAACCATTGCCACCACGCCTGTCTATCGCTCTGTATTGGTTTGTGGTTTTGTGCATCGCTTGGTGATTTTCCCAAGCTCTCGATAGACAAGCGGACCGTCAGGCAAGTACAGTATTTTAATATATTTTACAACCAAATACTGAAGACAAAGCCAACGAAATTAGCATGCGTCTGTAGTACATAAGCAATAACACATGCTTGTAACAAGAAAGTAATATGTTACAGCGGAAAAGATTAAAGAATGAATATAAAATTTCACAAACTTAAAGTTTATATCTTCGGTCCAAAATCGGTATGTAATTTTTTTTTAACGGTGTCATTATGAAGCTAATATTTGTTCCTTTTATAAACAATAATTCATTTTCATATTAATAGACTAATATAAGTGACCGACTTTGTGTAGCAAAGTAAAGACTCTGGTTGAGGCTGATAAAGCAGTGAAATGTTGAAATTGCTAGTGATCTGTAGGGCGTTTTGAACGGTTTTATAATTTTCAACAGCATCTAGTTTCATTGTGCTGTCGTAATATTGCGGTTAGATCTGTTCTAATTTTTTTTTATAGTGTTTTTTTTTAATTGTGCCGCATTGGTTTCCTAATGAACAAACATGGATGAATGTAGATAAACCACAAAATTGACCATAGGGTTACAACAGATAGTTCATTAAGCTCTGTAGATGCACTAAATTGGTAAATTTTAAGACAAGTTTAATATATTTGATGTTAAATAAATAAAAATTAAGTTTTAAATAACAAATTTAAAATAAAAGATTGCCTACTTTAGTTATCAAACATAGAGAATTAATATATCTTAATATTTTATATATATATATATATATATATATATATATATATATATATATATATATATATATATATATATATATATATATATATATATATATATATATATATATATATAATGAAAGAAATGCATACATAAAAAACCCATGACTGACGATTGAAAGAAACATATAATAAATACTAACAAGAAATGAGTGAATAAATTATATAAAGAAACAGTTTAACGCAAGAAGCATTTCCATCTCCGTATACCAAGAGTTAGCTTCAACAGGGTAGACAAAAAAAAAACAAAAAAAAATCAAATTCGCAGAAATAACAGGGAATCATCTACTGACTATGACCTTTTAATGTATATGTCTGTGACAGATTCTGTAGAGACAATCCTGAGCGTTCAGACCTGCGGTTATCACCCGTACAGTAATTGGAGACTATATACGGAGACATGAGGGGCCCATGGCAAGTCATAGCTGTATAAGCAGGCGCAACAGGATCTGTCATTATTTGTAATCACATTTTTTAATTGCTCCGCTCCGGCATTGCTAGTGACTGCTCCAGCTCCGTTCCAGCTTAGCTCCTCAATCCGACTCATATTATTGTTGTTTTTTATGTTAAGTTTAAAAAAAAAATTCGCATTGTACGAGGGGCGTTCAGAAAGTAATGCACCACATCGTTTTTCTCAGGAGCTGTTTATTCAAAATGCATGAAATATATAAACAATATACATGGATATGTCGTGCAAACATCGGTATTATTCAACATAATCCCCATCAACTTGTACGGCTTTGTGCCAGCGCGAAACAAGTGCATGTATTCCTAGCCCGTACCAGATTCTGTCTTGATCATGTAGCCATTTCTTCGCTGCATGAATCACTCCTTCATCATCTTCAAACTTTGTCCCACGGAGTGCATCTTTAAGTGGACCAAATAGATGAAAATCAGAGGGTGCCAAATCGGGACTATAGGGTGGATAGGGTAGTACAGTCCAACCCAATTTGGTGATTGCTTCCCGTGTTGCCAGACTTGTGTGAGGGCGCGCATTGTCGTGAAGGAGAAGCAGGTCTGTTGGATTCTTGTGCGGCCGAACTCTGCGAAAACGTTGATTGAGTTTTTTCAATGTCTTAATGTAAGCTTGCGAATTGATTGTCTCTTCTCTTGGCATAACGTCCACAAGAATCACACCTTCAATGTCCCAAAAGACAGTGATCATGACCTTTCCAGCTGAAGGAATTGTCTTGAATTTCTTTCTTCTTGGTGATTGCGGATGATGCCCCTCCATTGACTGTCTTTTTGTCTCAGGTTGAAAATGATGTGCCCAGGATTCGTCACCTGTAACGATCTTAGCCAAAAAGTTCTCTCCGTCAGCATTGAAACGCTCGAACAATTCAGAAGAAATTGCTTTTCTTTGCAATCGGTGGTCATTTGTGAGACTTCGAGGAACCCATCTTGCGCAAACCTTAGAAAATCCGAGAGTTTTTATAACTGCATTTGCACTACCAATGCTGACTGACAGCTGTAAGGCCAATCGTTGAGTAGTGATTCCCTATCAGTAAGAATAATGCCCTTAGCGCATTTCAACATTTCTGCGTTGGTGGCTGTGGCAGGACGTCCACAGCGGGCCGATCAAGCAGCTTCGTGTCTCCACTTCCTGATTCTTTGATTCTCTCAACCCAGCGACTGACTGTACTCCTGCCGACTGCAAAATTTCCATACACATCGCATAGACGCTTGTGAATATTCACAAAATTAATATGAAACAAATATAAAGGTATGTTATCAGGCACTCGCAGGAAATAAAGAAGTAGAACACCAGACAACAGAAAAACAACAGACATGAGTGGCTTACCCAGGATTTGAACACTGGACCTTCCGTGCGACAACCCCGCCTAGCCATGCAAGCGAATCACACTATCCGCCCTGCCATCTACGCATCATCAAAAATGATGTTTCAATGGCAGGTCAACAGTGCGAACCACAATACATGACACCAGAAGTCCACCATGGGCAGTTCAGCCTATTAATGACGCAATCACTTCTGTTGTATTTCTATCAAGCAGTATAGGCCGAATCCAACAAGACAAGGACCTTAATACTGTGTCCAGTAAACGATAGTAGACTAGAACAGTGAGAACAGGATAGTGGGTAGGTTTGGTATTGTATAAACATTTATTACACATAAGGGAGGGAAACCCGAGGCCTGTAAACAGTAAATTAATATGAAACAAATATAAAGGTATGTTATCAGGCACTCGCAGGAAATAAAGAAGTAGAACACCAGACAACAGAAAAACAACAGACATGAGTGGCTTACCCAGGATTTGAACACTGGACCTTCCGTGCGACAACCCCGCCTAGCCATGCAAGCGAATCACACTATCCGCCCTGCCATCTACGCATCATCAAAAATGATGTTTCAATGGCAGGTCAACAGTGCGAACCACAATACATGACACCAGAAGTCCACCATGGGCAGTTCAGCCTATTAATGACGCAATCACTTCTGTTGTATTTCTATCAAGCAGTATAGGCCGAATCCAACAAGACAAGGACCTTAATACTGTGTCCAGTAAACGATAGTAGACTAGAACAGTGAGAACAGGATTTATTTCCTGCGAGTGCCTGATAACATACCTTTATATTTGTTTCATATTAATTTACTGTTTACAGGCCTCGGGTTTCCCACCCTTATGTGTAATAATGAATATTCACAACAGTTTCCTTCTCTGCAACGAGAAATTCTATCACAATTCGCTGTTTATAACGCATGTTGCTAACACGCTCCATTTCAACGGCTTAGGGCAGCCGTATTATTTGGCCGGTTGCAGTGCAATTTGGTGCACACAATTGGCATAAGCCGTATTTAAAGTGTGCAAAATTTCATGCTTCTATCTTCATTATTAGCTGAGAAAAACGATTGGTGCATTACGTTCTGAACGCCCCTCGTAACTTTGAAAAAAGAAACTTTATTTCTTAAAACATTCTCATACAGTGTAGCGAAATCTGTGAAACAATCGCTAAATTCAGTAAGATTTTACTCCTATGATAATAAATAAACCCGCCCATGGTTGTTTGCCTATCTGCTTGACCTACTCCAGTAGAGCGCTGTATTTTATATCGTAGTAACGCGTAGACAAGAATCCGCCGTTAAATATTACACGCTTTTTTACTTTCGTCCTTGAGACTAACAATTAACGATCCGCCAGAACTGTGACACCAAACTGCCGTCTGAATTAACGTACGATTTTAACTTTAACGCTACTAATAGTAGTAATTCGGACATTTTCCAATAGTGTAGAGCAAAACGGCAGTAATAATTAACGCCAGTACTAACACCGCCTTGCAAAACCCCTCTTCGCTCAACACGCGGGTCTCGTACTATATCCACGCTGTTGGACACGCCATAATATATATATACACCCACACAGTGTATTTCAGGCTAAAAATTAACTATAAGGTAACGTAAAGAAAACGCGTTGTCGAAATTTTGTGACGTACTACAAAAGCGCTGTTTCGTTCTGAATGAGAACGGCCGTAAAGAAAAAGAAAAAAATTACGATGTAACGTGGAAATTTTAAAAAAATATATATATATAGTAAGAGAGAAGGGGAATGGAGCTTTGGTGGTCGTGTCACTAGTTCGTTGTTTACAGAAATTTGAATTTGAACCAAAAGCAGAGCATACAAGGTTAGATAGTAGGAAAACGATAATAGTAAATATAATGAATAAACTTACAAAAATGTAACCACTGTGTGACATACAGCAACAGGATCACAAATTTCTTGTCAGAATTATAAACTAGTAGTAAATAAAGGAGATATTGACAGAAGATAGATGGACGAACAGACTACTTCTTTCTCAGCTTGACAGATACTGGGGAAGGGTAGGGTAGTCCAAGATTTGAAAATTTGAGTTCAGTTTGAAAATAAGACGCTAGAAGCCAAACAGGTCCTGATTGGCTGGAGTCAAATATACTATGAGGGTGATAAAAATCATTTGGGAAAGGCGTTCGTCGCCACTTTAGAAAATTTTTTCTACAATAAAGGTGTGTTAAAAGCAAGATACTAGTACTGTCTTGACTTTGCTGATCTGCACCAGCAAGCGAACTGGATTTGACCATATATATCGCAATTAACCTTATTAGTAGGAAATTTTCATTTGATGCGGTAAGAAATAAAACCTTTGTATCATTATTATGATTATTAAGATGTATGTATTATTGAATATGTATGAAAATTATGTGGGGAAAAGATTATCTAGAGTGAAGCCAACATCAAACTTTGTGTTGTTTCACAGAGTTGTTAAGATATATAGTAACAGGTTGTAGAAAAGCCCGACAGGTTTTCTGACACTTTGGGAGAAAATAAAATTAAATAGTAATGGGGAAATTGTTGTACAGTATTGTGACATAAGACCAGGAAAACCACTGGCCGTCTTCTTCAGCAAGTCACCGTCTTTGTACATGACTTGATATTATTAACTTAAAATGTTTCCTTTGTCAAGGAAAGTGTCACACTGTAGTTTGAAGTTTATTTGACCATGAATGGGGTAACAAACCAATTAAGAACGTTAACTAATTGTGTAGTTACCATACTGAATCTGAATGAATTGAAAATGTTTAGTTAGGGAAAGAGAGAGTATATCAGAGGGTGATGTAGGCCGCATTTATATTGTTCCAGGGTTTCATCTCTGACTCGAAGTGAGCCCAGGTCAACTGAGATCTGTATATTTCTGCATCTAAAGAAGTGAGGCAGTATCAACTGTGTGCCTCCTTGTTATTTCAAGATCAGAAGCCTGACTTGTTATTGGAAGCTGGTGGTGTGACTATACTTCATCCTGCACATCAGAAGCCACAATGTTAAGCCAGTGTCTGCAGCCATTTGATAGATTAAACCAAATTACTCTCATTTCCCAAGTGTTTAATAAATTATTCAGATTGTGATGAACTCAGACGTTCTTCCTAACAGTAACCATTCATAGGAGCAATAGTACATTGACACTGTCCCATATTGACATATGTAATTAATTTTGTGAATAATAATATATACAGTTATAAATTGAATCATTTTGATGTAAATATTTTGATTGATCATTTTGAAGTTCAATATTCCAGTATACACAACATTGTGATACTAGAACAATAAATTGTAAAAAAATTAATTCACATTTAAACTTAACTCTGGGTGTTGTTAACTACTTTTCCTATAGTCTTAGGTGTATTTGTTGTCAGTTTATTACATCACATTTTACATTACCCTAGACACTAGCCAGATAACATACATACACCATTATTTTACTTAGGAGAAAAATACGTCGCAGGTTGAGGTCGTAGGGTGGAAGCAGCAAGGTTCTCTGAAAATACATACCCTATTATTTATTAGACTCAGGGGCCTTCACAGCTTGACCTCACATCTGCATAAATTCCGATTTTAGCTATTTAACATCAAAATCCACCACATATATTGGGTAGCTCGCTCCCGGGATTTTAAACTTCTCCTAGTAATTATATTGGGTTGTTTTGTCCAGAACTTTTAAAATATAATATTAAAAATAATTTGAGAGTGGTTTGAGATATCAGTGCCTAGTGTTTTGTGTTTAGGTTGGTTAAGCAGTTTAAGTTAGTTTGATAACATTTAATATTATTATCAATAAAATGGCAGATTTGGCCAAATTCAGATCTGCTGCAGTGCAGGCTGCAAAGGACATGGGGATGGAAGGTCAAGGTCTGATTGCCTATGTAACAGAAGAGTGTGATAAATTTATTGCCCGAGAAGAAAAGAGGTTAGTTGAGGAGAAAAGAATTTTGTTAGAAGATGCTAGGGAGACTAAGAAATTAGAGGCTGAGAGGGAGGCTGAGATCAAGAGGCTGCAGTTAGAGGAGAAGAAATTAGAGGCTTAGAAGGAGGCTGAGATCAAGAGGCTGCAGTTAGAGGAGAAGAAATGTGAGGCAGAGAAAGAGGCTAAAAGGTTGGAGGCTGAAAGGGAGAAAGAAGAAAGGAGACTTGAGGCTGAAAGGGAGAAAGAAGAAAAGAGGTTGGAGGCTGACAAGGAAGATAAAAGACTCCAAAGGGAACATGAGCTACGACTAAGGGAGTTAGAATTACAAGGCCATGCTCCTGAAAATGGAACTAGCTCATCCACCTCCGACTCTGCTGCAAGCCAGGTTGCCTCCAACTCAGCGATGGGGTTTCATCTGAACCCATTTGTGGAGAAAGATGATGATATTGAATCTTTCTTATCTAGATTTGAAAGACTAGCTACCATGTATGGGTTAGAGAAAGAAAGATGGAGTATGAAGGTATTACAGGGGCTTAGGGGAACCACTTATGAGGTATTTGCCAAGCTGAGCAAAGACGACCAAGACGGCTATGACATTCTTAAGCAAGCTCTTCTAGTTAGGTATGAGAAGAACAGTGAATTTTATAGGAAAAAGTTTAGAAATGCCAAACTGCTGACTGGGGAAACTTATCACTGTAACTGTCTTTTTCTCTTGTTGAGGTGATCACTGGCCCAAGACAGTATACATGTTGTTAGGTGTGTAGTGCGAGCGTATGATGAACTGAGTGCCGTGGTCCGACAGTATTTCTCCGGGGAATCCCAGACGAGAAAATATGAGCCAAAGAGCATCAGCGATATCGACAGTTGATATGCTCTTCAGAGGAATAGCCTCTGGCCAACGCGTGCACATGTCCACGCAAGTGAGGATAAATTGGTGTCCTCTGGCTGACTTAATCTTGAACGGACCAATGATGTCTATAGCCATTTTCTGAAACGGCCGAATCGGAATATCTTCAGCCTGAATAGGAGCAGCATGTCTCGGACCTCTAGACTTGACCTCTTGACAAATTTTGCAAGATCGGCAATAAATTCGGATGTCTTTATTCACGAATGGCCAAAAGAAGGACGCAAGGACTCTAGTTTTAGTTCTGGAAAACCCCATGTGTCCAGCACACTGAGAATCGTGTGCATGCTGAAGAATTAAGGCTCTCATACACTTAGGCACAAGAATTTGCGAGTGCATAGACTTGTCCGAGTGTTGTACCATCCGTACCAATATACCATTCTTCATAGTAATATACGATTTGTGATTAGTATTTTGATTGGGATCCCCTTTCTTTGCAAGAAGGAAGAATTTCTTCAAAGAAGGATCCTCTTCTTGACGTTTAACAAACGAGTCATGGGAAATCACCAAGTGCTCGTCTTGGCTATCAACTTCATTACTATTATCCGATGAAGTTGGGGGATTAAGAGCTTGAGCTCTTGTCACCACTGCATTGACCGTTTGAATGTTTTTTTTCCTCCCAACTAGAAATTTGTTGCGGGGTGCATTCCTTAACCCCATGAATACGACCGATTATAAGATCCGCAATAGGATTAGGAAGAAGACATGCATGGACATCTCCTGTGAAGAAGGGAGTGTCAATCCTAATAATAGCAGTAGGATAACTTTCCATAGTACCACCAAATGTAACACATTTGATTGTTTTTCCAGTGGCACAGCAAGGATCTATCAGAGACTCCCTAACCCCGACGGTAGTACATCCCGAATCGAAAAGTACTGAGACTAGCCTATCATTTATTAGACCTTTATGTAAGATGAGAGATCCTCTCCCATCATGCGCAACTGTAGCAGGTAGAGCAGGAAGAGGGTGACCACAACTTAGAGTAGATACAGTCGATGAGTCGAACAATGTTAAGCATTGGGGGCATTCAGTTGCTCTCCCAAAATCGAAAGCACAACCAGTGATAACCCTAGAGTTACCACTATCATTTACTGTATTACAGGCTCCATCAAACTCTTGTTGTGCAGAGTTTGCCTGTTGGAAAGGTCTTTTTTTGTTAAATCTAGGTCTGCCTCGATTATCATTTCCCCTGTAATTATTTCGACTATCATTTCCCCTGTAATTGTTATCATATTGCCTATTGTAATCATCATTCTGGTTTGAATCCCGGTTTCTAAATTCACCATCGTCATAATCTTGACGTCGAGAATGATTACCTCGAAAGTTCGAATAGTTATTATTTGGATAGCCTTTGCGAAAGTGTCTCAAATTATTACCACTAAAATTACGAGAACTACCATCTTGTCTCCAATTCATAGACGAAGAACCATCATGTGTTGGATTACTCCGCTTCTGAGTGTAATTCTGATTACTTCCCCTATTCCAGTTTTGTTGAGCACCCTGAAATTTTTTTTTTTGAAATTAGGGCCATATGGTGTTGCCGAAGCAGCTGGCAACCCTTCTTTCACTTTAGAATTGCTAACTGTAGCATGGGGATGCGCGGTGGCATACTGACAACAGTATTCCTCCATATCTTTTAAGTTTTTAGGCTTACGCTCATGAAGGAATGCAAGAAAAGAATCATTAACAGATGACAAAACCTTATCTCGCAATAATAAGTCCATTAGACCTTCATATGTTTTCTCAGTCTGAGACAACTCAACCCATCGTGTAAATGTACGACGTATTTTTGTAACAAAATCAGAGAAATCTACTCCATTTTCTGGCAACATTGTCCTAAAACGAAGACGATAGTCTTCTTCTTTTAGTTGGTATTTTTTTAGCAATGCTGCTCTGACAACATCATAATTAGTCCTGTCATTTTCGTCTATTGTCATAAGAGTAGTCACTGTGTCACCTGTAAAAAATTCCATCAGTTGTTCAACATATTTTTCCTTTTTTATGTTATGCGTATCACATAAAAATTGGAATCTATCTAGATAATCTGCTACGTCATCCTTTAAAGGATTGAAATGAGGCAATTTAATCCTATTAACAAACTCCTTTGTCGTACTCGAAGTTGTTTGCTGGGCACCCGTACTCGCCAATTTCAATTTCTCTAACTCCAAAGTTGCGAGTCTTTCATCAAGTTCCATTTTCTGTTTTCTTTCCTCATGTTCCATTTTTCTAATTTCAGCCTCAGCAGCAGCTTGAACTTTCCTCTCCTCTGCAGCAGCTTGAGCTTGAAGTTTTTTTTCTTCCATTTCCATCTGGAATTTTCTTTCCTCAGCTTGAGCTTTTCTCTCCTCAGCAGCAGCTTCTCTTTGATACCTTTTCTCTTCAAGTTCTAATCTTCTATTCTCAGCATCTAGCTTCTTTAGTTCAGCTTCTGCTCTCCTTTGTTCAGCTTCTGCTTTCAATTTAATTTCCTCTTTTTGTTTCTTTTCTTCTGACTTTAATGCAATGGCGAATTGAGCAGATGAATATTCTTCCAATTCTTTACCAGACTTACCAAGGGTTAACCCTTGCTGGATGAAGAAATCCAATGTAGACATTCTGTCTAATGAGATCAGTAACCTGAAAAATTCAACAATTACCTTATCCCACTTCAATGGGAGACAAGTCTGAAATGCTAGACTTGTATACTCACTTCACTTTATTTCACTCTCTTAGTCTTAGACAAAGACCTTGTATGGTCCTCTTGTTTATAATGTAACAAAAAATCACTTGAGTACCTGTGGAACATAATTCCTTTATATCCCACTCACTATGGGCACAAGTCTTTTTTATAAAGAACTTGAATATGTATTTCACCTTGTCTCAATCTTTGTGGATAACAAGTCTTTTATCAAAGAACTTGTATAAATATCTTATATAATAATATTGTATTAACAATCTCTATATGAAGAGTGTACCTTATCAATAATAATAATAATACATGACCAAGTATATGTATGTAGACTGTGTATGACAATAATGTAGTACAATCAAAAATACAAAGACAAAGATACAGAACAATGACCGAAAACGTTCGCAGAAGTCAAATAAACAATACAGCAAAAAGTAAAGAAAATGTTACACAAATGTGTAATGATGACCGCGAAAAATAAACAAGACAAATGGCAACACTGTTATAAACGAAAAGGTGTAAAGAAATAAACGGAAGGAATGAGAGAAGAACAGATACAAACAAAACTAATCGAAAATCAAAGAACGGAAAAATAACGAAAACAACACTAACTCATGTCGTCACAGCTAAAAAAAAAAATAGCAACAAAAGTCGCTAGCAAATTTCAATTAAGAAAATTGCAATCCCTACAGAACGCTTACAGTAACCCTCGATTAAGTGGCATATTTACTGTAAGACCCACCAACCGAAAAACCCGCAGAAAAATACACAAAACAGTAGAAGTAACATAAACATATATATAGCAATCAGTATTTCAATGTGTTGCAGAACAAGTTCAGTCACAGCTGAAACTAAAGTAAATTTCTTGCTCCTTGCGAACACAGAAACAAAATGTCAAGCGCGCACTGAATGTCAAATCCACTGTAGCATAAAGTGGTATTCACGAACAAAAGTTACTATGACCTTCTCGACTTAGGACTTGCACATTGAATGTTTACAATTTCCACGTACTGTTTACAAACACTTGACCTCGAACAATGTAACTTGAATGCTCGGACATAGAAAAGTCTGTTGTTGACTGCAACGTGTAACAACCAGCAGTACTGTTCACAATAGGGACTCGCCTTCTATGCAGCTATGGTCCACGTAGCAAACGCCTCGATGCCAACTTCAGTATTTGTCCTGTTGTTGTTCAAGCAGCATTATAACATAAATGCTAGCACTGTTTATCTGGGTCAACAGTTGATGACCTATTTCTGTCCTGTTGTAGCCAAAACTTGCAAGTGTAGAATTAGCGATGTGTGTTACAGCTGTCCAGTGTGTAGCTTAGACCCACAGATCAGAAATGTAATGTGTACTTGTCCTTCTTGTAAATTTCTGGACAACACTGGAGACATCATACATGTAACAGCAACTGTAAATAGCCTGGTGGGGTGTCTGTTTAAGGCTGGAGTGCTGTATAGGATGATTTATATAGCCCCATCAGCTGGTCAACCAGAAATGTAAATTTCTGGATCCATTAATGTCACCAATAATGTTAATTGCTCGCTCTGTTCTTTTTAAACCCACAGATCTGGTCCACCAGAAATGTATCAGAAGAGCCCACGTAACTGGTCCACCAGAAATGTAACTGTCTTTTTCTCTTGTTGAGGTGATCACTGGCCCAAGACAGTATACATGTTGTTAGGTGTGTAGTGCGAGCGTATGATGAACTGAGTGTGGGTGCGAATGAAGGCGCGAATGTGTTTAGGCTCGTATATATGTAGACCCTGCAACCCATACACTCACATGCAGTAGTCAAGGATGCTTGGACACTGCAGGCACGTTTCAAAACATTTATTGACGAGAACACACATGGTATCAACAGGAACAGTCAGTGTAACAAGGTCATGCTGACCGGAAATCGATAGGTATACATTAGGCATTCAACAAGCTGGTAAACATTTGAATATTCGTGCATGGTCAATACAATGTTCTTCAATAATGACAGTTCGTGGCGTCGCCCTGGTATCACTGACTAAACGCGTCAGATACCTTAATCACTTTGACACATAGGTGCAACTTGGCATTCCCCGCCAATTGCACTGTATTAGGCTGTAGTACATTAGCCGAAAACACAGTCCTCGTTCTGACGTCAGCTGTGTACTTCTGATAAGCAGGTTACCATCAACCCTGCAGTAATGCTTATTGTAGACATAAATACCGCCAATCTGCGGTTCCCACAATATATCTTCGTCACTGGATTTCTGGACAATATAAAGACTAATAGTCTTGGATGGCTACTTCGAGCACAAAATATAAGTTCTGAAATGGAGGATCGGTGAGCTGCAGTTCACAGACTAGGCAATCTTCTAACATGTTCTGCCACCGAAAGCATAGTAATGGAAAAAGTCGGTATTACCTGTAACCGAATCCACAGAACATAATAAGGAACTCTGCTGTCATTCCAACGCACAGAGATTCACTGGGGAAAACTGCCATCGCAGTCACTTCGAAGATTCTCCCCGAAAAACACAATGGACCCTTGGTCCCTTCAGAAAACCCCGGACACTTCACGGCTTGCCGGAAGTCTAACTAAACTGCCGCTTAAAAAACCCCGCCTATGGGCATACGCCAGAACTGTCTACCTTTGACCCTAAAGGTCAAACACAATGAATGAATAAACAAGGGAAGACAACCCCTAATCAACCTGACATCGCAGGTAAAGACACAATTATTCTTATGATAAAAACATAAGCAAATAACTTGACAGATGACTCCGTCAAAAATGACAGCAACAATCACCAGTTCTCTGCACGCCTGGAGACATACCTGGAGAAATGTACTGCTGTGGGGAAAACCCAAGATTTAAGGGAAATGATTATGACTGAGCAGTTAAGAGAGTCCATGACTCCAGACCTGAGAAAATTTCTCACGGAACAGGGTGCTGAGAGACTGGGGGAGATCTTAAATGTGGCTGAAAGATATCAGACAGCCCAGTCTGAGATGGCAGGCATAAAGAAGAAGCCTATTGACCATAATAAAGCTTCCCTAAACCAAAACCAACCTAAATTTGAACAAAGGGACAAATTCAATAAAGGTAAAGCCTATTATGATAAGCCTAGTTTTGACCAACGCGATAGAAACCCGCAATTCAGTGAAAGAAAAACTTTCCCTCAGGGAAATAAATGGTGTAAATGGTGCAAGAGGAACACTCATGACACCAAAGTGTGTACTAAGAAACCTTCTTCCTTCGCTGCCATAAAAACGGGGAACAAGGGATTAAAGGTGAAACCTACTGGACAGCAGGAACCTTATCACCTCCACCCCAATTTGTGAGGATGTTGTATGTAATGGGGTCACCATTAGGTGTCTCTATGATACAGGTTTAGATTATGGCTCAGTCGTGAGCTCTCACCTGGTGCGAGCAGATCAATACACCACAGAAACAGTGGAGATCCAAGCCGCAACCAAGGACGTAGCAACCATGACACTTCCCATTGCAAGGATAACTGTGAAAACTCGCTATGTGGAAGGAGTGATTAGAGCAGCAGTGATAAATGAACCAATCTACCCTCTAATATTGGGGTGTAGATATGTTTTCTTGGGGAATCCCAAGAAACCTGTGATCATGGCAACAGTGCAGACCAGGTTACAGTCAAGGAAGGAGGAGGATGAACCTATAAATACTCATCCAGATGAGATGATGAAGGCACAGGCGGAGGACAGGTCACTCAAGCCGTGCTTTAAAAAATTGCCTAAATGCCATACACCTCCAAGCAAAGGAGACTACTATATGAAGAATAAACTGATCTATAGGAAGGCTGGAACTGGATCCAATGGTCACGGACAGCTGGTTCTTCCCACTTCATATAGGGAGAAAGTGATGAAGTTAGGACATGCTATCCCTTTTAGTGGTCATATGGGGATCAGCGCAACAGGACAGCGTATAGCTTGTCATTATTTCTGGCCAGGAATAACCGAATATATAAAACGATATGTGAAATCCTGTCCAGAATATCAGAGGGTAGCTCCAAAACATTGGACTGCTCCTGCAACTCTAGGGGAGATGCCCATAGTGGGAACCCCTTTTGAGAGGGTTGCAGTGGATATTGTGGGAGCTCTCACACGTACCAAGAGGAGGAACAGTTACATTCTCACTCTGGTGGACACTTGTTCAATGTGGGGAGAGGCGGTAGCCCTGTCATCAATCGATTCGAAGCATGTGGCAGAGGCATTACTCACCATATTCACGAGGTTAGGTTTCCCACACCAAATCTTGACTGATAACGGCTCACAGTTCAAGGGGAGACTTACTGAAGAGGTTTTCAGGATCTTCCAGGCCAAGCACTTTCATTGTAGTCCGTATCACCCCCAGAGGAACGGCCAGGTGGAGAGGTTCAATGGGACTCTCATTTCTATCCTGCGAAAGCTGGCCCATGAAAAACCTGATACGTGGAATCAATATTTGGCCGCTGCGTTGTTTGCGTATCGGGAAGTCCCACATAGTTCGACCGGCATGGCACCGGCAATCCTGTTATTTGGGGGGCCAATAAAAGGTCCACTGGAAGCCTTGTTGAGGACGTGGACAGATGAGAAGGCAGAAGAGACTGTTATCTCATCGTATCAGTATGTGAACGAGCTGACCACTCGTCTCAAAACTGGCTGGAAACTTGCTAATGATAATCTCAGACAAGCCAGGAAAAAACATGCTGCTTATTTTAACAAGAAACCGAAGGATAGAGAATTAGCTGTGGGAGAGAAGGTGCTCCTTCTACTACCCGGCAGCCATAACAAGTTGCAAATTGGATGGCAAGGTCCATATACGGTTCTAGAGAAGGTGTCTAGAACTGGTTATAAAATAGACAAAAAGGGGAAAGAGAAAATTTATCATGTGAACCTCTTAAAGAAGTACCTGGACAGAGAAATCCAGGATGGAACACATCTACTGACCTTGTCGATAGCAACGGGTATGAAACATTAACCACTCAACTGTCACGAGTACCCACTAAAACCATGTGAAACGTTTGAACAGGTGAAAATCAGTAAGCATCTGACTAAAGCTCAGAGAGAGCAGGTTCAAAAGGTTCTGACTGAACATACAGACGTGTTAACGGATAAGCCGGGGCACACCAACCTGTTAGAATATGATATGAAGTTGATAGACCCAACACCCATCTGTATGAGAACCTATGCGATTCCGTTCGCTAAGGAGAAAGCATTGAAAGAGGAGATCGATTATTTGTTGAAGGAAGGAATTATTTCTCACAGTGAATCTCCTTACAGCTCTAGTGTGGTTTTGCTGAGAAAACCCTCTGGAGAACATCGTCTGTGTATAGATTACAGAAAACTGAATGCTGTCACAGAAAATCAGGTGGATCCATTACCTGATACAAATCAGCTGTTTGCCAGGCTGAACAAGGCAAAATATTTTTCTAAGGTGGATCTTAGCAAAGGCTATTATCAAATTCCAGTAAAGCCTGAGGTTCGACCTTATTTAGCCTTTAGCACCTCGGAAGGCCATTATGAGTTCAACATGTTGCCGTTTGGGTTGAAAAATGCCCCGAGTGTGTTTTCCAGAATGATGCGGAAATTGTTGGATCCACTGAATAATCCATGTATAACGAATTTCATGGGTGACATTCTTATTGCCTTTGAAACATTCAAAGAACACATTAACTCTCTGAATATGCTATTCGATAGGCTCAGAGAAGCAAATTTGACTGCTAGACCAACCAAATGTTGTGTGGGTTGTAAAGAGTTGGAATTCTTGGGACACACAGTATATCAGGGAAACATGACCCCTGACCTCAAGAACTTAGAGAAACTGCAGAAAGCACCGAGGCCCCAAACAAAAAAAGATGTGAGATCTTTTGTCTCATTGTGTGGGTTTTATCAGAAATATATAAAGAACTTTAACTCTATATGTGCTCCTCTAACAGATTTAACTCGCAAGGGACAACCTGATAAGATTATTTGGCCAGCACAGTGCGAATTAGCATACCAAGAGTTAAAAGAAAAACTCACCAGCAAGCCGACATTGACATTGCCTGATTTAAGTCAAGAATGTGTGGTGAGAACGGATGCAAGTAACATCGGATTAGGGGCTACATTGTTGCAAAGGTCCAATTCACTTGATGGAGAATTAAACCCAGTTGCTTACGCTAACCGCAAGTTGAATAGGGCGGAGCAAAACTATTCAACAAGTGAAAAAGAATGTTTAGCACTAATCTGGGCTATAAAAAAGTTCCAGATCTATCTCTATGGTAGGACATTTGTGGTGCAAACAGATCACCAGCCTCTCGTATTCTTATCACTGGCCAAGCATGAAAATGCACGTCTATTAAGGTGGTCATTACTCATCCAACCTTATTCGTTTACGATCCAATATATACCGGGGTCGCAGAATGTAGGAGCGGATTTCTTGAGTATGCATCTTTATGAGGAAAATCAGAAAACGCTTACGACATAGGATTTCATTTGCGCTAGTTGTCTCACAGATTATAACCTGCAATGAATGCATGTTTTAGGAAGGGAGGTGTGTAGCGAAATCTGTGAAACAATCGCTAAATTCAGTAAGATTTTACTCCTATGATAATAAATAAACCCGCCCGTTGTTGTTTGCCTATCTGCTCCCCCTACTCCAGTAGAGCGCTGTATTTTATATCGCAGTAACGCGTAGACAAGAATCCGCCGTTAAATATTACACGCTTTTTTACTTCCGTCCTTGAGACTAACAATTAACGATCTGCCAGAACTGTGACACCAAACTGCCGTCTGAATTAACGTATGATTTTAACTTTAACGCAACTAATAGTAGTAATTCGGACATTTTCCAGTAGTGTAGAACGAAACGGCAGTAATAATTAACTCCAATATTAACACCGCCTTGCAAAACCCCTCTTTGCTCAACACGCGGGTCTCGTACTATATCCACGCTGTTGGACACGCCATAATATATATACACACACGCAGTGTATTTCAGGCTAAAAAATTAACTATAAGGTAACGTAAAGAAAACGCGTTGTCGAAATTTTGTGACGTACGGTACTACAAAAGCGCTGTTTCGTTCTGAATGAGAAAGGCAGATAAGAAAAAGAAAAAAATTACGATGTAACGTGGAAATTAAAAAATATATATATATATATATATATATATATATATATATATATATATAGTAAGAGAGAGGGGGAATGGAGCATTGGTGGTCGTGTCACTAGTTCGTTGTTTACAGAAATTTGAATTTGAACCAAAAGCTGAGCATACAAGGTTAGATCGTAGGAAAACTATAATAGTAAATATAATGAATAAACTTATAAAAATGTAACCACTGTGTGACATACAGCAACAAGATCACAAATTTCTTGTCAGAATTATAAACTAGTAGTAAATAAAGGAGATATTGACAGAAGATAGATGGACGAACAGACTACTTCTTTCTCAGCTTGACAGATACTGGGGAAGGGTAGGGTAGTCCAAGATTTGAAAATTTGAGTTCAGTTTGAAAATAAGACGCTAGAAGCCAAACAGGTCCTGATTGGCTGGAGTCAAATATACTATGAGGGTGATAAAAATCATTTGGGAAAGGCGTTCGTCGCCACTTTAGAAAATTGTTTCTACAATAAAGTTGTGTTAAAAGCAAGATACTAATACTGTCTTGACTTTGCTGATCTGCACCAGCAAGCGATCTGGATTTGACCATATATATCGCAATTAACCTTATTAGTAGGAAATTTTCATTTGATGCTGTAAGAAAGAAAACCTTTGTATCATTATTATGATTATTAAGATGTATGTATTATTGAATATGTATGAAAATTATGTGGGGAAAAGATTATCTAGAGTGAAGCCAACATCAAACTTTGTGTTGTTTCACAGAGTTGTTAAGAAATATAGTAACAGGTTGTAGAAAAGCCCGACAGCTTTTCTGACACTTTGGGAGAAAATAAAATTAAATAGTAATGGGGAAATTGTTGTCCAGTATTGTGACAGAAGACCAGGAAAACCACTGGCCGTCTTCTTCAGCAAGTCACCGTCTTTGTACATGACTTGATATTATTAACTTAAAATGTTTCCTTTGTCAAGGAAAGTGTCAAACTGTAGTTTGAAGTTTATTTGAACATGAATGGGGTAACAAACCAATTAAGAACGTTAACTAATTGTGTAGTTACCATACTGAATCTGAATGAATTGAAAATGTTTAGTTAGGGAAAGAGAGAGTATATCAGAGGGTGATGAAGGCCGCATTTATATTGTTCCAGGGTTTCATCTCTGACTCGAAGTGATCCCAGGTCAACTGAGATCTGTATATTTCTGCATCTAAAGAAGTGAGGCAGTATCAACTGTGTGCCTCCTTGTTATTTCAAGATCAGAAGCCTGCCTTGTTATTGGAAACTAGTGGTGTGACTATACTTCATCCTGCACATCTGTAGCAAATGTAATTTTTGCTGGGGAGGTTAAGATGTTATACCTAACAAGAAAGATAGTTGTGTCTGTGTTAACTGTTTGAGGTCAATCACTTGTAGGTCCCTGACTATAAAAGGAATGATGATGATATATTGATCAGGGAACCTAACGCTACCTCCCTAGATCTCGCACAGTCCGTATTTTGATTCTAGTGGCTGGTGTATGATGTCTCTAGTGTCTAGGGGTGAAATGAAGATGATGGTACATCAACACAATACACTTTAACTCACTATAATAAAATGAATAAGACAGTGGTTAAAGTTTTCTTTTAAAATTTGAATGTTTTTTCTTTTTACAATTTAATCTGCCTGTCCTGCCAACTTCTTTTGGACAGGTCTTTGAAAATGAGGAAATATATTTACATATAATGTGGTAACTAAAATATGGACTCTTTGTCCTATGAATATATGTTAATATAGAGTTCCTATAGGTGTATTCACAGAATCAAACTTTACTAGTTTTTAGTGATTGTCATATGTTATGAGGAGCTGTTGTTTGCATCAAGCCCCATATAATTCAATGTTATTTTGATAGGAATTATTTTCTTAGGATGAAATGTCAGAGGTCCCAGCTGATAACTTGTCACCTGGGATTCTTCGTAGGTCGAATATAAGTCAGTATATCAGTGTAGAGACAATGTCGATCAGCACCCACACGTAAGCTCCTTCAGGCTATCAGCTGACAGCTTAAACTTTATAATGGAGACTTTACACCCACTCATCAGGTTTCCTGTCACCGGATGGTAACAGGAAATAAAAACTCTGCAATAAAAAGACACCCTGGCCTTTTCAACCCGATCACAACTTCTTATCCCTATCTATACATGACGGTATGGGGTCAGCCTCTTGTGCATTCATGTGCATCAGCCCCTAATTTATGACTCACACCCTTCTGTGACCACACCACAGGTTCCTAAGGCAGATACGCCACTGTACTTTTACATAGTTCGCTTCAATGCAATAACGTGGAGTAACCACATCTCCTTTGATATGATTTTCTTCTTTTCTTTTTCTTTTCTAACTTATAAATGCTCTAGGCATGTTGAAAAGTGTTCATAGAACACAGAGGCTTCCTAACATTCAATACAAAATATTAATACAAAATCATAATAATATGCAACAGTCAAATACAGTTCAATGTGAGGACTCAATAATGTTTGCGTCCGGCATGTCCTTCACTTTTCCACAGCAGTATCTGACTTTTTCAGTTTTAATCAAGCATGTAAATACATAAAGCATTCTTACCACTAGTTCAAAGAAATATGTCACAAATAACGTTGACTGGCAAAGAATATGGCCTCAGTTTTGCTCTGCCCCGTCCAGATAGTGAATTAGTATTTAATTTTACAAGCTATCACATCTGATCTCAACGTAAGTGTTTGAATAAACTTTTCTAGTCAAATGGCCACGAGACCACAATGTCTTTTGCCAATATCTATTAGAGCGGACCAATGAAAGAAGGCACTACTACAACTTTTTAAATTTTGTTTGAAAAAAAAAAAAACAATTCCAAACAAACTATGTGCCTCCTAGTCCATTGGTCAGTCTGTGTTAGTTATGCCCAATAGAAAAAGATGTTTCGTTTTAGTTACATTTTTCCTATCGCTCCCCTTTTACTCCTATACCAACTAATAGAATTTGAATTACCACAATGCCTCTTTTTTAAACTAGCGTCCCCAACAACGTTATATATAACGAGCAAGAACAACAGTCTGTCCGGTCAAGCGTTCGTAGACATTTAGTATTTTCTCAATAACTTGGCTAATACTTGGACTACAATATTTTTTAAAACATATTTTTGCTCAGGGGACTCTAAGCTTTACTACCATATGATTTTTATGGTCAGTTTCAGCATGGTTTAGATTTTCAATTTTGTCACTGTCAATCGTCAAATATAAATTTTACACAAGTCGGCCATCTTCCCTCCCTGTCTCTTAACATTTTCCTCACTTTTCAAATGAACCAACTAGTTTGAGTGACGTCAGATTACTACCGCTAGGAGCAACTGAGAAATTTTCTGTGTGTTTGCCTCTGCTGGCTTTGCCCACAGCGTGTATATATTAAAGAGACCGCGTACAGGACGAAGAGGGGTTTTTCAAAACTTTGGTAGTGCTTTGCGTTAATTATTACAATCGCCTCATTCTTACTACTGGGAAATGTCCGAATTATTACAAATGTTAGTGTTAAAGTTAACATATTATGTTAATTCAAACGATGGCAAGTCGTTAATTACAAGCTTTCCCCCCCGCCCCCCCCGCCCCCCCCCCCCCCCCCCCCCCCCCCCCCCCCCCCCCCCCCCCCCCCCCCCCCCCCCCGTTTCGTGCAGCAGATCGGCGAGATGTTTAAAGGTTTTTTTTTCGTACGTTTTCGAAACCGAAACTAAAGCGTGTTAGATTTTTACGGCGGGTCATTTTCTTAGCATTCCCACTGCCCAAAAGGCATCGACCTACTGGCGATGAAGATGAAACCCGTCAGACACCTGAGGGCTGGTGTATTTATTCATCATAGGACTAAAATCTTACTAAAATAAGCGATTATCTCACAGATTTTACTACACACCTCCCGTCCTAAAACATGCATCCATTGCAGGTTACAATCGGTGAGATAACTTAGCGCAAGTAAAGTCCTACATTTTCTTCTGATTTTCATTACAAGGATGTCTACTCAAAAAATCTGCACCGACGTTCTGAGGGCCGGGAATATATTCAATCATAAATGAGTATGGCTGTAATAATAATGACCATCTTAATAATCTGGAATTTTCATGCTTGGCTTGTGACAGGAATACGAGAGGTGAATGATCCGTTTGGACCACAAATGTTCTGCCATATAGATAAATCTGAAATTTTTTTATAGCCCATATTAACGCCAAAAATTCTTTCTCACTTGTTGAATAAATTTTTTCCACCTTGTTCAACTTGCGGCTTGCATAAGCGACTGGGTTCAAATCCCCATCTTGTGAGGAGGACCTTTGCAACAATGTTGCGCCCAGGCCCACAGTGCTTGCGTCAGTTCTCACGACAAATTCTTGATTCAAGTCAGGCAATTGCAATACTGGCCTGCTTGTGAGTTTTTCTTTTAACTCCTGGTAAGCCAATTCACACTGTGCGGACCAATTTATTGTATCAGGTTGTCCCTTTCGAGTTAAATCCGTCAGAGGAGCACATATATAGTTAAAATGTTTAATGTACTTTTGGTAGAAACCACACAACGACACAAAAGATCGCACATCTTTCTTTGTTTGTGGCCTAGGTGCTCTTTTCAGTTTCTCCAGATTCTTGGGGTCAGGGGTCATGCTACCCTGATGTACGGTATGTCCCAAGAATTCCAACTCTTTACACCCAATACAACATTTTGTTGGTCTAGCGGTCAAGTTAGCCTCTCTGAGTCTATCAAACAGCATATTCAAAGAGTTAACATGTTCCTCAAAAGTTTCAGTAGCAATGAGGATATCATCCATGAAATTCGAGATACATGGATTTTTCAGGGGATCCAACAATTTTCGCATCATCCTAGAATACACACTCGGGGAATTTTTCAACCCAAACGGTAACATGTTGAACTCATAATGACCTTCCGATGTGCTAAATGCTAAGTAAGGTCGAACCTCAGGCTTTACTGGAATTTGATAATAGCCTTTGCTCAGATCCACCTTTGAAAAATATTTTGCCTTGTTCAGCCTGGCAAAAAGTTGCGTAGTATCAGGTAATGGATCCACCTGATCTTCTGTGACAGCATTCAGTTTCCTGTAATCGATGCACAGTCTATGTTCTTCCGATGCTTTCCGCAACAAAACCACACAGGAACTATAAGGAAACTCACTGTGAGAAATAATCTCTTCTTGTAACAAATAACCTATCTCCTCTTTCAAAGCTTTTTCCTTAGCGAACGGAATAGAATAAGATGGGTGTTGGGTCTAGTAGTTTCATATCATATTCCAACAAATTTGTGTGCCCCGGCTTATCCGTTAACACGTCTGTATGGTTCTCCAGGACTTTTTGAATCCTCTCTCTCTGTCCTTTTGTCAGGTGATTACTGATCTTCACCTGCTCAAACGTTTCACTGGGCTTCAGTGGATATTCAACTGAGGTGAGAGGTTCATTTTTCATTTCGGTGGCAATTGACAAGGCCATTAAGTGTGCTCCTTCCTGGATTTGCCTGTCCAGATATTTCTTCAAAAGGTTCACATGATAGACTTTTTCCTTTCCCTTCTTGTCTATCTTATAATTTGTTCTGGATACCTTTTCCAAAACCGTATATGGACCTTGCCATCCGATCTGAAGTTTATTGTTGCTGCCTGGTAAAAGAAGAAGCACCTTCTCCCCTACAGCAAGCTCCATATCCTTCGCTTTTTTGTTATAATAATAATAATAATGATAATAAATTCTTTAAGCGCCAAACACGGCGCATAAGGCAGAAACCAGTGCTCTCCAGGTTGTTCGTTGTGACGCCACTCCTCTTAGCTCTTGCACATTATTTAGGCCCAACGTTCTTCCTTCTCTTATTATTGTTCTTCTGAGTTTTCTTTTGGTCTTCCTTTTTTCCGCTTACCCTCAGGAACCCAAGTGAGCGCCTGTAGTGGTATTCTGTTGTTTTGCATTCGTAGGACATGACCGATATATGACCATCGTCTTTTCCTTATATAGTCGGAGACATATTTCTGCCTAGAGTCTTCTCTTATTTGTCGATTAGTCTTGAATTCTTTCCAACTGATGTTCATGAGTTTTCTAAAACATTTGTTCTCGAATGTATTCAGCTTGTTCTCCAATGATTTTGTTATTTTCCAACTCTCACAGCCGTATGTTAACACTGAGATAACATTTGAACAAAACAGACGAAGCTTGGTATGTATATTCAATGATCGTAATTACCAAATGTTAGATAATCTATTGAAGGCGCTAGCTGCCAAAGCAATTCTAGTATGGATTTCTCTTGTTGTGTCACCATCCTGAGTCATTTTACTGCCTAAATAATTGAAACTTTCAACTTTCTGTAGTTTTTCCCCGTTATAATAAGCAGCATGCTTTTTCCTGACTTGTCTCACATTTTCATTTGCCAGTTTCCAACTAGTTTTTAAACGAGTAGTCAGTTCGTTCACATATTGGTATGATGAGGTAACAGTCTCTTCTGCCTTCTCATCTGTCCACGTCCTTAACAAGGCTTCCAGTGGACCTTTTATTGGCCTCCCAAATAACAGGGTTGCGGGAGCCATCCCGGTTGAATTATGTGGAACTTCCCAATAAGCAAACAATGCAGCGGGCAAATATTGGTCCCAGTTATCAGGTTTCTCATGTGCCAGCTTTCTCAGGATGGAAATGAGAATCACATTGAACCTCTCTACCTGGCCGTTCCCTTGGGGGTGATACCGACTACAATGAAAGTGCTTGGCTTGAAATAACCTAAAAACTTCTTCTGTTAGTTTCCCCTTGAACTGAGAGCCGTTATCAGTCAAGATTTGATGCGGGAATCTTAACCTTCTGAATATAGTAAGTAATGCCTCTACCACATGTTTCGAATCGATTGACGACAGAGCTACCGCCTCTCCCCACATAGAACAAGTGTCCACCAGAGTAAGGATGTAACTGTTCCTCCTCTTGGTCCGACGGAGAGGTCCCACAATATCCACTGCAACTCTCTCAAAAGGTGTTCCCACTATGGGCATTTCCCCTAGAGTTGCTGGAGCAGTCCAATGCTTCGGAGCTACTCTCCGACATTCTGGACAGGATTTTACACACACTGTATCTCTTTATGTCTTCCATTATCCCTGACCAGAAATAATGACAAGCTATACGCTGTCCGGTTGCGCTGATCCCCATATGACCACTAAGGGAACTGCATGTCCTAATTCCAACACTCTCTCCCGATATGAATTTGGAAGTACCAGTTGGCTGTGACCATTTGTTCCATTTCCGGTCTTCCTGTACAACAATTTGTTCTTCACATAAAAATCCCCTTTGCTTGGAGGTGTGTGGCATTTAGGTAATTTCTTAAAGCAAGGCTTGAGTGTACTATCTTCAGCCTGTGCCTTCCTCATCTCCTCTGGATGAGTATTTATCGGCTCATCTTCTTCCTTTCTGGATTGTGAACGGGTCTGGGCTTCTGCCAGGACCACAGGTCTCTTGGGATTCCCCAAGAAGACATAACGACATCCCAATATCAGAGGGTAAATGGGTGCGTCTATCACTGCTGCTCTGATTATCCCTTCCACATAGCGAGTTTTCACTGTTATCCTTGCAATGGGAAGTTTCATGAGTGGTAGGTCCTTGGTCGCTCCTTGAATCTCCACTGTTTCTGTGGTATACTGATCCGGGTTCACCAAGTGCGCACTCACAACGGAATCGAAATCCAAACCGGTATCGTAAAGGCACCTAATTGTGACTCCATTACATACCACGTCCTCACATACTGGGGGATGATAAGGTTCCTGCTGTCCAGTAGGTTTTACCTTTTCTTCCTTGTTCCCCAACTTCATCGCAGCACATCCAGAAGGTTTCCTAGTACAAAATTTGGTGTCATGACCCTCTCTCTTACACCATTTGCAATAGTATCTATTTTGATAAAGGGGTTTTCTTTCCTCCTATTTCCTGTCATTGAACTGTGAGTTTTTATGTTTATTATCATTGCGTGGCCTATCAAAATTTGGCTTAAACTTATTACCCTGATCTTTATTATCAAACCTATTTGAGTTTTGTGGGGCCCTATAATTATCTACATGCTTCTTTTTGGTGTCAGCTACCTCTGCCTGGGCTGCCTGATATCTCTCAGCGACATTAAGTAACTCACCCAGCCTCTCTGCACCCTGTTCCATGAGAAACTTTCTCAAGTCTGGAGCCATGGACTCTCTTAAATGCTCAATAAGGATCATTTCTTTAAGATCTTGGGGTTTCCCCAGAGCAGTCCATTTCTCCAACCGTGCAGAGAACTGGTGATAAGTCTCACCCGACAGTAGCTTGGCATTTCTAAACTTTTTCCTGTAAAATTCACCATGCTTTTCGTATCTTAACAGAGCCTGCTTTAACATGTCATAATTGTCTTGATCATCCCTACTCATTTTTGAAAACACTTCATAAGCTGTTCCCCGAAGACCTTGGGATAACTTCAAGCTCCATCTTTATTTTTCTAACCCATGAGTTGTAGCTAATACCTCATATCTATTTAGATATGATTCAATGTCATCATCTCCATGAACAAAATAATCTAAATGAAACCCCATAGCTGAGTTGGAGGCCCCCTGACTAGCAGTGGCATCAGAGATAGAGGGGCTGTGACCATTTTCAGGAGCATGGCCTTGCACCTCCAACTCCCTTAGTCGCAACTCATGCTCCCTCTGTAACCTTTTATCTTCTGCTTCTCTTTCTAGTCTTTTCTCCTCAAACTGGAGCCTCTTAATTTCAGCCTCCCTATCATCCTCTAAGACCCTAGCCTCCTTCTCAGCCTCAATTTGTAAACGTTTAATTTCTTTATGAGCCTCTCTATCCAACTCTAATTTCTTCATCTCTCTGGCATCTTCTAACTGCATTCTCCTCTCTTCAGCTAACCTATGTTCTTCCCTAGCAATAAACTTATCACATTCTGAGGTCACATAGTCAGTCAAAACTTGACCTTCCATATTCATCTCTTTCGGCGTCTGCACAGCAGCAGAGCGAAACTTGGCCAAATCCGCCATCTGATAAATACTAAAATGTTCTAAATCAATTTCTAAACAAGTAAAATTTAATTTAATTAATCCAGGCTCTGACACTTCATCAATTCCCAAGTCTTGGGCAATAATAATAATGAGGATTCCCTGGGTAATTATAAATGTTGTTATAGCTAAAACCCAGACCAAGACCCCAATATATGTAGTACTAGAAGTTCCTATCCCGGACAAGCCTACCAATTTATGAAGCAAATGTAATTTTTGCTGGGGAGGTTAAGGTGTTATACCTAACAAGAAAGATAGTTGTGTCTGTGTAAACTGTGTGAGGTCAAGCACATGTAGGTCCCTGACTATAAAAGGAATGATGATGATATATTGATCAGGGAACCTAACGCTACCTCCCTAGATCTCACACAGTCCGTATTTTGATTCTAGTGGCTGGTGTATGATGTATCTAGTGTCTAGGGGTGAAATGAAGATGATGGTACATCAACACAATACACTTTAACTCACTATAATAAAATGAATAAGACAGTGGTTAAAGTTTTCTTTTAAAATTTGAATGTTTTTTCTTTTTACAATTTAATCTGCCTGTCCCGCCAACTTCTTTTGGACAGGTCTTTGAAAATGAGGAAATATATTTACATATAATGTGGTAACTAAAATATGGACTCTTTGTCCGATGAATATATGTTAATATAGAGTTCCTATAGGTGTATTCACAGAATCAAACTTTACTAGTTGTTAGTGATTGTCATATGTTATGAGGAGCTGTTGTTTACATCAAGCCCCATATAATTCAATGTTATTTTGATAGGAATTATTTTCTTAGAATGAAATGTCAGAGGTCCCAGCTGATAACTTGTCACCTGGGATTCTTCGTAGGTCGAATATAAGTCAGTATATCAATGTAGAGACAATGTCGATCAGCACCCACACGTAAGCTCCTTCAGGCTATCAGCTGACAGCTTAAACTTTATAATGGAGACTTTACACCCACTCATCAGGTTTCCTGTCACCGGATGATAACAGGAAATAAAAACTCTGCAATAAAAAGACACCCTGGCCTTTTCAACCTGATCACAACTTCTTATCCCTATCTATACATGACGGTATGGGGTCAGCCTCTTGTGCATTCATGTGCATCAGCCCCTAATTTATGACTCACACCCTTCTGTGACCACACCACAGGTTCCTATGGCAGATACGCCACTGTACTTTTACATAGTTTGCTTCAATGCAATAACGTGGAGTAACCACATCTCCTTTGATATGATTTTCTTCTTTTCTTTTTCTTTTCTAACTTATAAATGCTCAAGGCATGTTGAAAAGTGTTCATAGAACACAGAGGCTTCCTAACATTCAATACAAAATATTAATACAAAATCATAATAATATGCAACAGTCAAATACAGTTCAATGTGAGGACTCAATAATGTTCCGGCATGTCCTTCACTTTTCCACAGCAGTATCTGACTTTTTCAGTTTTAATCAAGCATGTAAATACATAAAGCATTCTTACCACTAGTTCAAAGAAATATGTCACAAATAACGTTGACTGGCAAAGAATATGGCCTCAGTTTTGCTCTGCCCCGTCCAGATAGTGAATTAGTATTTAATTTTACAAGCTATCACATCTGATCTCAACGTAAGTGTTTGAATAAACTTTTCTAGTCAAATGGCCACGAGACCACAATGTCTTTTGCCAATATCTATTAGAGCCGACCAATGAAAGAAGGCACTACTACAACTTTTAAAATTTTGTTTGAAAAAAAAAAAAACAATTCCAAACAAACTATGTGCCTCCTAGTCCATTGGTCAGTCTGCGTTAGTTATGCCCAATAGAAAAAGATGTTTCGTTTTAGATACATTTTTCCTATCTCTCCCCTTTTACTCCTATACCAACTAATCGAATTTGAATTACTACAATGCCTCTTTTTTTTAAACTAGCGTCCCCAACAACGTTATATATAACGAGCAAGAACAACAGTCTGTCCGGTCAAGCGTTCGTGGACATTTAGTATTTTCTCAATAACTTGGCTAATACATGGACTACAATATTTTTTAAAACATATTTTTGCTCAGGGGACTCTAAGCTATACTACCATATAATTTTTATGGTCAGTTTCAGCATAGTTTAGATTTTCAATTTTGTCACTGTCAATCGTCAAATATAAATTTTACACAAGTCTGCCATCTTCCCTCCCTGTCTCTTAACATTTTCCTCACTATTCAAATGAACCAACTAGTTTGAGTGACGTCAGAATACTACCGCTAGGAGCAACTGAGAAATTGTCTGTGTGTTTGCCTCTGCTGGCTTTGCCCACAGCGTGTATATATTAAAGAGACCGCGTGCAGAACGAAGAGGGGTTTTTCAAAACTTTGGTAGTGCTTTGCGTTAATTATTACAATCGCCTCATTCTTACTACTGTGAAATGTCCGAATTATTACAAATGTTAGTGTTAAAGTTAACATATTACGTTAATTCAAACGATGGCAAGTCGTTAATTACAAGCTTTTCCGCCGTTTCGTGCAGCAGATCGGCAAGATGTTAAAAGTTTTTTTTTTTCTACGTTTTCGAAACCGAAACTAAAGCGTGTTAGATTTTTACGGCGGGTCATTTTCTTAGCATTCCCACTGCACAAAAGGCGTCGCCCTACTGGCAATGAAGATGAAACCCGTCAGACACCTGAGGGCTGGTGTATTTATTCATCATAGGACTAAAATCTTACTGAAATAAGCGATTATCTCACAGATTTTACTACAACATCAGAAGCCACAAAGTTAACCAGTGTCTGCAGGCATTTGATAGATCAAACCAAATTACTCTCATTTCCCAAGTGTTTAATAAATTATTCAGATTGTGATGAACTCAGACGTTCTTCCTAACAGTACCCATTCATTGGAGCAATGGTACATTGACACTGTCCCATATTGACACATGTATTTAATTTTGTGAATAATAATAAATGCAGTTATAAATTGAATCATTTTGATGTAAATATTTTGATTGATCATTTTGAAGTTCAATATTCCAGTATACACAAAATTGTGATACTAGAACAATAAATTGTAAAAAAATTAATTCACATTTAAACTTAACTCTGGGTGTTGTTAATTACTTTTCCTATAGTCTTAGGTGTATTTGTTGTCAGTTTATTACATCACATTTTACATTACCCTAGACACTAGCCACATAACATACATATACCATTATTTTACTTAGGAGAAAAATACGTCGCAGGTTGAGGTCGTAGGGTGGAAGCAGCAAGGTTCTCTGAAAATACATACCCTATTATTTATTAGACTCAGGGGCCTTCACAGCTTGACCTCACATCTGCATAAATTCACATTTTAGCTATTTAACATCAAAATCCACCACATACAGTTTAAATCACTTAAACTAGAATCACTCTATCATTCTTATATTCATAATTTATTATATAAAAAGGTTATCATTGTGTCACGGGTTGCCTCCCCTTGCTCTGCAGTAGTGGTCCAACAGTGGACAAAACCTAGTGTATCTAATGTGGGTCTTCGCACAAGATTACTCTTGGCAGAGTTGTAGTGTGACTGAGGCCATAATAACGCCCCAGTGTCCCCTTCAAGTTCATATCATATTTGTATGTTTAACGCCGAAAGTAAATAGTTGTGTTTTTGCTCAGTACAAGTGCTACAAAGATAGTTCCAAGCGATTCTACTCCAACCAGACGCCTTATATTCCTACGCCCTGAGTGATTTGCTTTTCGCGGGTTACGTATAAAACGAACGGCTCACAAGCCTGGCAGATATTGGGCCCATTCGTCTTGCGACACCTCAGCTGCGGTCGCTCAATTGATCTTTTACCATCTGCCAGTTGTTCGTAGAAGATATCTTTCGGGATGCGCCCATCTTCCATGCGGCGGACATAGCCAAGCCAGCGTAGTCTGCGCTGTGTAAGCAGTGTATACATGCTTTGGAGGCCATCATGTGACAACACCTCGACGTTTGTCACGTTGTACTTTCACGAAATACCGAGGATGTGGCGTAGACACCGTAGATGGAAGGTAATGAGCTTTCTTTCTTGCTTAGCATAAGCTGTCCATGTCCTGCTGCCATATAGAAGTGTGCTGGTGACGCAGGCATTATATACCGCAGCTTTGGTCTTCGTTGTGAGTTTGAAGTTTCCCCAAAAACGCTTTGTGAGGCGGGCAAAGATGGCTGCGGCTTTGCCAACGCGGCTGTCAATTTCGGTGTCCAGAGAGAGTTTGTCGTTGCTGGTAGACATCAGATATATGAAGTGGTCACCACTGCTAATTCATAGTTATCGATAGTGATAACTGGTGCAACATTCACATCCTGACCCAGCACATTTATTTTCTTTAGACTTATTGTGACGCCAAAGTCTTTGCACGCTTGGTTGAAGCGAAGCTCTGAAGCTCCTGATGACTTTGAGGGCAGCGTCATCAGCGAATAACAAGTCTCTTATAGTGATCCTTCTGATTTTTGTTCTTCCCTTTAGCCTTGAAAGATTAAACAGACGGCCATCTGACCTAGTGTGAAGGCATATTCCTTCAGTTGCATCTCCACATGCATGTTTCAAGAGCAAAGCAAAGAAGATCCTGAAGAGGGTCGGAGCCAGGACGCAGCTCTGTTTAAAACCACTGTGTGTCAAAGGGCTGTGACGGGTTTCCAGCATATTGGACTCACCAACTGGGCTAGATGCTTAAAACCTGTAACTGCTACTTCCCGTGTTGTGCCGACACCTATAGGGTGAAGCTGGAGTGTCATACAAGGTGACTAATATGAGGTCAGATGCGGCTGGCTACCTCATCATGTGAAATAAATTGCCAAAGAAACCACCGCTACAACAGCATGTGAATGTTTGGTGCAGGCTTCCTGTAAGGAGACCAACTACACTGGTGGCTCCATGCTCCGTAAGGTGATCAACAGAAATTGTTGATGGTGATACGGTGATGGCGACGATAATGATGCTAATAAAACTTGACGGAAATGAGCTGATTTGTTTTTAAATAAATTTGACGTTACTTAACAAAAAGACATTTTTTAATTTAAAAAATGCAAGTGTTGCCAACATTTGTTGTTTAACATTTAAGTAATACAAAAGTGTTGTTAATTTGATATAGACCAAGCTGATCTGTCATCATACAGGTGTACATTTATTTTAAAAAAAAAAATTTTTAAACGAGTGTGATATTTTTTTTTCCGACTTAAATTAATCCTGAAAATATATGGGACAAAAATTAAACAATGAGCTCAGGTTTTGAATAACACAAAAGATTTTATTTAATTTCTATATATTTAGTACAATATAATTCATTTGCCTTGAAATTGAAAAATAAAAAGGAGCAGCGAAAATTGTTTGTGCTCCGACTCCGCTCCAGCTCCGGGCAAAAAACCTGCTGCTCCACTGCTCCGAGCTCCAGCTCTGGGCTCTGCTCCACAGCTCTGAAAACAAAGCTACATTGAAGATGATTACTGTAGCGTCTTCTGTTAACTTTTGAACACGGAGCGTATTTCAAACATAAATTGTTCCTACTAGTCGTAATGGATATTAAAACAAATAAAAGCGCATCTGGCTAGTCTGCATAGCAGTACAAAGTGGCACCTCGCCTGTATTCGTTACTTAGGGACGGCAAAGGCAACGAGCAAGGGAAATGACTACTCCACCTCTAACACTTTACTCACCTACGGCAGTCTCTGCTACATGACAGATAAACCTTATATAAACCTTATTTTTTCATGGTCACCTAGAACATTTCTTGCTGTCCACGCTATATACAGTATGTAAAATCTGCTCTTTCCATTTAGCTCACATTTCACAACATCTTGTATGTTTTCTTCAATACTCTATCTGTACCTCGGACTTGCTTCGCAGTCTATACCTGTGGTTCCCAACTAGGTTTTCGTGAGACCCGCGGGGAAAAAAAAGTGAAATAAGGCATAATTTTTGTCCACTTTCAATTTTTTTTTTTTTCCGTTGACAGTTGCCATGAAGCATAGCGGGAAGTTGAAGTCTGCGCTCTTGACCCTAGAGAGTCGCATTGGCTTCTGTGAGCCCGTGTTGTTGTAAGGTTTCTGTGATGCTGTCTGGCTATAATTTTTGTTCAGTAATTGTTAATACTGTAGTAACCTTCGTGCACTCCTAAACATCTGTATTCCCTCTTTGGATATTTGTTTGGTTGGTCACCGTAAGGTGCCGAGTGCAGACAGAAAAGAGCCCTTTGCTGTCAAGAGAAAGGCACCTGCTGACACTATTACCGTCCCTTTCCATAGTTCACGTTAGTACAATCATGTTGGACTACCGACTGCTTCCTAGAATTCAAAGCTCGTCTGGTCTGTTCGATTTCTCTTGATTTCTTTAGAAAGTTCTTTTCTTTTCATCGACGTCTAAAGATCACTCCATGTGGTTTAAGAGGTCTCTGAGTAGGAAGAATAGGACAAATGCCCCCCTCAGGCAGGGCGAAAGAGGCCACTAATGTAAAGCTGTGTACGGGGCAACAAACATCATGTAAAAAAGAGACTTCTACATAAACTGTAAAAGTTTTTAAAACAATGAAATATACTGTTCAAATAAAGAAGCGCATAGCTACTGAAAGCACACACATAGCCATAATTTTGACATTCAATTAATTTTTTAATTTAATGAGTTAATTGTTCAAGTTGCACACAAGAATACCTTAGGGTTCAACCAATCAATTGACAGTTGTTTTGCATCTGGGTCACGAGACTTTTTTGGCGTACGGGCTTTCCCGTTAGTATGGTGTTGTGCCTCCTCTTGCATCGATCAGCGACTGGCATCTCCTGGGCATGGATGCGATCAGACGTCTGATGTGGGCCTGTGGTATGGCTGCCCACTCTTCCTGGAGTGCCTGGAACAGATCACGACGATTGGCTGGAGCAACGTCTCGGCGACAAACACGTCTATGCAGCTCATCCCACAGGTGCTCAATCGGACTCATGTATGGAGACAGGGATGGCCAGGGAAGGGTGAGAATGTTGTTGGCAGTCAAGAACTGCGTGGTGAACCGTGCACAATGGGGTCTGGCGTTGTCCTGTTGAAACACAGACCTTTGGGCAGCCAAAAGTGGAAGGACATGGGGTCGAAGAATTTCATTGACGTATCGTTGCGCATTCAAGCCTTCTTCAATGTGCACCAATTGACTCCTTCCGTTGTAACTGATCATTCCCCACACCATTGCACCTCCACCACCGTGCGGCGGAGCTTCATCAACGCAATTTTGGGCAAAACGTTCATTTCGCCTACGGTAGACCCTACGCCGTCTATCATGACGCTGCAACAAAAAGAAAGATTCGTCACTAAACTAGACACGTCTCCATTGATTGTCAGCTGCCCAGGGACGATGCTGGTTGGCCCAAAGAAGTCGATTTTGGCGATGGCGGTGCGTAAGGACAGGTCCTCGGTGAGGTCGTTGTGCCCAAAGTCCAGCGTCATGCAGTCTATTCCGGACAGTTTGATCAGACACATGACGTCCTGCAGGCAATGACTGGGCAGTTGAAGAAGCTGTTGTAATCCTGTCTCTGAGGTGACGAAGCCGAATAAAGCGATCCTCCGCTGCTGTTGTCACTCTGGGTCGTCCACTGCGATGCCGGACTTCAACTGAGCCAGTGGCTTGGAACCGGTGCCAAAGTCGACTGATGGTACTCTGATGCACGTTTAGATGCCTGGCAACCTGACTTTGACTTTCGCCTGCATGCAGTCGGCCAATAGCAATGTTCCTTAAATTTATCGATAGAGACGCCATAAATGTCTGCTTGAACATGAACTGAATTTTTGTGTGTGTAGCGTTATCCTTTTATAGGGTTTCAGTTGCGTAGTCAGTGAATAGTGTCCACCCCAAATTTTGTTGCTTTCACGTGCGCGCAACATAAGCTGTGGTCAAAAATTGTGTCATAAACACTATTGACCACTGCGTTGTAACGATTACAAAAACGAACGCAATTCAGGTCAACACGTGCATTTGACACTGTAAAGAACATTTGAGGCTGGTTTTTATATAACCTTGCACCAAATTTTACTTACAAACTCATAAAAACGCGCCCTCGGATAGCTATGCGTTTCTATTTTTTTTTTTTTGAACAGTATATTTTGGCACATGTTTCCAGCAAGGGCGCAACTGCTGTAGTAGCGTTCTGCTCCTTAAGGAGCGTAAAGACAGACAGTGCTGATGATGTAGCATTCAGGCCAGCAGGACAAATTATAGTG